>WNWK01000150.1:254923-284923 GCA_009830355.1 Cherax destructor
GAAGATAGCAACCCCCTTCCCCGACCCTTCCTCAGAAAAATCGCCCAAAACTGACATTTCTGCCATTTTGAAGCCTCTTTCAGACTACTACTGGTCTGATCTGAAACTGATTAAAATCTTCTCCAATTCAATACTATGTCTTCCAGGAAATCATGCCAAAGTTGCTGTTTCTCAAATATGAATCTGCTCTCATCATGAACTGTTTGAGGCCAGATTTTTTTTTTTATGTTGTGCACACTTACCACACAGACCTATCCTCTCATGTCTAGAACAAAATTTGCCGCTCACAGCATATTTGAGGGCTATGAATCATGCATAGATCTACATCTGTGACAGTGATCCCACTGACGTAGAACTACGTGACTGACAGTGAGTGGGGTTAATATTTAATGTTAGAATGAAACTTAACTTCAAGAGAATAAAAATGCAATAATAAGGAGGCATTAGGATTTATTAAATACAGTGGTACCCCAGATTTCGTCAATACGTAATTCGTTCCAGAATGCTGTTTGAGTGACGTTACCGAACGAATTTGTTCCCATAAGGACGAATGCAAATTAGATTAGTCCGTTTCAGAACCCCAAATATACACTTACAAAAGCCCTTACAAAAATACACTTACATAATTGTTCGAGTTGGGAGCTGTACGAAATCCGGGGTACCACTGTACATACGTATACTTGTATTAAAATTATTTAATAAGCCTGGTAAGCTATTCCACAATTATAGTCCTTTGATATGAATTGATAAGAAAAGACTAAAGCTAACACTAACATAATACAGCAGGGCCCCGCTTTACGGCATTCCGCTAATACGGACATTTCAAATTATGGCCAAAATTCGCGAAACGAGCTTTGGTCAGATGTGATAAATGGTTTTGAAAACCATTTATCACATCTGTCAGACACTGCAACATCATGGCATCTTGATCCAGCCTCCTCCTGCTTTGATTCACCTGATTACAGTACAGTGGACCCCCGAGTTTTGATCACCTCGGAAATCGAACAATTATGTAAGTGTAATATTGTAAGTGCTTTTGTAAGTGTATTTTTGGGAGTCTGAAATGGACTAACCTACTTGACATTATTCCTTAAGGGAGTAAATTCGTTCGGTAATGGCACTTGAGCAGCCTTCTGGAATGAATTATGACCGAAATTCGGGGGTCCACTGTATATAAGCCACTTCTCCGGCCATATGCTGTACTTTCTGAACACATCGATTCCAGGCTGAGGGACTGATTACCTCAAACTCCTCCTCTCCTTACCCCCTTCCCCTTTCTGCTTTGTATTGGACTGATGAAGCCACTGTTTAGCAAAACGTTTCCTTAATAAAGATTCCCATATGTTGCATAAGTGTCTCAATCTTCATATTATATTTGGTTACCTATGCATACAGCTGCTTATGAATCGCTTTTTCAGATATCTTTGGTGGTACTGGTAGATTAGATATTGTTAGTAATTGTTAACATTAGATTGATTGATACTTTTGTTGACGAGTGTTATTAATCATCTTGTTGAAAACTACATTCACTGCAATACCAGCAAGATCATCTCTAGATGATGCCCAGACCGTCTTGCATCAAATGTATATACTACAGTATGTAATGAGAATATTGCAATTAGTTAACCACTACAGGTGCTGGTGAACTTTTTTTTTTTTTTTTTAATTCTCTTGTAAGTATGTAAACAATAAACAAATGCACAAGTTTTGAAATTGCTGAATAATGCTGGTTACAATGTAACTATAACTGAAGAACTTACTATGAAACTGGAAACCAATACTGCAGACCATGGATAAACTACTACCTGATCAAAAACTCCTTAATATATTGTGCTGCCCACTCCAAGTAACCGCTACCATGGATGGTGGAGTTGGAAAGAAGCAATATGTTTCTGGGAGACATCTGACTTGTCTTGATCTCTCTTTACTGTCTGAAGTGTGCACAACTGTGTTACACCTGAAAAACAAGATACCATAAGTGTAACACCATATCACATATGTATATGTATGTCTAATACTAGTTAACTATTATTAACTAAAGTAGCTTATTTTCTATGACATTAAAGAGTTTTGCATTATCTATTTTTATATCATACATGGGAAAAGACCATAGTTTTATAATGCAATTCAGGTATACTTACAATAAACTAGTGGGTACTTATATGTGCAGCATTATTAACCCTTTCAGGGTTTCGGTCGTACTAGTACGGCTTACGCCCTGGGGTTTTCCATGTACTAGTACGCATAAATTCTAGCGCCTTCAAATTAAGCGCAAAATGGCTGGTAGGCCTAGTGGTGAGAGAATGGGTCTGCGTGGTCAGTGTGCGAAGCAGGAAAAAAATCGGGGAGCCAGTGATGCATTGTGGGAACGCCATGTTAGTACACCTTGTTCACCATGCTTCACGGTAAGAAACACCTCACTCCTCGGCGAATTGGAACACTTTTGTTCCCCAGTGACAGTTCTAACACTGATGGGAGTGTCAGTGATGATGAGTTTCAAGGTTTTGAGGAGGAGGTGACCGAAACTAATATGTAAGTACAGTGGACCCCCGAGTTTCGTAAACCCGGAATCGTACATTTATGTAAGTATAATATTGTAAGTGCTTGTGGAAAAGTATTTTTGGGGGTCTGAAATAGACTAACCTACATGACATTTTTCCTTAAGGGAGTAAATTCGTTCGGTAATGGCACTTGAGCAGACTTCAGGAGTGAAGTTTTTACGAAACTCGGGGGTCCACTATATAATATTGTAAGTGCTTGTGGAAGTGTATTTTTGGGGTCTGAAATAGACTAACCTACGTGACATTTTTCCTTAAGGGAGTAAATTCGTTCGGTAATGGCACTTGAGCAGACTTCAGGAGTGAAGTTTTTACGAAACTCGGGGGTCCACTGTACCGGTAATATTGAGGAAAACCCAGACGACCCTCAGCCTTCCACCTCCGGTGCTGTGGCATCTTGTTCACGCTCAATTGTACCAGAACGAAAGAGGAAACTGTTATTTACTCATATCCCGGACTCTGTGAGCAATGGTGATGACAGTGATAGTGAATATGAACTCCAAGCTCTTCAAAACAGTTCCAGTAGCGAGAGTGGAGGAGAATATTCTCCAGTGAAGCATCAGTATATACGACGGTATATGCGCTCTGGTAGCGTGCCATATACTGTTCCAAAGGGAAGGAGTACATCTCAGAGTACATCCCGTGGGCGTACAACAGGAAGTGATAGTGAAAATAACTATGATAGTGTTGCAATTGGGATGAGAAATGTGCATGCATCTGGTAGTGGTGGTGGTGGTGCCAGGCGCGAGGCACCAGCAGTGGACCATGCTGGCACCGACACCGCTGAGTCAGCTCAGCTACAACAAAGGCCATCCTCACCCACCCACCAACCCCCACAACCACAACCTCCACTTCCACAACCCCCACAACCACCTGTAAATATCCAGTACCCACCAGCAGACTGCACCTGGGATTGGCAGGAAGCTGGGAATTTTATTCCCAATCCCCATCAGTTTGATGAAAGTCAAAGTGGAATACGCCCATCTTGTCCACTTGGGAACAATGCCACTGAACTGGAATGTTTCGAGTTATTTTTGCGATCCCTGATGGAAATTATTGTCAGGGAAAGCAACAGATACTACGAGTACACCATGGCAAACACAATACTTTCACCAACATCACGCCTCAACAGGTGGAAAGAGACAACTGTGGCTGAGATGTATCTTTTCTTTGCCACAATAATGCTTATGCCACATGTGTATAAGCACAGTGTCAAATCATACTTGTCGACAGACCGCCTGATTGCAACACCAGGTTTCAGTGATATAATATCAGTGAATCGATTTGTGCTACTGATACGTATGCTACACTTCTCAGACAAAACCAGGCCTGACAGAAACGACAGGTTATATAAGATTAGGAATGTGTTTCTGTATCTGAAAGAGAAATTCAATATGCATTTTTATCCCTTCAGGAAGCTTGTTATTGACGAGTCACTGATTCTGTTCAAAGGTAGACTGTCGTTCAAGCAGTATATACCAAGCAAGAGGAAACGCTTTGGTATAAAGTTGTTTGTGCTTTGTGATTGCTACAGTGGTATTGTATTGGATATTATTGTGTACACTGGAAGTTATACATTGCAAGATACCAGGAGGTTATTGGGTATCTCTGATGATGTGGTTAGAACAATGATTGAACCATATCTTGGTAAGGGGCATATATTATATACTGATAACTGGTACACAAGCCCCTCCCTCAGTGATTTTTTGCGAGTGAACTTGACAGATGTGTGTGGTACAGTGCGTGCAAATCGTAAGCATTTGCCTAGGTTCAATGCAGGCACTCATAGAGGTCAGGTGCAGGCGTTTGCTGCCAATGACATCATGGCATTTCG
Source organism: Cherax destructor (assembly GCA_009830355.1). Taxonomy (NCBI): domain Eukaryota; kingdom Metazoa; phylum Arthropoda; class Malacostraca; order Decapoda; family Parastacidae; genus Cherax; species Cherax destructor. Next base: position 259,316 of record WNWK01000150.1, read on the forward strand.
GTGGCATGACAAATGAGATGTCACACTGTCGTCATCAATTCACCCTAACGAAATGACAGACACTGGCAGGGTGAGTAGAGAGACCAAGGAACCCATTCTAAAACCTGCAGCTGTGATTGACTACACCCTCAATATGCGCTTAGTGGACAAATGTGATATGCAGATTGGGTTTGCAGATTGTATTTGCAAGAGTTATAAGTGGTACATAAAACTCTTTTTTTCACATTCTGGACATTACCATGCTCAATGCTTATAATATTTATAAGTTGAAGACCCCAAACAAACCACCATATGGCGAATTTTGTTTGTCTGTCATCAGACAAATAATATTCAAGTACCAAGGAGCAACACCTGCAATAGAAAACCGCCCAACACCAAGTTATCAACACCTCACGAGGTATGATAAAGCTCATGGAGCAGGGAGAGCAGAGACCCAGTAGTGGACAGCGAAGAGGCGGGGCCAGGAGCTGAGTCTCGACCCCTGCAACCACAATTAGGTGAGTACAATTAGGTGAGTACCTACCCTCTCGTCTGAGGCCTGGTGAACACTTCCTAACAAAACTGCCTGCTACTGCTTGCAAGAAAAAGGCTCAGAAGAGGTGTTTTGTCTGTGCACATACAAAAAAACGCCCACAACAACGCAGAGACACTCGTTTTGTGTGTGTGGAATGTAAAACACCATTGTGCATGGAACCATGTTTCAGAGACTTCCACAGGCTGCAGAACTTCTAGAAACATGTCCAGTGACTATATATGTATATACAGTGGACCCCCGGCTAACGAACAAAATTCATTCCAGAAGCCTGCTCAAGTACCATTACCGAACGAATTTACTTCCTTAAGAAATAATGTCACGTAGGTTAGTCTATTTCAGACCCCCAAAAATACACTTCCACAAGCACTTACAATATTATACTTACATAATTGTACGATTTCCGGGGTGTTTGTTAGCCGGGAGTTCACTGTATATGATTGAACAATAGAAATAAACAATATTTGTTATTGTAAATACGTTGTGTAAACAAAATAGTGATAACAAACTTTGTCATTATTGTGTAATAATTAGCAAGTGAATATTTGAAAAACAGCACTTATATTGGTCTCACAGGCCATAAAAGTTATTTGAAAAAAAAAATTAAAATCGATCAAAAAAACAACTTCAAGAAATAAAAAAAACTATTACCGGCCAACCGGAAGTCAGCGATGTTGCCGTCAGCGGTTCAATTTTGATCAACTTCAATCCTCTATATCTCGGTAAGTATTGATCGCAAAAACATATTTTTTAGCCTATTAGATTTAGAAAAAAAACTATCATTTCATAAGAATTTTTTTTTTTTTTTTTTTTTTTTTGAAATTCATGGACCCTGAGAACGAGTTTCGGAGAGGGGCCTTGGACCCTGAAAGGGTTAATGCTGCACTACATGTGACCATTGAGCAATGTGAAGCTGGCATCCAAACTTTGTAATACATGAATTTATGAAATTTGCCCATTAACATTATTATTATTATTATTATTACATCCGTGGGAAGTGCAAAACCCACAGGGGTCAAGCAGTACCTAGGGGAATGAGAGGCATTCAGGTTTGATATTAGGAAGGGGAGCTCTGTTAACGATATTTTTTCGTTCCAGAATGCTGTTCAAGTGCCATTACCAAACGAATTTATCCCCATAAGGAATAATGTAAAATAGACTAGTCCTTTTAGATCCCCAAAAATACACTTACAAAAGCATTTAAAAAATAAACTTACATAAAAGGGCGAGTTTGGGGACCATCGTTAACCGAGGTACCACTATATATATATATATATATATATATATATATATATATATATAGTATGTGAATAATCACAAATTGTATATATATTTATTTTATACCATATATAAAAAAGTGATATCACATGATTCCTTAACCAAGATTTGCAGTAAAACCTTAATATAACTGACTAATAGTTGGGGATTGACTAAGTGTCCATTAAATCAGAATATTGTTAAAAAACAGCAAAAAAAAACAAAAAACTATAGTGCTCTACTGTATACACAATTTACAGATATACAGCAAAGAACAGTGAAAATAAAAGAATTAAAAGTACAATTTACCCTGAGAATTTTGCCCATAATTTTAATTTTGTTAGATCGAAGTCTGTTATATTGATGTCTGTCATATCAAGGGCTTACTCTGTTAGTAAGTCATACATTGTTTGTCTCATGGAAACACATGTAGTCTATAGGTGTTTGCAGCTTAATTGGTAGTGATCTCAGCTTACAAATGAAGGACCAGGGTTTGGTCCCTGGATGAAGGGAACTGTGGGTGTCTCCTCACAGTTGCTGCTTCTCTTCACCTAACAGTAAATAGGTACCCGAGTGTTGGTCGACTGTTGTATAGTGGTGTCCTGAGGATGGAAGGGGGTAAAGATTTCTTCGGATTTTTAACCCCAGAGGGTTAGCCACCCAGGATAACCCAAGAAAGTCAGTGCGTCATCGAGGACTGTCTTATTTCCATTGGGGTCCTTAATCTTGTCCCCCAGGATGCGACCCACACCAGTCAACTAACACCCAGGTACCTATTTACTGCTAGGTGAACATGACAACAGGTGTAAGGAAACACGTCGAAATGTTTCCACCCGCCAGGAATCGAACCTCGGGCCCTCCGTGTGTGAAACGAGAGCTCTAGCCACCAGACCACCGGGCCCAGGTAAAATTAGCCAGAATGTGATGCCAGTGGCTTTGATGAATAAGACATGAGCAACACTTAGATATCTTCATTGCTTAAAAAAGTTTTGCCTGAACAAATGTGCAGATAAGTATGCTGTGCTAGACAAGTATGCTCTGTCAGACAAGTATTCTATATCAGATAAGTATGCTGTAAGACAGATATAACTTGTATGACACAACAACAGGGTATCTAAGTACAGGGAGTGCCATCACCAACTCTATTGTTAACAACTGTTTAGCATGACCTATTTCCACTAGTGGCCCCCACTCACTTGCAATGTCATCTCCGGCTACTACACCTCACTTCTGCTCCAGTATATAAGGTCTGGTACCATGCCTCTACTTCAGACTTAGGTGATGACCACCATCCATCAAGACTAGGGGACTAATCTCAAAATAACCCCTCCACTTCTATTGTCCCAAGTGTTGTATTCTCCTGTGCTACAGATGTGTCATATTCAACAACTTGTCAGTATTGTATAGCATTAACATGACAGTGGCTTTGTTGGGTTATCCTAGGTTAATAAAACTCTAGGTTAACAATCCCAATATGACTTCCTCCCATCAATCATTTTGTAACAAACAACACGTTGACAACGCTCTCAACTCGCAAAGTGAGTGTCCGTGGTTTAATCCCCGGCATGGGTGTAAACATTGGGCATGTTTTCTTACACCTGATGTCCCTGTTCACCTAGCAGTAAGTAGGTACCTGGGTGTAAGTTAAGTAAGTTTATTCAGGAACAGGTACACATAAATACAATTACATAAATTATCATATATAGCAGCATATGTGTAATTATCTAGGATAATCCCCCCCCAAAAAAAAAAAAAATGTCAAAGTGACATTTCCATTGGGGTTCTTGACTGGTGTGGGTAGCATCCTGGGGGACAAGATTAAAGGACCACGATGGAAATAAGATAAGACAGTCCTCGACGAAGCACTGACCTTCTTGGGTTATCCTGGGTGGCTAACCCTTCCCTGGGTTAAAAATACGAACAAATTTTATATTATCCCTCTAATTCATTTACGTCATCAGCAAGTCATCATGATCACATGACAGTACATTTATATTAACTAATATTAACATACTATTTGTAAAGACTTGCGCATTATGTATTAAGACACGAATATAAATACTAATTACGGAATGTTAAAAGAGAATTATCCGTATGTTAAGTAACAAACCTAAATAAAAACTTGGATTACTGACGCTGCTGTTGTTGTTCTTGTTGTTGGGTTTGTAAGGCTACTGACAGCTTACACTGTATCGAGCCTTGCTTCCCGCTGGACAAATAAATAAATAATAAGTTTATTCAGGTACACATAAATACAATTACATAAATTATCATACATAGAAGCATATGCGTACATTACCTAGGGTAACCCCAAAAAAATCAGACAAAGTGACTTATTTCCATTGGGGTCCTTAATAATATAATATAATATCTTTATTTCTACAAGTACATTTACAAGGTATACAGGTCTAGCTGACATCAATGATGTGAAAATTATTATTATTATTATTATTATTATTATTATTATTATTATTATTATTATTTATTATTATTATTATTATGTGATTAAATTACCTGCAGGAGGCTTACAGGGCATCACCTGAATTATTACCTGCAAGCAATTTGGGTGAGGTAAGTGGGACTTAGTCACAGTAGGTCGCTGAACTAAAACTCCTTCGATTGTCCACTTCCTCACCACTCTCACAAAAAGCTAGACCTGACACCAAACCAACAATTATAAAATTAAAACCAGCCAGTTTTGTGGACTAACACCTAGATCCTACACTGGCCAGCTGAGATCTAAATGCAAAGACTATGGTGCACTTCTCTGCGAGTGATGTCCGCATTTATTTCGCCATCCACACGTAATTCTTGGTCCCGCAAATTTCCTGTCCTAATTCTTCAGTAGGGGACATTAACACGGGTTCCTATTACAAATCCAGGCTGAAACACCCCATTATGGCCTCGATGACACCGGATTAGCAGAATTTCTCACGACAACCAGTGTTCATAAATTAAAAATTTCGTCTCATGGCATCACTACTGGCTGTTCCACATCCCCCTTCACTTAAAATTTCTCAAAGGGTCCAAACAGCATCATATTTTATTACACAATTGTATTATAGATTCATATGTTCTACATTTAGGAAATTATGTAAAAAATTTCCACACATGACATACTGTATAGAAAGCCACTTGTTATGCAGAGCATTTCGGGCAAATTAGGTCAGTTTTGTCCCAGGATGCGACCCACACCAGTCGACTGACACCCATGTACCCATTTTACTGATGGGAGAACTTAGACAACCGGTGTAAGGAAACACGCCCAATGCTTCTACCCTCACCAGGAATCGAACCCGGATAACATGTGAAGCGAGAGTTTTAGTCACTAGGCTAAAGGCTAAAAGAAGATATACTAGGAATAAGGTAAACTGAGTTATTTACATTATTAATAATAATAATATATCTTTATTTCTACAAGTACATATACAAGGTATACAGGTCTAGCTGACATCAATGACATACTACTATATAGAAAGCCGCTTGTTATGCAGAGTATTTCGGGCAAATTAGATCAATTTTGTCCCAGGATGTGACCCACACAAGTCGACTAACACCATCTATAGCCCCGGTGGCCTGATGGCTAAAGCTCTCGCTTCACGCACGGAGGGCCCGGGTTCAATTCCCGGCGGGGCGGAAACATTTTGAAGTGTTTCCTTACACACACACACATACAACAGGCCTAGTGTCTAATCGAAATGTGCCTAGGACAAAATGGTAACTAACCAGATACCCCATTTTGATGGGTGAACATAGACAACCGGTGTAACGAAACGTCCAATGTTTCAACCTTTCCTGGGAATCGAACCCGGAAGCTTCACCATGTGAAGCGAGAGCTTTTCCCACTAGGCCACGGGCCACCGTGATCTAGTGGAGGATCAGATCATACTAATAGGTACATGTATGTTAGCTATACAAAAAATCACTCTACTCCCTTTATGTAGCTACATTCATTAGACAGGATGGATAATGAGAACCTTCAAAACTAGGGATGCCAAGCCCATGATGACACTCTTCAGGTCGCTTGTTCTATCTAGGTTCGAATATTGCTGCACACTAACGGCACCTTTCAAGGCAGGTGAAATTGCTGACCTAGAAAATGTACAGAGAACCTTCACGGCACACACAACTATGATAAAACACCTCAATTACTGGGAACGCTTAAAGTTCCTAAACCTATACGCCCTAGAACGCAGGCGGGAGAGATACATGATCATATACACTTGGAAAATCCTAGAGGGATTAGTACCAAACTTGCACACGAAAATCACTCCCTATGAAAGCAAAAGACTCGGCAGACGATGCAACATCCCCCCAATGAAAAGCAGGGGTGCCATTAGCACGATAAGAGACAACACAATAAGTGTCAGGGGCCCAAGACTGTTCAACTGCCTCCCAGCATACATAAGGGGGATTACCAATAGACCCCTGGCTGTCTTCAAGCAGGAACTGGACAAGCACCTAAAGTCAGTACCTGACCAGCCGGGTTGTGGTTCGTACGTCGGTTTGCATGCGGCCAACAGTAACAGCCTGGTTGATCAGGCCCTGATCCACCATGAGACCTGGTCACAGACCGGGCCGCGGGGGCGTTGACCGCCGGAACCCTCTCCAGGTATACTCCAGGATACCTTTTGCCTCTCTTCTTGAACTGGCTTATGCTATGACAGGCTTTGTTATGTGCAGGCACTGTGTTCCACTCCTTTATTGCTGAGGTATACTGGAGTTTAATGTTTTATAAATATAGTAGGCCCAATAATATATTTATAGAGCATTAAACATTAAACGGAGAAAATGTATTGTTAAAAATTGAGCCATGAGAGAAACGGGAGAAGGAGTAATTTTGTAAATAGACACATAAATTAGAAGTTTGCCAGTAGACCAGGTGGAACAACCTCGCCAAGCCACAGCAGAGAGGGACGACAAACACTCACCTGAGTTCAGTAACCGGCTTCTCACTAAAACCGTTAAAGAATTATAGAATTATCTGTAGAGCGGAAAAATGGAACTGACTAAAATTGAGCAGATGAAAGGTGCCGCTCTGTAACGTGCCCATTGAGCAAAGTATGATGAAAACAAGCGTTCCATAGAGAACGGGAGAGATTTGTCACTGATGTTCAGGCGAGAGCGAGACGTTTACACTTGACGAAGGCTGGCGCAAAAGTCCGTGTTGTTGTTGTTGGGGGTTTTGAAGGGCCAACAAACTTGCACCTTTTGGTGCCCTGCGTCCCAACAGTAAGAAAAATATATCGTCCAAATCTGAATTGGAAATGAAAAGGAAATAAGGTTTCCTCCGGAAACATTAACAGTATATTCCTCATTAAGTCAAATGGACACTCCTGTCTAAACCTTGATTCACACAATCACAGTACTATGTAAAATTATTGGTAAAGCAATTAAAGGAGGACAGGTAATGAATGAGAACAAGCCGATTCAAAGATTTGTCTGGAATAGTAGGCACAGATTCCATAGGTGAGGTATAGGTTAATGAGAGAGAATTACAGTGTTAGTAAAATAGAGTGGGAAGAGTACCTACAGTTTTTTATACTAATTGGATATGAATATTGATGTTAATTTATTATTTACGAGCAGACCTAAGAATTTATCCTCTTTTTTTTATTTCAAATGGTTGAAAAAAAAGTTATATTCAGTTATATAAAACTTTTCTGTGTTAAGGGAGAATTCTTTTATCATTATCCACGTGTAACCTTTTTATTTATTATTATTATTATTTTTTTTAGGGGGTTCATCGCTTACTATGGTGCTTAAGGTAAAGGGGAGGATCAGAGCACAGGATATAGACTGCATGATCAACAAAGAGCAGTGGTGTACCTAAGGTATGGCATGTGCCCTGGACGCCACTTGAAGAATTGCGCCACTAAACAGTTTCTATTAAAGTCAGACAAGCCATCCTCAGATATTGGAAAAAAAATCTTCAGGTGTATGATCTGTCTTTCATTATCATGGATAGATTGTTAAACCACTTATATAAATTATTAGGTAAAAATACAGTGCTGAGATCTACATGACCACATATCTCACAGTACCACTGCTCAGTGCCAACTGGCAGTAAGACCATTCTGCGCAAACTAGGTAGGTAGTCCAGAATTTTATGCAAAATCGGTGAAATTTAATGTTCTTATTAAAAGTACCATTTCCTTTTTTCAGAGCATTGTGTAAGAAGGAAAGTGGAGCCGAAGGACGGAAGAGATGAAAGCTGGAGGCGGAGGAAGCCAAGAAATCGACCAAGTTCGCCCTTCTCTGAAAAGCCCGGAACAAGTTGTTCTACACGTTCCATGGAGTCGCCTACACCTGCTACAAGTTTGTTAGAATACGAAGGCGGATCAAGTACAAATGCATCACAAGCCGAGGAGGAAGTCAAGTCAGATAAATCCGAGTTTGATGACATTAAAAGTGAGGCTGCCAGAGAGAACGTGGACATGACAGGAAGGGAAGACGACGGTGGTGGTGATGGTGATGCTGAGTTTATTGACGAGATTATATCTTACAAGATTGAACCTGACGACACTGAACCAAGTGAAATGGATGGTGTCGAAGAGCCTCGAACTGTCATACCAGAAATGATTGGACAGCATGACATTGGACTTCTGAAGTTTGACAAGGATACTGGACAAGCAATTCTGCCTGATGCATTGAGAACAGATATAATAAAGCTGGGTTCGAAGTATTTCCGGAACAGTGAGAGGCCTTTCCTACCAATAAATAACCACTCAATGAACAAAACTTAGTTCAAGAGGAAACTGGGATATGGTCGTGGTGAGGAAGTGACTCGGTAATGGCTGCTCTATTCCCATTCTGAAAAGTCTGCATTTTGTATCTGTTGTCTTCTCTATTCCCGGTCAGACCATCAATCCTCATTGGAGCTGGAGAGTGGATTCAACCAATGGAAAGCACCTGAAAGAATTAGTGTTCGTGAAAATACTAAGAATTATCGGGAGTGCTTCACACAGTGGAAAGAAATGGAAAGAAATTTAGCTGAAAACAGAGGAGTTATTGACGCGGAACTTCAGTCACAGATTTAGAAGAAAAGCAGAAGTGGCGTGATATACGTATTTACGAGAATCCTTCACTGCATAAAATTCCTTGCGACTCAGAACTTGGCTTCGCGAGGACACAGGGAGTCACTTCAGCTGGATGATGACTCCACTGTGGAAAATTTCATTGGCTTACTGAAACTACTGGCAATCTTTGACCCTGTCATGAAAGAACGCCTCACTCGAGTGGCAATTAATCTTGCCTCCAAGTCTTATTTTTCACTGGGTGTCCAGAACGAATTCATCCACATGATAGTATCCACTGTTCGCCAGAGTTTACTGAGAAGCATTCATAAAGCAAAGTACTATGGTCTCATGTTCAACTCGACTCCTGATCAGGCACACCGTGAGCAGATGTCAGAAGTAGTGAGGTACGTGGAAGTTGATTCTGAGTCTGTGTTAGAGTGTCCTTCCTTGGTTTTTTTTCCAGAAAAGCCGGAAGGATGCTGAGAGCTTAGTTTAAGACATCTTGAAACAGCTAGAGAAGGACGAAATGGAGCTACAAGATTGTCGGTCACAGTGCTATGACAACACTGCTGTGATAGCAGAACACAGAAGTGGTGTTCATCAACGAATAACAACCTGGCATTGTTTGTGAATAGAGATAATCACTCGCTCAACTTGGTGGGTGTACATGAAGCCAAGCAGGATACAATGATGGTCACGTTTTTTTGGAGCCATCGAAGCTCTCTACGTGTTCTTCTCTCGTTCAACACAGCGCTGGGAAAAACTAGAAAACGCCGTGCCTGTGGATTGGAGTCCGAAACCAGGTGGAGTGCAAGGACAGAAACAGTGAAACCCGTCAACAAGTACTTTGAGAAGATACTTCAAGTTCTCCAGGACACAATAAACAATGAAAATGAGACCAGTGAAAAAAGAAGTGACGCAAGGCAGCTGTGTAACCGCACGTTGAGTTACGATTTTCTGACTTTGCTAGGATTTTGGAACAAAGTACTCATTCACAGTGACTGCATTCAAAAAAAGCTGCAGGATCCTAGCATGAACTTCCACGATGCTATCCTGGATTTGAAAGTCCTCCGGGATCATTTTGATGATGAAAGAGAAGTGTGTTGGTCAGTGAGTCACACGAAGGACTTGGTCTCTGCCAAGAATGGAATACTGAAGTTGAAAAACTTCAGAGACGAAAGAAACTAATGGCTGATGAGAACTCGACAGACGCTGGGTTAACAGCCAAGAAGGAAATGGAAAGAGTCATGAAGAAAACACTCGACCGTCTTCACAGAGTAATGGATGAAAGGTTCGCTCGTTTGCTTGGCACTGACGCCAAGTTTGGGTTCCTTCTTGATGTCGAGGGACTGTGTTACGGCGCCGACGGTAACGACGTAAAGAACTGCGAAAATTTGGACGTATTGTACAGCTCTGATGTTGATGAACAGCAGCTATATGAAGAAATTTTGAATTGCAGAATGTTGCTATCAACTCCGGCCAACATGAAAATATCAAGACCTGAAGTGCTCGAATTTATTGTTCAGTATGGAGAAGAGAGCGTCTTTCCCAACTTTTCCAATCTTCGTATTGCTATTCAGATAATGCTAACCATCGCAGTTTCCATCGCCAGCTGTGAGAGATCATTCAGCAAGTTAAAACTAATACTTTCGTATTTGAGAACCTCCATGGGTCAAGACAGACTGTGATCTAAATCTGCTGAGTGTAGAAAGAGAAGAATTTAAAAAAAAAATGAATTTGAGCACATCATAGACCAATTTGCATCAATGTTAATTAATTGATTAACGAGCTTGACTTGTATTTTTGAGCTGATTTTATGGTAAAAGATGGATGTCAGATGTGTGGACATGGGCGCAATTTCAGTGCTTCCCATAGGCTCTATTTTCCGTAGATACGTCTCTGGTATATTACTGTAATATGTTACTGGTACGTTACTGTAATACATTACAGTAACAGAGCTTTGTCATTGTCAACATAATCGTAAAGTTCAACCCCAATGGAAATAAGTCACTGACTTTTTTTGGTTATCCTAGGTTCTCTACACAAATGCTGCTTTGTATGACAATCTATATAACTGTATTTGTATATACCTGATTAAACTTATTTACTAGCCACCCAAGTAAAGATATATGTGTGTACTCTTGCTACTTAATCTTTCTTTGACCCCCATTGTGAATAATATATCTTAACTGGAGTGTGTGTAATGTATGTTAATGACTAGTTTAGCTATAAACTTAATCATAATAGATGTACAGTTAGCTTATACAGTAATATTATATTTTTTATGTATGTAAATTCTCAATGTATATACAGAGAGACCTCTCGGTGTATATATACTTGCCACTTGAGTGAGTTAATTGGTTTTTAATTAAACCTGTCGACTACATGGTGCTCATTAAGCTTGCAGTGCATGAAACCTGTTCACCAGTCCAAAATACTTTAATCCCTAAATGAGTGATTAAACTCATTGTATATACACAGAACTCGAGGCTACATATAATTATCTCTTAGGTTGGTTAATTGTGTTTAAAACTATAGACTACACTAGGGTCACTTGGAACCTGTTCACTACAATAACAAATACTTCAATCCCAATAACAGAGATTAAGGTAAACTGTATATATACTGGGAGGGAGAGGGGGAGAGAGGGGGGGAGGGAGGGGAGAGAGAGGGGAGAGAGAGGAGAGAGAGAGAGAGAGAGAGAGAGAGAGAGAGAGAGAGAGAGAGAAGAGCAGAAGACAGACAGAGACAGACAGAGACAGACAGAGAGAGAGAGAGAGAGAGAGAGAGAGAGAGAGAGAGAGAGAGAGAGAGAGAGAGGTTTCGCAGTGTATATATCCTTACTCTTACATTAGTTGGTTAATTGGTTTTAAAGCCTATCGACTACATGACGGTCATTAAGCCGGCGTGTAAAATATTCACTACCAGTTAAAAATATTCAATACTTAAGAATTAATTTCAGTGTATATACAGGATATATACACCTCTGTGTATATATCCTGTCTTGTGTCTTTTTTAAATTCTTATTTTTACTTTGTATTAATACAAATTTAATGACCTCATTACTGATGTATAATACCGCATACTGTCCATTGATGTTATCTATAATATTTCCCAGTGTTAGTATACCGACGCACATACCACTGAAGTAAACATTATACAACTTGAAAAGTTCATAACAGTATTTACAGTGGTGAATATTAATTAAATAATAGCACACGACTACACCACGGTACCATACAAGATTAGGGATTCCTTCATAAATCCTGCGTTCCTATTAGCATGCTTGAAGCTGAGTGGTCTTGACATGGTAAGTTGAACCATTCAACCTTGCAGTACACCCTGAGTACTTTCTACTTACTGTACACTATGTAGCTTGAGTACTTTCTACTTACAGTACACCCTGTAGCTTGAGTACTTTCTCCTTACAGTACACCCTGTAGCTTGAGTGCTTTCTCCTTACAGTACACCCTGTAGCTTGAGTACTTTTTCCTTACAGTACACCATGTAGCTTGAGTGCTTTCTCCTTACAGTACACCATGTAGCTTGAGTGCTTTCTCCTTACAGTGCACCTTGTAGCTTGAGTACTTTCTCCTTACAGTACACCATGTAGCTTGAGTACTTTCTCCTTACAGTGCACCTTGTAGCTTGAGTACTTTCTCCTTACAGTACACCCTGTAGCTTGAGTACTTTCTCCTTACAGTACACCATGTAGCTTGAGTGCTTTCTCCTTACAGTACACCATGTAGCTTGAGTACTTTCTCCTTACAGTACACCATGTAGCTTGAGTACTTTCTCCTTACAGTACACCATGTAGCTTGAGTACTTTCTCCTTACAGTACACCATGTAGCTTGAGTACTTTTTCCTTACAGTACACCATGTAGCTTGAGTGCTTTCTCCTTACAGTACACCATGTAGCTTGAGTACTTTTTCCTTACAGTACACCATGTAGCTTGAGTACTTTCTCCTTACAGTACACCATGTAGCTTGAGTACTTTCTCCTTACAGTGCACCTTGTAGCTTGAGTACTTTCTCCTTACAGTACACCCTGTAGCTTGAGTGCTTTCTCCTTACAGTACACCATGTAGCTTGAGTGCTTTCTCCTTACAGTACACCATGTAGCTTGAGTACTTTCTCCTTACAGTACACCATGTAGCTTGAGTACTTTCTCCTTACAGTACACCATGTAGCTTGAGTACTTTCTCCTTACAGGTCACCCTGTAGCTTGAGTACTTTCTCCTTACAGGTCACCCTGTAGCTTCAGTATTTAATTTGTACACTCTCCATGTGATTGTTTCTTACAAACTGTGACTGGCGTAGTTTCTGACGTCTTGCAGCGTCCCCATTTTTACGACACCTTCAGCCACCTCGCCTCTCAACCCCCAGCAGTTACGACTGTTTTAATGCCCTTACTTCTGGAGTTTGTGCTTAAAAGGTGAAATTTCAGAAGCTCTGTTGACCAAGTTGTGAGTGGCTGCCACGATAAGCCTCTCATGCGACTTGCTTTTTTTTAACTCTCTTCTCCAGCATTAACATTGTTTTTTTTTTTTCGTTGGTATCTCTGGTGTGATACTTTACGTAGTGCCTGCTACGTTAAAGTTTAGCAGTGTCTGCTACAGCTCTTAGCTACTGGGTTAAGCCTGGTACTATCCCTTCCACTCATAACCTTCCTCTCACCAACCTGTTCTTCCACTATCCCCACTTCCCCGCTCATCCACAAGGGTCTTACCTATTCTCTCTTGATCTTGATCTGCTACATCTGAGTCTGGCTGTGTCTTCTCCCTGCTACATTTAAATCTGGTTGTGTCTGCTACCTGCTACACACGTCTGGTTGTTTCTCCCTACTACATTTTAGTCTGGTTTTGTCTGCTACCTGCTACATTTGCGTCTATACGTGTCTGCTACCTACTTCATTAACTTCAAACCGTGTCTGCTGCCTGCCACATTCGTCAAGCTATATCTGCTACACGATACGTCAAGTGTAAGTGCGAGGTTTACACCACACAATGCAAGGTTTACAACACACAATGCAAGGTTTACACCACACAATGCAAGGTTTACAGCACACAATGCAACGTTAACAACATACAATGCAAGGTTTACACCACACAATGCAAGGTTTACAGCATACAATGCAAGGTTTACAGCATACAATGCAAGGTTTACACCACACAATGTAAGGTTTACAGCACACAATGCAAGGTTAACAACACACAATGCAAGGTTAACAACACACAATGCAAGGTTAACAACACACAATGCAAGGTTAACAACACACAATGCAAGGTTAACAACACACAATGCAAGGTTTACATCACACAATGCAAGGTTTACATCACACAATAAAAGTTTGCATCACAATGACCTGGATAAGATTCCACATTTTCGAGGTTTAAACCACACATAAGAACATAAAACCATAAGAATGGAGGAGCATTGCAGACTACAACACACTGTCAATATTTACAGCACACACACTGGCTTGACCCATTCTTTACATCGCTGAAATTCTGACAGCCTTGCAGGAGTGTGGGAAGCTAACCAGTCTTATCAACACTACCATCAACCACTGTGGTCGTTTTCGTACACGTCAGCTGTCAACCCTCACTGAGAAACAGCAGGGAAGCTTTAGCCGCTGTCAAGAAGCAGCTGTAATTTTTCTTATCAATGTCATGGCCGCTGTCAACGTGCGGTAAACAGACAGTAACGTCAAACACATTTTGCGAGCTGCAGAAAGGTGCTAAATTCTGTCGAATGCTGTCTAAACAATGTTACGGCGATGCTAGGTAGCGTTGCTGTATGTTTGAACTGCCAGTGTTGCTGTCTGACATTTGGTAAGCCTCTGCAGTTATCCGTCGTTAAATCCTCATTCAATGAACATCGTTAATAAATCCTCTCAGGTGCCTCTCGTTAAGCCGTACGTCTCCCCTTGTTAAACCCTTCCAACACCCTTGGTCAAAATCATTTCACCCACTAAGCATTCTAAACTGTCCTGGAAACTCTCCTGACCTCAACCCAATTGAGAATTTATGGGCAATAAGGCAATAACCAAATGCAGGATCGCGAAACAGAACTACTGTTTAACTGTGGAGAAGCTAATTGAGTGTTATTAGGACCTGGTACCACGACTAAGAACTTGCCACAATGTGTTCAGCACAGTGTATCGCAGCATTCAACACTAGCTCTCGTTAACCCCTCCGTCACTTGTGTTAACCCCTCCATCACTTGTGTTAACCCCTCCCTCTCCATCACATCCCTCCACCTTCGATAAACCCTCTCCAACACCTCTGGTTAATCCTACTCCGTCTGTTGCAATGTTTACACCAGTACTGAAAGCTGACGTTAATAAGCGGTTTAGAAACCAACAAGTTGATAAATGAGACGCTTGTGCAACATCTGGGAATCTTTATTCAGGAAACGTTTCGCCAGTCAGTGGTTTCTTCAGTCTAGTGTAGAGAAAGGTGGAAGATGAGGAGGCGTTTGAGGTAAACAGTCCCGAGCATGGAGTCGATGTGTTCAGTCAATCGTGACAAAAGGACAGTGTTCTGGTGGACCACTGCAGTAGTGACTACTGGTGAACATGCTACACACAGTGTTCTGGTGGACCACTGCAGTAGTGACTACTGGTGAACATGCTACACACAGTGTTCTGGTGGACCACTGCAGTAGTGACCACTGGTGAACATGCTACACACAGTGTTCTGGTGGACCACTGCAGTAGTGACCACTGGTGAACATGCTACACACAGTGTTCTGGTGGACCACTGCAGTAGTGACCACTGGTGAACATGCACACACAGTGTTCTGGTGGACCACTGCAGTAGTGACCACTGGTGAACATGCTACACACAGTGTTCTGGTGAACCACTGCAGTAGTGACCACTGGTGAACATGCTACACACAGTGTTCTGGTGAACCACTGCAGTAGTGACCACTGGTGAACATGCTACACACAGTGTTCTAGTGGACCACTGCAGTAGTGACCACTGGTAAACATGCTGCACACAGTGTTCTGGTGGACCACTGCAGTAGTGACCACTGGCGAACATGCTACACACAGTGTTCTGGTGGACCACTGCAGTAGTGACCACTGGTGAACATGCTACACACAGTGTTCTGGTGGACCACTGCAGTAGTGACCACTGGTGAACATGCTACACACAGTGTTCTGGTGGACCACTGCAGTAGTGACCACTGGTGAACATGCTACACACAGTGTTCTGGTGGACCACTGCAGTAGTGACCACTGGTGAACATGCTACACACAGTGTTCTGGTGGACCACTGCAGTAGTGACCACTGGTGAACATGCTACACACAGTGTTCTGGTGAACCACTGCAGTAGTGACCACTGGCGAACATGCTACACAATGCTGGCAAACAGAACAGCTATTTTCCTCTGCCTAAACTTATTATTTAGACGAAAGATGTAAACATGTTGACGCAGTAGCATGGTAACAAGTTTTTCCTGGCAGTTGGGCAGACACACTGATGCCAGGTATGTGGCCAGCCCTGTGGCCAGCCCTGTGGCCAGCCCTGTGGCCAGCCCTGTGGCCAGCCCTGTGTGCATTATTGTCCACTTATTGAAGAATATAGAGAAAGTATAATAACCTATGTGATATGTCAAGATATCTTATTAATGAAAATAAGATACCAGGCATATTAAGTAAATTTCCTAAATTTGATTGTAACAGATAAGTCATCCGTAGATATAAATCCAGATGTAATCAGTTAAGCCTTTTTGGTGCCTAGTTCCTAGGCCTATTGCGCTACCCTCCACAGGATGGATATTGGGTGCGCAATAAACTAGCCGCTTCGGCTTCAAAAAATCTAAATTCACACACATTCAACATTTCTCTCTTATATTTTCGTAGGCCATCCATTGTTCAGTCTCTGTGAGGGCTGGAGGGACGAGGGGCGGGGTAGAGGGCATTGGTTGGAAGAAGGGAAGGTAAGGAGGTGGGAGGAAGGGAAGATAAGGAGGTGGGAAGAAGGGAAGATAAGGAGGTGGGAAGAAGGGAAGATAAGGAGGTGGGAAGAAGGGAAGATAAGGAGGTGGGAGGAAGGGAGAACATATGGACAGAGGGACGAATAAGCAGCAGGTGACCGTCACTGCTGTCACTACACTAGTGGTGTACATGGAGTAGTACTACCTAGAGAAGTAGCAGTACCTGTAGCAGTTAGTACCTGTAGTTGTAGTACCTGGAGGAGATGTAAATGAAGGAGTTGAAGTGGAAGAAGAACCCATAAAAAAATACATTGAGAGGAGAGAAACAGAAAGAGGATAAAGGTGAAAAAGATCGAGGTAATTACGAAGATGGAAAAAAAATGTAGGAAGGGGAAAGTATTGATTAAAAAATATATATATATAACGCAATCTGAGGAGGCAAAGAGAATGCATAATTAAAGGAAAATATAATTTACAGGATGAAACTAAAATAACAGAAGGGGTTAAAGTAAATGAAAAAAAATAGAAGGGTGAAGGTAGGAAAGGAAGAATGGATGTAGGGAATGCAGAAAAAAAATGTAATTAGAACGAAGATAGTGGAGATAAGAAGATTTCATCTTTATCTCCTCGCTGTCTCTCTGTTCCACGGTGTGAGAGGGAGACACAAGGAAGTGATGGTGAAGAACTGGAGAAAGTGATAGGGAAGAGACGTGTTTGAAGAGTGAGGGGTAATGAGGAAGGAAGGGGAGGTGGGAAAGAAAGGAGTAAGAGGGAAAGCAAGGTACCTCGAGAACGAGGGAAGAAGAGAAGCAAGGTACCTCGAGGACAAGGGAAGAGGGGAAGCAATGTGCCTCGAGGACAAGGGAAGAGGGAAAACTACGTACCTCGAGGACGAGGGAAGCGGGGAAGCAAGGTACCTCAAGGACGAAGGAAGAATGGAAGCAAGGTACCTCGAGGACGAGAGAAGAGGGGAAGCAAGGTACTTTGAGAGTGAACGAGGGAATAGAGAGATTGTTTTCTGATATGGGTGTTACATCCTAGGTAAGACAAAAGTCAAAGCTCAGGAAATATTAGTGTTGAGTGTCAGATGTCTGAGCAGCGCAGCGTAACTAGTGAACATAATATAATGTTGTTGTACTGGCAACCACATTTGTAGTGAGGGAGTCCATGTTCCGGCGCTCACAACCACGACAAAATGTGACGTAAACGGTTTAGAAACCGAAGACTGAGACACCTGTGCGACGTTTGGGAATCTTTACTGTGGAAACGTTTTTCGCCAACCAGTGGCTTCTTCAGTCCTATACGATGGAAGATGGGGAGGAGTTTTATGTGTTCAATGTGTTCAATCATGAGAACTAATGTCTGTATGACCTGGTGGGTTTAACGCTTAGTTTTGATTATAATAATAATTGAGAAGTAATGGATTTTGGTCGCTGCGTGATCCCAGAAAGTCATTCCAGTATCCTATAACCTCAACCTCCTGTACCTCAATGCACTAACTGAAATAGTACACATTGTGGAAAAAAATTCTAGTGAAGCTAATTTTTTAAAATTTTGATGCGAGTATTGACAAGTTATCTTATTGGAAATTATTATCCCAATTTCTTCAATAACAATTAAAGTTTAAAGTCAGTCTGAAAAGGCATTCTCAAGTCATCTCGCAGACATCAACATAAAATACACCAGCACTTGAAGTTTGAAGCTACTCGGAAGCTACATTATCAGGCTATTGGTACTGAAGCTTTAAAGATAATCGAATGAGGCATTCGCAATTTATCATAGATAAACCAGCATTTCTATTTTACAAATTTTCTGAAAAATGCCCAAGTGTCGCCTACACGAACCAAATTCAATGCAAAACTTTTCTCTGAGACTATCACTGGACCTGTGCTCTCCTTCCTTAATGGGTCTTCAAGTAATGAATAAGACCTATGGGTTTAACGCTCCCCCATTAATATAATTATCACCAGCGTTTTAGGTTTAAAGCTAACCAGAGAAGACATTCTCTAGTTGTTTCATGGGGGACAATTTGCTTAATAGACTAACTTAAAAGTTACACAATACAAAATCAAGGCGGAGTTTCCTTGAAGCAGAACACATCGACAATAAAAGTTTGAAGCCGACCAGAAGATACATTTGCCAGTTATTGCACACAATCCAACAATTTCTCGTGTATTAACTATGTTAGTAAATTTGAGGAGTTTACATCTTCACAGCCTAAACCCAAAAACGTTTCATCTGTTTCATAAGATAAATCAGTCATTAAAGATCGATGTCAATCAGAAGAGACAAACTCTGATTACTGAATGAAAAATAATGCTATTTCGAAATCTAAATTGGCAACTGCACATTGCACTAAAAAAAATATTAACATTCTTCTAAATAGAACAACATCAATGTTGAAAAGTTGAAAGTCGATCCCCTCACAAAGCTCGCAGGTCCCCCTTCCCCCCTTCTCCACCTCTAACTAAAACTCAGATTTATTGAGAAACTCGAGTATACAACACCGAGAATACTGAACAACTTAAAACGCAAACCAGAAGGAATGGGTCGTCCCTGACACTGAGTTTGTTGACTTAACACTGAAGACGTAAACACTACATTAGGCCAAGTGCGCTGAATGTCAGTTTAATTGACTTTAACACCGCCAAAGTCAGCTCATTTTGGCAACATTCGCGTTTTTTGTCTTTTTTAAATCAACCAATTTGGGTGCACCCACAATGTGCGCCTCCCTTATTGTATATGACATGCGCAGTGTGGGAACAAAAGGTAGCAATGTCTCCACGTCAGTTTTCACCAGAGAGGACGAGTGCATACATGTGGTAATCTGTCAGCCTGAGTTGGGAGACTTCAATAGGGCGATAATGTTATCGCCAAACATTTCAGTATGGTTTTAATAGCCTCAGGAAATTAAAAAAAAGGAAGGACTCAGACATACATAGCAGTGCTGCGTTAAAAACATGCCACTCCACTTACCATGTAACCCCAGAAAACACATCCACTCTCTTAAAGAAACAAACATGCATACAGTGGTTACAAGCTTAAAAAAAAATAAGTGGATAGGGAAAATAAATTGAACTGTCCTCTATACCTACTATTTATATCCAGTCGTAGGTGACTTTTTTTCTATATGCTCTCACGAGGCATCCTATGGTTAATGAGACTCAAAACTAAACCGGCAGGTTCTCCCAGAACTATATGGGAGGTGAGAGGTTCTCAGGTTACATGGGAGGTGAGAGGTTCTCAGGTACTACATGGGAGGTGAGAGGTTCTCAGGTACTACATGGGAGGTGAGAGGTTCTCAGGTACTACATGGGAGGTGAGAGGTTCTCAGGTACTACATGGGAGGTGAGAGGTTCTCAGGTACTACATGGGGTGAGAGGTTCTCAGGTTACATGGGAGGTGAAAGGTTCTCAGGAACGTGTGATACTATATGTGTGAGAGCAGTAGTACTCAGGGTACAGACACTGCTACTGGTGTGGTTGTTATGTGTCAAGGCGCCAGATCTGTTACATTTATCTTGCCTCGTCCCACACGACCTAAATCACTTCCGCACCTTCAGCTATACTACTACACTTCTCCACCTCTCCCTACACTACTTCGAGGGTGATACCTAACTGTACTCGTGTCTAGTTTACTGAAGCACTGAGTACTGAAGCAAATGTGGCAGGACATAACTAGGTTTCATTTGAAAGTAACTTGGCTGAAGAACTCTGAGTGGAGGTCGAGGAGTGGAACCTCAGCTCACCTGGATAAGCGTGTGATTGACACGACTTAATTTACTAACAAGTGGGGAGAAGTCTGATATCGTTATCTCCGCATTAATTTAGTAATAGAGATATATTAACAGATAAACAGTAATTAAATTGTGGAGAGAGTGAGATTCCTGAAACGTGTTAATAAGAAATATTGTCGCATTTGAAGTGACTTGCAAATATTTTCCAGTCAATAGTGTTTATTTCAGTTTTTAGGTATTACACACGCCTGGGGGCGTGTTAGGAAGTATTTCTTCAGTCACAGGGTGGTCAGGAAGTGGACTAGTTTGGGAAGCGATGTAGTGGAGGCAGGATCCATTCATAGCTTTAAGAAGAGGTATGATAAAGCTCATGGCGCAGGGAGAGTGACCCAGTAGCGGCCAGTGAAGAGGCGGGGGCAGGAGCTATGTCTCGACCCCTGCAGCCACAAACTAGGTGAGTACACACACACACACACACACACACAACTGGAAGCTGACGACTCAGATGAGTCATAGGGATGCTAGGAAGAATTTCTTCAGTTTTAGAGTGGTCAGGAAATGGAACAACCTGGAGAGTGAAGTAGTGGAGGCAGGATCCATGCACAGCTTTAAGATGAGTTACGATAAAGCTCATGGAGCAGGGAGAGAGTGGACCTAGTAGCGACCAGCGAAGAGGCGGAGCCAGGAGCTGTGAATCGACCCCTGCAACCACAAATAGGTGAGTACACGCACACGCACACACACACACACACACACACACACACACACACACACACACACACACACACACCACCCCTCCACACATTTCCTCACACTATCCAACATTTTCTGCCTAAAAATGCATTCACAATGTGAATATATTATTGTGGTGGTGATATTACACGGTAGCCTGGTGCTGTCCACTACCCCTCAGCACGGTGACATGTTGGCTGAGAGGGAGTGAGGGAGGGGTGACGGGAGGGGTGACGGGAGGGGGAGGCTGGTGAGGTTTCGAGGGAGGGATCCTGGGAGCAAGAGGTGAGTGAGAGGAAGGTAGGGAGGGGTTTATTGGATAGGTAGGGGAACAGGTTCATGGATTTTTTTTTTGTTTCGGCACCAAAGCGACTAGTTAATCGTGTGCGCTATCCATCCTGTGGACGCTAGCACACGAGTATTTGGATCGACCAAAGTTTTAGGAACCAGACTCCACAGTGATAACAGTAGTTCTTCTGGATGTGTGTGTGTGTGTGTGTGTGTGTGTGTGTGTGTGTGTGTGTGTGTGTGTGTGTGTGTATGTGTGTGTGTGTGTGTGTGTGTGTCAAAACAATACACAAGCCGCAATTAGGAGAATGAAACTTACAACGTTTCGGTCCGACTTAAGACAGCTTTCACAGACACCGTCTTGTAGAAGCGTCCCTTATACACAACTTTCCTAATACGAACCTTAGTCGTGGCTTTGTTTCTGTTGATGACTTCCTTTCCCATTACAATGCCAAATGTTAAAAACTTCAGAACACTCGTGACTTGACCTGATCTTTATCTCCTCTTCTCCTTACATCTTCTCTTTTCCTATATTTTCTTTGCCTTTTCTCTCTCCTGCCCGGGTGGGTTCTGTTCTGTGTTTTCTCCCTCTGTTTTTGTTCTATGCCCGTAGGCCATTAACTCTTAGATTACCTCTACTACTACTACTACTACGCTGCCTCCGCCGCCACCGCCGTTGCCGCCGCCGCCGCCGCCGCCGCCGCCGCTGCTGCTGCTGCTGCTGCCGCCAGGACTATCACAATCATCACTGCTACATTTACAATCATTATTACTAAGACTACCACAGTCATCACTACCTCATTCTAGGACAACCACTCTCACCACCACTACCTTTACTAAAACTACCACAATGGCCACTATTATCACAATCACCACTTTACTAGGACTACCACAATCATCACTACGTCTACCATGACTACTACAATTATCACTACCCCTGCTACTACCTCTACCACAATCACCACCACCTCTACCACAATCACCACCACCTCTACCACAATCACCATCACCTCTACCACAATCACCACCACCTCTACCACAATCACCACCACCTCTACCACAATCACCACCACCACAATCACCATCACCTCTACCACAATCATCACCTCTACCACAATCATCACCTCTACCACAAACTACAGCGGCTCGACCACAATCATCACCTCTACCATAATCATTACCACCTCTACCACAATCATCACCACCCATCCCTTAATCATCACGACGTCTCTCACAATCACCACCACCTCTACCACAATTACCACCACCTCTACCACAATTACCACCACCTCTTCCACAATCATCAGCACCTCTACCACAATCATCACCACCTCTCCCACAATCACCACCACCACCACTACACCACCACCACCTCTACCACAATCACCACCTCTCCCACAATCACCACTACCTCTATCACAATCACCACCACCTCTACCACAACCACCACCATCTCTACCACAATCACCACCTCTACCACAATCACCATCACCTCTACCACAATCACCACCACGTCTACCACAATCACCACCACCTCTACCACAATCACCACCACCTCTACAACAATCACCACCACCTCTACCACAATCACCATCACCTCTATCACAATCACCACCACCTCTACTACCATCATTATCCTCAGGGTGACTCAACCAAACTAATAACTTTGATGTTAGTGAACTGTTCTCTATTCTCATCAGTCAGCTTAATACAGTCAGTACCAACATAACATCCAATACAGTCAGTACCAACATAACATCCAGTACAGTCAGTACCAACATAACATCCAGTACAGTCAGTACCAATATAACATCCAGTACAGTCAGTACCAACATAACATCCAGTACAGTCAGTACCAACATAACATCCAGTACAGTCAGTACCAACATAACATCCAGTACAGTCAGTACCAACATAACATCCAGTACAGTCAGTACCAACATAGCATCCAGTACAGTCAGTACCAACATAACATCCAGTACAGTCAGTACCAACATAACATCCAGTACAGTCAGTACCAACATAACATCCAGTACAGTCAGTACCAACATAACATCCAGTACAGTCAGTACCAACATAACATCTGGACACAATGTTAGCTCAGGTGTTGTCAAGTTGGTTCTTATATTATTCTAATGCTTTTGCAATTACAGCCTCAGCGAGTTGTTTATTCTGTTGAGTTATAATAATAATAATCTTTCATTTCTTCAAGTACATGTACAAGGTATACAGTACCTAACTAACATCAGTGACATGCTGTATAGAAAGCCCCTTGTTATGCAGTACATTTCGGGCAAATTAGGTCAATTTTGTCCCCCAGGATGCGACTCACACCAGTCGACTAACACCCAGGTTCCTATTTTACTGTTAGGTGAACATCGATAGCAGGTGCCTTAAGGAAACACGTCCTAATGTTTCTACCTGTACTGGGGATCGAACCACGGACCTCAGTGTGTTCTAGAGATGGTGTGAGTGAGAGAGGTCTTGGTCATAATCAATACTCTCCCGAGCTTGTGCCTTCTCCCACAAGGTTCTAATCCCTGTCTGTTCATCCCCGTATATATGAGGGAAATAGCGGTGAATAAACGGGGGTAGGGAAGATAAAATAAGATAAAGAGGGGAAGAGATGAGGGGAGACAGAGGGGTCATGTGCTGTCGCTCTGATTATAAACTTTCATAAAATGCATATTTACAGCAATAATGGATTACTGGGGTGACGCTGGCACCCGGCGGGGAGGTTATTGTGGGAGGGAAGGTGGAGGGGTGAAGGGAGTTGAGAGGTGGTGGTGGATGGAGGTAGTTAGGAGAGGTGGAAATAAAGGAAAAGTTTGAAAGGCTGGTTTAAGATAGAGAAGGGATTTGGAAATGAAAGGAGGAAGGATGTAGAGAAGAGGTTGACATAAAAGGAGAGGATGGGGAGGGGGTGGAGAAGTGGAAGAGGCGGACATGAAGGGGAAATAATGGAGAGGAGAATTGGGGGACTGAAGTGATTGAAGAAATGTGGAGATGAATAAAAGCAATGAGAAGGATAAATAGGAGAATGGGAAAGATGAATAAGAGAAGGGGAATTATAAACAAGATAATCGGAAGGATGAGTAAGAGAATGGGAAATAACAAGAGCAGCTATGGAGATGAATAAAGTAAAGAAGGATGGTTAGATGGAATGTAAGTCTATCCTGAGAGCATTCTCTAACACATAATGCATTTCTAACCTATATTGCAACACGTGAAAAAGATTCTTTCAAGTGCTTGATATACTTGCAAGATGAAACACAAGAGGACAGTTGTGCGAGCAGATGGCAGATCAAAGCACACGCTAATGAGCCTTTTCTTATTAAGAACATAATGTTGCACTTAAAATATTATGCTGATGCACAGGAAGTAGAATGATGTGTAAAAATGCTTATTTATTTTAAATGTGTAGGACTTCAGCCGAGTACCGTCGCTCGCGCGAGCACACGAACACACGCGCACGCACACGAACACACACGTACACGAACACGAACACGAACACATACATGCACACAGGGGGTATATAATAGTGAGAGGATAAAGAGAGAGAGAGAGAGAGAGATTAGAGGTTGGAGGGGAGCGGCGCTAATGGTAAAGGATGAATTTAGATTTGAGAAGACAGGAAACATAGACACTGGTCATTTCAATGACTATAGTAAAATATATAACAACTGGGAGAGCCAAGGGAGCAGTTCACAAGCATCAATGAACAACAGACAAACGAAGCAGGAATATGAGAAGAAAGAGAACCAAAAAATAATGCGGCACCGAAAGCATTTGATTCCATCCATCACATAACTGGAACCCCCAGGAAGAGCCAGAAACATAGAGATCAAAATTTATGAAGTGAGTATTGAACAATTTCATGAGTAATCATATCAGACTACACATGAGGGAGCGCAGGAGACGAACCAACCCGACTAGACTTGGTTTTCACCCTAAGAGAGGCCAAGGAAGAGGCGGATCCAGGAGCTGAAACTCGATTCTTGCAACTAAGTATACGAGTACATACGCACTCGCATACAAGTGAGTACATACGCACTCGCATGCAAGTGAGTATATACAGAGTCACATACATGTGAGT
>WNWK01000150.1:287423-522423 GCA_009830355.1 Cherax destructor
TTTTTAAGATCATACAAAAGTCAAATCATATAATACTAACACTTCATTCTACATAATAACAGATTAACATAGTAAGATAATTCAGATGCCACTAAATACTGCATATGAAAACATTATTATTTTCTTCTATGTTGGTCATCAGCAGAGTTTTGTTGAGTGAGCAACTGCAAGAGATGCATATTGGTTACCATTGTGCAATAAGACACATTTCAAGCTTCTAATGGAGCTGCTTATACAGCCGCCAATCTCCTGGTCGATTATCAAGTCCCATTCGAAGTAGTCCAGAGATGTTATTGGAGTATACAAGTTCTTCATCTTGGCTGACGTAAGGAAGGAGCTCAACCTCTTCAAGAAACTTTCCGACCGTTGAAGATTGAGGCTATTCACGATTTTGTTTAAATCAAGGGAAAGTGCTAAGCCCGTAGGGTCATAGAGCCTGCCTGTGGAATGCTAGGCATTCAAATTTGATCCACAAAAGGGAGGAAGGCAAGTCCAGTCCCTTGGATGAAGAGCCCCCTCACCAGCATCAAGACACTTCCCTTTTGGATGCATAATCCAGTTACGTAACGCAAAATCTTTCTAGATTCAATGTGATACAATATCCCCCACACAAACCATTAACAATATCAACTTGCTTCTAAGCAGGATTCGTCAGTTTCGAAATTTTGAACCCAGTCGGAAGAGGCTTTTGAAAGTTCTCATGGAAGCCATTTTCAGGAATGGTCTAAATAAACTGAGGGTACCTGTACTTCTCAATTATCATTCCACGAACTTACTAACAGGTGACCAGGGTCAACACCTCTGACAAAGAGTTCTGAGGTCGTGAAAGAAATATCTGGAGGAAGTTAATGGAAGACAAGAACACACAACGATGTGCCGGCACCAAAATTTTAAAGGGTCACCGAACCCATGAACATTGTTAAAAATGCGAGTTTTCAATATTTCTCACTTTTTTTTTTTTGGCGTTCTGTTTGAAATTCTCTTCCATATTCTCAGAAAAATATTTGATATTGCGTTTTTTAGACAATATTATTTGATAAAAAATCAATTAAATTTGAAGATTTGAAATTATAAAGATCAAATTCAGAAATAATAATAAAAAAAACACTTAATTAAAGATACACCAATGCTTCAAGGTTTGAAGCCGACCGGTTATAACATGGAATATTTTTTTTAATAAAATTAGTAATTTAAAATTTACAAATCTCAAAGTGAAATTCAAGCTTTTTTTTTTTTAACGAAGCCCATCAACACAAAGTTTGAAGCCTATAAGAAAAGGTATCCTCCAGAAATTACTCGTAATCCTAAGATTCCAAAATTTTTCAAGAAATTTCCTTAAATTTCAAATTTAAACCTAATTAGCCTAAACTCCGAGTGTGTTTTCCGCTTGAAAGTATCATTGTCAAAGATTTGAAACAGATAATACTAGGGATTCTTTAGTTATTGAATAAAAATCAATATCATTATTTACTATAACTGGGCATATTTTGACATACACAGTCCAGTAACTGTGTACTTTACTTTGTAAACACCACATCAGAGCTGAAAATTTGAAGGTGATCAGAAGTTGCAATCGCCAGTTATCGCACAGATTCCAACGATTCCAAAATAATAGCGCATTAACACTTTTGTCGGTACATAAACTTAACTTAATGAGTAGAAGTTTATCCTGGCTGTAAGATACATCAGTCATTCAAAACTTAAGTCGTTCAGAGAGGTAGAATGAAGTATATTAAGCGTAATTTAGCGGGAATAAAAATTTCACACTTCAAACAATATTGGCATCTATGCTAGTTGCGTCAGACTGAGTGTTCGACTCCAGTCTTCAGTGTTTTAGCGCTTCTTTTGATTATAATAATAATAATCCAGCGTCGTCAGATTACGAGTCGTCTTCTCTGAAAGTTTGAAACTCCGCCACTGAAAGTTTTCGAAGTCACCTGAGTTATTCCAGGATGCTGGGGATGGGTTCAGCAACTTTGGTAATAGGGCGCCTCCACACGCTAATTGTTCTTAGAATCTTGTCCTAGCTACCGTACATTAACATTTAAAAATTTGAAGCCGATCAGATGAAGTTTTTTTATCGTGTAAAGAGCGAAATAAAACGAGAAAGTTCGAAGAAAAAAAAATTCAGGCTGTCACTTAATGGTCCGACTTCGGGGATACGTAAACATTATATCTTGTTAGGACAATTTCTGCAGTTTCGTTTATTTTTGCGGTCAAAGCAGAATTCACTTGTAACAATATCAGGAATTTCTGCTTGGACGTTCACCGATAACTCGTCTTTATCTTTAATGCTGAGAGTATTTGTGTACAAAACTTTCAATTCACCCAACTGGTCTCTCCCAGCTGGGCTAACTAGTTTAAATTCCTCACCCCTACTGGTTACTTGACTCTCGATAATGTCTGCTCCCTCCTTCCTCGTTCGTCCTTTCCCCTTCCCCCTTTCCCCTTTCCCCTTCCGCCTTCCAAAGTCCTTGCCTGTACTCCCAGCCTCTCCACTCCTACAAAATACGACCCAGTCTTGCACTGCCTATATCATTTAAATAAATACCATCTTGCTTGAACAAGCTTCTATCACCATTAAACTCATCCACTCGTTTGATATAGTCTGAAGCATCGTCTTTTTAAGGCAAATCTTTCCACATCCCACCAAGGTAGGATGACCCAAGAAAGAGCAAACTCATTCACCGTTATTCACTCAGTCACTGTCTTGCCAGAAATAATACTGACATCACAGTTCATCTTCCGAATTGCAGCATTCTCACTCCTTCAGAGTGCAGGCATAGTACATTCTACCTCCAGGACTCATATCCAGTTACCCTGAATACCAATATAAATGTTACCTTGCTTTACTTACTACAGCAAATTAAATCATAAAAATTATTTTATCCACTCTTGATTAAATGTGCTCACACAACCCTGTTGGATGTTCAAGCCACTAGCTCTCAAAACTTCCTTTTTTCTCCCCTCCCATCAACCCTTCCTGGGACAACCCTACCCTTCCTTCCTCCCCAGATTTATGTACCCTAGTCATCCTATTTTTCTCCATCCCCTCTAATTGACCAAACAACCTCAACAGCCCCTCCTCAGCCTTCTAAATAATAATTCTGGTAACCCCACACATAATCTCTATACTTTGAATTCTCTGCATAATCGCGCCTTACCTGGCCCTCTAACATGCCATCTCTACTGCCTCCCACATGTAAAACCCGGGCTTCAGCACCCTTATAACACTATTGTTACCACTATACTCAAGTATATAACCTTATTTTGCTTTCGTGTATAAAATTCTTTGTCTAATTAATCATCTTGTCGGTATTATACATCACTGATATGCACAATTACATTATTCCAAAATGTTTGATGTTATACTGCTATCAAGCGCTGTAAGTCTAGCAGACTATGAAACTGCCTAACAGTAATTAAATGGTAAGTGGTAATACGAATTTCTTTTGTGTACCCAGCAAGCCTAATCATATACAGTCCACAAATTTAATTTACCAGAGTAACTGGTTTTAATATTGTAATTATTAATTTAATGTTAGGTCTAGCTTTTTTTGTGGGAGTGGTAGGGAGAGGGCATCGAGGGAGTGACAGTTTAGCGACCTACTGTGACTAAGTCCCACTTACCTCACCCAAATTACTTGTAGGTAATAATTCAGGTAATACCCTGTAAATCTCCTGCAGGTAATTTACTCAATAATAATAATTCACAATAGACGATGGGATATGCAGAAGTCATAGAGCAGGAAGGTTTAAGAGGTGCACGAGTGAGGGGCAGTCTGGGTACCAGCATCGGCCATTACGGGACGAGTTCATTCTTCTGAGGCATAAGTTTCATTGAGCTCGTAGCCCATGTCGATTCGTCGACCCACTTCCTAGCCTCACCACATAAAATGTTCAGATTTGCCTTATCAGTCTTGAACCAAGGCAGTCCCAGCCACTACTGGAACAGATGTCTTGGAAGCCAAGATAAATCTTGACCTGACATATGCCTGCATCTTTATACAGCGAAAATAAGCAGTGCTAATGTTCTGTGTCAATATTTCTGGCATCGGAAACATCGCAAGAGGTTAGGAATGAAGACTTCATTTAACGTCTACACGGAAGTATCCCATACAAATGAAGTCAGGGAATCCGCTTTCGTACACCGTCAACCAACTTCGTCCTCATCTTTAGGTTTTTAACAGTGTAAGTAAGTTTATACGGGTCTACACAAATACATTTACATAGATTATCATACATAGCAGCATATGTGTAGAGAACCCAGGATAACTCAAAAAAGTCAGAGTGCCTTATTTCCATTGGGGTCCTTTATTTCCATTGGGGTCTTTCATGTCTACTTGATGTCTGCAGTAAGCAAGTCTTCCGGAAATAATTAATATTGGTAGATATGGAAGCATTTCAATCATACAAATGAAACTGCTTTATTTTCAGCAAGGCTTTGAAGTCTTAACAACCAATTTCTTAACGTGTTCTACAGAACCGGTGTGACCATCAACAATTCTGTTGATTAAGAACGGATTAGGGAGAGTAAGCTTCACAGAACTAGTCAGGTCGAATATCGTTCAAAGGTCGGCTGGGGTCTCTGCTTTCCTACAGAGGAAGTACCAAGCAAAATCAGTTTCCTGGGCCAGAGGCCCACCTACCCAGGAGAATGCCTCTCTTCCCTCTTCCCTGGACTCCATGAAACAACGTTCCCCAAGGATTAAAGTTGCAAGCTACCTTGGGATTGCGACTTCCCAAACTCTGGAGGATCGCGAGAATTTCTTCCTTGACTGGCCCTATGAGGCCACAGACCGGGCCGCGGGGGCGTTGACCCCCGGAACCCTCTCCAGGTATACCATACAATTATATCCCATACTATTACTTTTGCTATTACCATTACTGTTATTTACTGGCAGGTAGAAACAGGCAAACGTGAAAAAACTTGAAAGGCAGAGACAGATACACAAAAACCTGACAGCCAGATACAGATATATAAAAAGAAATCGGCAGACAAAAACAGACAAACATGGATAACTTGGCAGACACGAAGGAATGTGCCAGAGATCTGTCTTTTGTTGTCTTAGGACCTGTCATACGATACAAGGAAAGCTACCACTACCACCACCACCCCCACCACCTACCCACCACTACCACCACCTACCCACCCACCCACACATCATCCCTAACACCAACAAAAGCCTAAATGATATTAACAATGGCACTAATGACTTGAACTGCCTCGGGCCAAGCGATAAACTTAAGAGTGACGAGAGAAGAACCAAGTAGCAACAGTAGCAGCAGCAGTAGCAGCAGCAGCAGTAGCAGTAGCAGCAGCAGCAGCAGCAGCAGCAGCAGAGCAGCAGCAGCAGCAGCAGCAGTAACAGCAGCAGTAGCAGCAGCAGCAGTAGCAGCAGCAGCAGCAGTAGCAGCAGCAGCAGCAGTAGCAGCAGCAGCAGCAGCAGCAGCAGCAGCAGCAGTAGCAGCAGCAGTAGCAGCAGCAGCAGCAGCAGGCAGCTGAGCAGTAGCAGCAGCAGCAGCAGCAGCAGAACAGCAGCAGCAGCAGTGCAGCAGCAGCAGCAGCAGCAGCAGCAGCAGCAGCAGCAGCAGGCAGCAGCAGCAGCGTGCAGCAGAGCAGCAGCAGCAGTAGCGAGCAGCAGCAGCAGAGCAGCAGCAGCAGCAGCAGCAGCAGCAGCAGCAGCAGTAGCACAGCAGCAGCAGTTTCAGCTCTAAGTATTGCATAAGTTTGGCCAGCGCAGTGCAGTCATGTTAGCAACGTCCTGCCCACCTGCTCATACGCTATAGTCCTGCTTCCTGCTCTCATGGCTTTTCACACCGCTTACAGCTATCTACTGCGCTTCTTGCGCTCCTAGCTTACTAGCAGCTATTATTTTGCAACTTGCTAGCTATTCACCTGCATTCTGTGTATTGTGTGTGTGTGTGTCAACAGCGGCAGTCTCCCAATGAGGCAGGGCGACTCGAAAAAGAAGAACATGACTCACTCCATCATTATCTTGCAAGAGGCTTGCCGATACTACAGTTCAAAACTGAAAATAATATACCCACTTCTCCTTCCCAGATTTAAATGCCCTCCTATTCGTGATATTTTGCTTCAACCTCTCATAATGTCCATATCACCTCAACCCTCCAAGCTCCAAATTCTCATCCTAGTATTCACACAACGTCCTCCTGCATAACGTCTCCAGTGGTTGCAGCTCCTTGCTGCACCTTTTGAAACCACTGCTCCATACCCTTATTAACAGTGTTGATACCACTATTCTCTATTATACTTCCCCTTTTTTGGCCTTCATGGATAAGGTTCTTGGTCTCCACAGATGCCTCAATACACCTTCACTCATCACTTCCATGGTTCACCTAACCTCCCATAGACCCGTCTGCCAACGAGTCCTTCCCCAAATATCTAAACACATTTACTTCATATTTCCTCCTTACAATCTAATATTGAATCTTTCATTGCCTATATTGTGTTACCTTTTTTTACCTTGTTCTTTCCTGCGTTCACTTTTAATTTCTTTCTTTTACATACCCTTCCAAATTCATCTTCCAACCTTTGCAACTTCTCTTCAGAATCTCTCACAAGACCGTCGTGGCATCGGCAAAAATCAGCTGTTACAAA
This sequence comes from Cherax destructor, assembly GCA_009830355.1. Classification (NCBI taxonomy): domain Eukaryota; kingdom Metazoa; phylum Arthropoda; class Malacostraca; order Decapoda; family Parastacidae; genus Cherax; species Cherax destructor. The sequence continues at coordinate 294,046 of WNWK01000150.1, forward strand.
ACGCCACTCTGAATCAGATTTGTTATCTTTTAATAGGGTTGGGTGATCGAGCAAAATATTCTACATATTTATACATATATGAGTACCTAATTCCATTATGCATATACTTGGGCCTTAAAGTGTGAGTGTGTGAGTGTATGTGTGTGACGGTCTGGAGTTTTGAGACTGTGACCGCGGGTTCGAACCCCACCCTTGGTATAGTTTGTGTGAGTGTGTGTGTGTGTTTTATGCGAGCGGGCCGAGCGCGCGCGCACACACACACACACACTATCTATATTATACATATACATATATTATACATATACACCACGTCAGCCGTCTCCATAGCAAGGTAGGATAACACAAGAGAGGAAACATTAACCATTATTCATTCAATGGCTTACTTATAAGAAATGCTCAGCTATCATAGTTCAGATGACTGTAACATCCTCACCCCTCCCTCAGAGCGCAGGCAATATACTTCCCACCTTCAAGACTCAAATCCGGCTAATTGATTTCCCTGAATCCCTTCATAAGAAATGTTACATTGCTCCCACTTCAACAGGATGTCAAATCCCTAAAACCACTCGTCTCCATTCACCCCCTACCTAACATGTTCATAATAGCCTTCTGGATGTTTAAGCCCCTTCACACCTTTCCTCCACTTCATCGTGAGACTATCCCTACCCCTCCTTCCATTGCAGATTTATCCACCCTCTTGGTCATCCTAATCTGCTCCATCTTCACTAAATGACCAAACCAGCAACAACCTTTCTCTGCCCTCCGTGAAATATCTTTCGTCCCCCTCCTAGCACTGCATTCTTTACTCAATCTAACAGCTCCTACACCTCATTACCTGTGTTCTCTGTACCCTGCCTTTCTCCTAATAGTTGTTTATATCTATAAACTGACTCCCTCTTTAGTTCATTCTCTTTGTGCTCCATGTACCACTAAATAATGGTCACACATATCACTCGCTCCTATAATCACACGCGCATCCGGAAGTCTAACTATTAATGGTAGACTTCCACACTACATCTCATCTCGTAAATTTATTTATAATCTTTTTTCTTATACATAATTTAATCTGAGTCCCTACATTGTCATTTACACGTGGCATTCCAAACATACATACTGTGCATTCCGCAGTTTCTGTCTCTTAAGCAACAGCTAACCTATTGCTTGGTTTAAACTCCCAAAACATTTTCTTAATACCTCCCCATCTACATTACTCTCTTCTCTATGCGCATATGTATTTATTGTAATTGTTTTCTCACATATAGCTTATACGTTAATTCTCATAATTTTTTAATTTAAATACAGTAGACATCCACATTTCGCGCGGTATACGTTCCAGAAAAAAGGAGCTGTGGGTGAAAACACGATAGATGGAGTGAACAACTAATGAGAAAAAATAGTTTACGTTCTATGTCGCCTCCATGAGAGCTAAACAACTTTTTTGTAAATTCTCAATAAGCTTTCTGCTATCCTATTATTTTTACATTTCCTTGATAATGTGATAAATCACAAAAGTGCTTGGAAATTCACCATTTTTCACAAAATAAGAAAATAAGTGCAAATATCTGGCACAGTGATGACTTTAGTGCGGTGAAAAGACTGACAAGTGAAAAGCAGAATGTACAGACATATGTAGTGTACTGTATGATAGACCGCCTGGACATCAGGCGTGGTGCTGCACTTCCAACACCATCCGGAAGTTTGATATTCGTATGACAAACAATTGGTCAGGTGTATTTGTTTTTTTTTTATGTATCTTGCCTTCAGCTGGCTGTGAAAAGAACATTCCATACCTGGGAGAACCAGGTAATGGGTAGGCTGAAGCTCTGATAGCAAAGTGCTGCCTCATCAGGTTAAATTATTTATTAATTACACTAGCAGCAGATACTTGCATCCACAAGTGTCAACAAATCCAGACAAGTATTCCATACTATAATAATTACGATCAAGATTGACACACACAGATGATGGCATGATCATAGAAAAGCTAATCACAGCAATAACACACACCCAAATGAGCGCTCGCGTAAAGTGTCAGAGTTGGCGCATATGTCGAGTGGGATTCCACAAGGGTCAGTCCCAGGTCCGGTGCTGATTCTTGTATATGCGAATGACATGACGGAAGGAATAGATTCAGTGGTGTCCCTGTTCGCAGACGACGTAATGCTAATGATAATACAAGCCTCTGAGGATCAGGTAAACCCTACAAGGGGATCTGGAAAGGGCGCAAGCCTGGTCCGACAAATCGGTCCTGGAGTTTAAATCCAACAAGTGCAAAATCATGAAGCTGGGGAAAGGACAAAGACCGCAGACGGAATACAGCCTAGGGAGGTGTACTTCGTCTGAGATGAACCTCTGCCAGGTGTTCTCTGTGATGAACCTCTGCCAGGTGTTCTCTGTGATGAACCTCTGCCAGGTGTTCTCTGTGATGAACCTCTGCCAGGTGTTCTCTGTGATGAACCTCTGCCAGGTGTTCTCTGCCTGATGATGACCTCTGCCAGGTGTTCTCTGTGATGAACCTCTGCCAGGTGTTTTTTCCTGTGATGAACCTCTGCCAGGTGTTCTCTGTGATGAACCTCTGCCAGGTGTTCTCTGTGATGAACCTCTGCCAGGTGTTCTCTGTGATGAACCTCTGCCAGGTGTTCTCTGTGATGAACCTCTGCCAGGTGTTCTCTGTGATGAACCTCTGCCAGGTGTTCTCTGTGATGAACCTCTGCCAGGTGTTCTCTGTGATGAACCTCTGCCAGGTGTTCTCTGTGATGAACCTCTGCCAGGTGTTCTCTGAGATGAACCTCTGCCAGGTGTTCTCTGAGATGAACCTCTGCCAGGTGTTCTCTGTGATGAACTAGTCTACGACATACCAGATAGGATAGTTAATCAGTTCTTAGGTTAATGATATAGCCGGGAGGAAGAATCAAGTTTAGGACACCTTCTAATCAAGTTTAGGAAACCTAATAAAGTTTAGGACACCTTCTAATCAAGTTTAGGACACCTTCTAATCAAGTTTAGGATACTTAATCAAGTTTAGGACACCTTCTAATCAAGGTAAACTTTGATGATTCTGACGTGGCATATTGGTTCTCCTTTACAAGATGCTCCAGTGTCAGCACCAGGGTGTCAGCACCAGGGTGTAAGCACCAGGGTGTGCAAGCGTATCGCCAGGTATTAACTCTCTCTACAGTAGTAAATTGATCATCCACAGATATCAATAGAGCAACTGTTTATAAGTGAATATTCGTGAACGAGTGATGGTGAATCAATAAGTCGGGTGACGCTGAACAATTAATATACTTGGCAGGTTAATAGCGTGTACAATAGTCTATCAATGAACAGTACGTGATAGAACCTCCGAACTTTAATGCATTCAAGGGCAGTTTGAACGTTCCTAAACGACGAACGTGAGTATGATGTCCCCTTGAATCATCTTTGGGGAATGGACGACGCATGTTCAATCAAGTCATCGATATCAGTGTGCAGTAGAGACGGTAGTGTCCACTACTCTAAGTTACACCAGCTAAGTGTAAATTTCTAGTACCCATCCCTTAGAAGGATACTGCAGTAATCTGTTCAGGACGTATTAAAGAAATAAAATAAAAGTTGCCTTTAATATCCCTGTAGCGTTTCTTTAATAACCTGCGGCGGTGGCAGTCAATACGTTCCTCTCTCACCTTCAGTTGCCACTTCGTCAGCTCTTAGTCCCACATATTCCCGCCCAAGAAGAAATCCTTAGCATTTTTTTTACCTTTCCTTGGTTGGGTCAGGCTTTAACAGATCTCGTAATTTCGTATACAGTTAATGACAATGTTCTCGTTCCTTAAACACTATTTGTTAACCTTTACTCTCTCGAACTCCTCCATTATACCTATAAGATTCCTGTACACATCCTCGCACATCCTTCCTCATCCTTACACTTCCTCATCCCTTACACACCCATTCCATGGATCTTAGTGTCATATTAATTACACTTAGATAAGCGTGGTTAAATAAAACGACGTTCCCAGCTCCTGTTTTGTCTTCACTCTTCCAGGTCTTCCTCTGAGAGTCAGTGTTCATAATTATAGTTGAGGCGCCACCGGCCCTTGTATCAGCGAGGTCGACTCTGACATTCAGGCAGAGTCGCTCTAATTCACTTCCCGTCTCATTATCAGTAACATCAAATTACATTTGTCTCGCTTCTTCAGGCACCAAGCCTTTATTTCCTTCTTATTTCTCTCTCTCTCTTTCTTCGTGTCAGCGGAAAACAAGATACGCGAAAATTACGACAGGACATTTAACTAGCGTTCAAGGTAAGAATGGCAAATGGTAAAAGAAAAAAGTCTGAATGTTCATCACTGAACCAGATCTGTGTTTACGGCTGAACATGAAACGATCGTTCCTTGTCCGAGAAAGTATTTTTTTTTTTTGAGGGGAGGACATTAATCAGACAAAAACTATAGCAATACTGTCTCGCAAGCAGTGAAATAGCATCATACCCTTCGACGGTAATAATTGACGAATAGATAAATATAAGACAATACACAAATAACCAGCATATAGGAGACTGAAACCAATGACGATGTTTCGGTCAGTCTTGGACCATTAACTAGTAACACACAAGTGTGAAGGGAAGGAAGCTAGGCCGCGAGGCCTGGTCATGGACAGGGCCGTGTGGGCGTTGACCCTCGGAACACCCCCCAGGTATACTCCAGGTATCATTAAGAGGGACATTAAAGAAGAGGAGCTGCTCAATCCATCCCATCCCAGCCTTCACTCCATCCCATCCCTCACTCCATTCCAAATATCCTCTCCCTGTATCCAGTTACTATCCATTCCCAAAAGTATCCACGTCTAGTATCCACTCGTATCCACCCCTAATATCCCCTCCCAGTATCCACTCTCACTCTCAGTATTCATTTCTAGTATTTACTTCCGGTATTCAGTCTGGGTATCCAGGCATAGATTAACTCATTACGGAGATAAGGTCATGGCCAGGCCACGTTGGTACCCAGGGCATGTTGGTACCCAGGCCATGTTAGTACCCAGTCCATGTTGCATATGATAAAACGGGTAATTAAACATGTGTAACATCTGGGAATCTTGAATTTGTAGACGTTTCGCCCACCAATGGTTTTATCAATAGAAGGACATAATGTGAAGACCGTAGAAGCACATACAAAAGGCGAGAAAACAGTCTTTCAGCCTCGGAGTATGTGATGAGCACCGTAGTCTTGAAGAATCTGAAGCACAGGCAGGAAGACTGGTGCTTATATACTGGCATCAGATGAGGGAGGTGCAGAAGACGTAGGTATTGTCACTGGTAGGCAGGATATCCCAGTGGAAGTAAGTCATACCCAAGGGATAGACCAGGAGTAGGCAAGTAGGTTGTGGAGATGTCTTCTGTACAAAGATTCCATGATGTTGCTCTGTCTGATAAGTTATATATGAATGGTATACAATAACAACAAAATGAAGAATTAGACACGTGTGTGTCGTTTATTATTATTATTATTATAATCAAATAGAAGCGCTAAACCACAGGGGTTATACAGCGCTGCAGGTTATTGTAGGATGCAGGGAGAGTGAGTTGTAAGAGGGAGATGGACGATTAGTAGGGTATGGAGTGCTAGATGACGGTGGGTAGTGCAGGGGTGGAGGGTAGCAAGAGATAGAGGTAGAAGGGACTGAGGGAGGTGCTAGAGGTATAATCTTCAGAGTTTGTGTAGTAAGTCAGTTTCTGTCAAAAAGTCAACAAGAGAGTCAGGATTAAAGGAGGGTCCATCTGCAAGAAGGGAAGGTAAAGAAAGGGCCGCAGAGCGAAGACGTCGTTGGAGGTAAATTCTGCGTGCTCGTTGATAGAGTGGACAGTCCAACAGGATATGTCGAACAGACACTGGAACCTGACAATGCTCACAGAGAGGGGCAGGGAGCCTCTCCATGAGATACCCGTGAGTAAGACGAGTGTGGCCGATGGGAAGACGGGAGAGAGTAGTCTCCCAACCTCGACATTGGTGACAAGAAGAAGGCCAGAAACCTATAACCGGTTTAATAGAATGAAGTTTGTTATTCAGCAGGTCAGACCAGCGTTGTTGCCAACGGGTGCGAAGGTGGGTAGCAATGACCGCAAAATAGTCCGTGAAAGGAACACCTCTATATGAAACTGGAAGGTCATGTACTGCTGACCGCGCAGCAGTGTCTGCCTGTTCATTGCCCTGTACGTCAACATGACCAGGGACCCAACAAAAAACAATACCTTTATGCTTGCTAAAGATACGGCGTAACCAAAGGTGGATACGAAGAACTAGGGGATGAGGTGTATCAATTTTACGGATAGCCTGTAAAGCACTAAGGGAGTCTGAAACGACCACAAATGGTGACTCAGGCATAGATGCAATACGGATAAGTGCCACAAGAATGGCATACAATTCAGCCGTAAATATGCTAGCCGAGGGTAATAGATGCCCTCGTACAACGCTGTCCAGAAACACTGCTGCGAATCCGACGCCATCAGATGACTTTGAACCATCGGTGTATACTGCGATGGCATGGGAATGAGAACGGAAGTGGTCTAGAAAGAAAGAGCGAGAAGCCGCCGTAGGTAGTTGGGTTTTCGCGCAAGGTAGAGGAATAGAACAGACACGGACAGCAGGAACTTCCCAAGGGGGTAGGGGAAACGGAGATGTCACATGAACATATAGAGGTGGGAGCTGAAGGGAAGACACGAGTGAATGTAGACGAAGAGAAAAGGGACGAAGTAAGCAGGGGCGACGAACAAATAAAGAGCGCCTACTAACATCTGTGACAATCCTATACATGGAAGGATTGCGGAGGTCATGAGAGCGAACATAATAGCGAATGCAATGTGCATCGCGACGATCGGACAAGGATGGAATGTTCGCTTCTACATAGAGGCTCTCAACCGGGGAAGAACGAAAAGCACCAAGGCATAAGCGTAATCCCTGGTGATGGATGGGATTAAGGGTGGAAAGAGTGGCAGGAGAGGCTGCCGAATATATCTGGTCACCATAATCGAGTTTCGATAGAATTAGGGCCGAATGTAGACGAAGGAGAGTTCTACGATCAGCTCCCCATGAAAGATGTGCGAGGGTTTTAAGGAGGTTCAGCCGGCTATGACAAGTCGCCTTCAGAGAGGTAATGTGAGGTTTCCAGGACAATCTGCGGTCAAACAGGAGGCCGAGAAACCTGACTGTATCACGTTCTGGGATACGTGAGCCGTATAGGTACAATGGATGATCAGAGACCACTGAACGTCTAGTGAACGTAATTTGATGAGTTTTGCCACTAGAAAATTTAAACCCGTGAGTGGTGGCCCAATCAGAAACCCGGTTGATGGCATGCTGGAGTAAAACTGCAATGAGGTGACAGTCAGCACCTGCACAAGCTATAGCAAAGTCATCCACATAGAGCGATGACCAAATATTGGATGGGAGAACAGATGCCAGATTATTTATAGCAAGCAGAAAAAGTGTTGTGCTCAGAACACATCCCTGGGGGACACCTTCAGCTTGGACAAATTCCCGGGAGAGTTCATTACTAACCCGGACCCGGAAATGTCTGTCAGTTAAGAAAGCCTTAAGAAAGAATGGTAGGTTGCCTCGGAGGCCTAAGGAGTGGGCCTAGGCCAAGATATTATATCTCCAAGTTTTATCATAAGCCTTCTCAAGGTCGAAAAAGATAGCGATAACCGAATGGTTATTCGCAAAGGCATTACGAATATACGTATCCAAGCGCAGCAAGGGGTCAATGGCAGAACGGCCCTTACGGAAGCCATACTGACTAGGGGAGAGACTACTATGAGTCTAAATACCACATCAAACGTCTATTAACTAGACGTTCCATCACCTTGCAAACTGCACTGGTAAGGGCGATGGGACGGTAGTGAGAGGGATCACGTCCCGTAGCACCTGGTTTTCGAAAAGGGAGAACAATAGCAGACTTCCACAGCTGGGGAATAACTCCTTGCGACCATATAAGATTAAAGAGTCGTAAGAGGACAGTAAGAGCAGACTGATGTAAATGCTGTAGCATACGAATATGTATGCCGTCTGGCCCAGCTGCCGATGATCGGCAAGCAGAGAGTGTTGCCTCCAGTTCTTGAAGGGTAAAAGGCACATTATAGGATTCTTTCTAAGAGAAGAAAATCTAAGGGCTTTAACTCGCTGGCAGACTTAGAAGAAAGGAACGAGGGCATAGATGGAGCCCTGACAAATGCGGACGAGATGATTACCAATTTCAGTGGCAACGGCAAGAGGGTGTGCTATATCGACACCAGCAACCTGAAGAACAGGAGCCGGGTCAGGGGAGAATTTACCACTCAATTTCCGCACTTTCTTCCAGACTGCACTCATCGAGGAAGCCGAAGTGATAGTAGAAACGTAATCTCGCCAGCAAGTGCGTTTAGCATCACGTATGACACGGCGAGCAATAGCTCTCTTCTGCTTGAAATCAAGGAGTCTCTCTGTGGTTCTGTTATACCGATACCTGCCCCATGCAGCGCGTTTCAAACGCACTGCCCGAGCACAAGTAGGAGACCACCAAGGCACGCACTTCTGAGGATGCTTGCCCGAGGTTTGGGGAATAGAATGTGAAGCCGCTGTGAAGATGGAGGACGAAAAGAGATGTAAAACCTCATCAATGGAGGACGAGGTAGGAACCTCATGAAAGGCAGTAAGATGTGCGTAAAGGTCCCATTTCGCCCGGTCAAATTGCCAGCGTGGGCAATGAGGAGGTGGAGAAAACAGAGGGGACTTTAGGATGATTGGGAAATGATCGCTGTCATGTAAGTCCGGGAGGACAGACCAGGTGAAGTCAAGGACAGTTGATGAAGAGCAGATGGAAAGATCGATGCAGGAGAAAGAATGAGTTCGGGGATCAAAATGGGTAGGAGTACCCGTATTTAAAACATGGAGGGGAAGAGAAGCAAGAAATGCCTCCAACTGAATGCCACGGGAGTCACAGTGCGACCCTCCCCAGAGAAAGTGGTGCGCGTTAAAATCGCCAAGTAATAGAAGGGGTGGCGGTAAGGAAGAAACCAGAAAATCAATATCTGGGATAGACAATGCCCGCGAAGGGGAGAGATATAAAGAACAGAGTGTATACCACTTATTCAAGTGGATACGGGCTGCTGTGTAATGTAAGGAAGAAGGGACATAGAGCTGACGGTATGGAACACCAGTGCGTATAAGGAGAGCACTTTCGTTAAAGGTTCCATCGGAAAGAGGATCCGATGAATATAACAAATTATAGCCTGAAAAGGGCCTGATAACAGTGGATTGTAGTTTGGGTTCTTGCAAACAGACCCCAATAGGGGAAAACTGGGAGAGCAACACCTGAAGCTCACCCCTGTTACCCCTGAGGCCTCGGATATTCCACTGCAAATAAGCCATGATTTATGGAGAAAAAGATAGAAGTGGTAGTGAGAGGAAGCTATGGACTAGGGTTAGAAAAGTCCACGTGTGGAGGCAGCGGAAGACCTGTAATCAGAGAGGGAGGAGGACGTTGTGAAGGAAGAGGGGGTTGAGACGAAGAAGAGAGATTAGGAACCTCAGATGGAGTAGTGTCCATCATCGGCCCAGTCTCTGAAATATATTCTGCAATAGCTTCCAGTGTTTCGGAAGTCAAAGATGCAGAATGGGAGACTACATTAGAAATGGAAGAAACTACCGGGGAGTCAATAGACTGTACTAAAGTAGAGGGCGAGGAGGTAGAAGAGGGAACTGTCGTAGGGACTTGGGAGGGGACAGGGGATGAAGGTAGAGTATGAGGAGGAGGATGAACCTCCACACACGTTACAGAACTAGTCGGAGGCGAAGAACCTGGCAATAGGGATTTTTTGCCGGGCTTATAAGAGGGGGGGCGCTGAGGTTTAGGTGTAGGACGAGGACGTGTAGACTCAGAACTGTGCGAGTGAATAGAGGAAGGAGTGTGGATAGTATGGGAAGCTGAGGTAGGGACCTCGGAGCCAAGAACATCAAAAGGATTCGAGACAGGGGTGACGGAGGATGAGGCGACCACAGAGGAAGCCGTGGAAGTTGGGACCCCAGAAGCGGGCGACGTTTAGCAATGCGAGAATAAGAAATACGGGAAGTTTCCTTGAAGGCGAAGATGAGAGACAGCCATAGCATAGGAGAAGCCTTCCGCCTCTTTGAGACAACGGATTTCCCGCTCATTCAGGTAAACCTGACAACGGCGAGAATATGAAGGATGTGCCTCATGACAGTTAAGGCAAGAGGGAGGTAGAGTACAAGAAGAACTGGCATGGTCGTCAGCACCACAGACTGGGCATTCGGCCATGGACCTGCAATATTTTGCTGGATGACCAAAACGCCAGCAGTTTCTACACTGCTGCGGTGTAGGGGTCACCTTTCGAACTTGTAAACGTTGACCTGCAATGTAGACCGAAGGTGGCAGTTCTCGGCAGTCAAACGTTAAACGAGCTATATTGCAAGGATAACGTCTTCGCTTATTGGCTGGGAGGACAAAAGTGTCAACTTTAAGGATAGGGAGTTCTTGGAGCTCAAGCTGCTCGAAAATGTCATCACCACATGTCTGGAAATTCCGTTGGACAATGGTGTGAGGCAAAATGACAGAAATACAACAAGAATTGAGGGAATGGTGCTTGTCAATAGTAACAGGTGTAGTGTCAATGGTCGTAAGAAGAGAAAGATCGCGAGCTTGGCCAGCATTCTGGACCGTGATGATGCGAGTGCCGCTCTTGTGAGCGTAAAATGAGATGTTTTGACCAACATGGCGTAGCAGAGCCTTACCAATACTATGGTCTGAAAGATAGGTATTAGGAGAAGTTGGACGAAGAGTAAAAAACTTTGTCCATTGAGTAGTTTGAAACAGAGAGTTTAAGGGGAATGCGTGACGAGCTGGTCGTTTCTGTGATGAACGAGAAGGGAGTGTCGAATCGTCATGTGTGGGTCTTGGTCTTTGGGTGTGGGACCGGGGGTGGTCCGATGGGAGACGGGCGAGCGATTCGAAAATTGCCGCACCGTCGAGGGAGAAGCTGGAATCAAGGTCAGAGAAGAGCAAAGGTCAGACGTATTGAAAGGGCCAGTCGGGTCCCTGGTACCTGAAGCAGGTGACGAACCAGCACCAGCAAGAGGTACAGGGGCATGAGAGGTGTCCAAAGAGTCATCCGTTAACGAGGCAGGGTCAGTACTGGGTGCGGTATCAGGAAGGGGCACGGGGGTAGTGGGTTCATGGATTGGGTCAGCCATGGTTAGGTTACTTCTTTCTTTTTTGTTTTTAAGAAAAAAAAAGAAAGAAGAAAAGAAAATAAAAATAAAAAAAAAGTATAAAAAAAAGGGGGGGAACGTGGAGGAATAGCTCCTAGGAGGAATGAAAGGGAGCGTAAATCCCCCTCCGTGCCCAAGAGGACCTCAACACCGCAAGTGGTGCAGATGCAGCATGGAACCCGTGCCATACCCTACCCTTCATGCCAGTAAACCAGCAATCCGGGATAGCAACCTCACATCCACCGAGCCATCTCGGCGGACAAAAGAGAGGGCGGCCGGATATCCGCCACAAAGCATACCGCCTTCGGCCACCACCCCTGGAATCCGAAAGGTGGCCTCCAGAGATACACCCGTCGCCCGAAAGATACCCAAGGCCACCCTCCGGGTGACCGGAGAGGGATCGGGACATCCCCAGGCGATCCAGATTCCACGGCAAACTACACCACCGCTAAGGACCTCAACGGAATGGGATGGACCACGATACCCTTCCCCCTACCTAGGAACTAGAATGCCTGGGGAGAGAATCTCCCAGGATAAAACTGGGAAGGAAATAAGGGAGGGATGAGGAGGAGGAGGAAAGGGAAAAGGGAGGGTGGGGAAGATGGGAAAAGGGAGGGGGGATTGGGGGGTAATTAGGTTCGGTCTGAGGAAGAAGACCAAGAGGTCCAATTCCTCAGACCGATAGCCTCTTTACCACGACAAGGAGCCCCCCTTAAAGAGGGCGTGTCGTTTAATATATGCTTTTATTAACAAGTATTGTGTGATTGTAATGCCTACATAGCTTCAGTATTGATTCTTGGCTCTATGGCTGGAATATGCTTACCGCATATTCCAGCCATATTTCGTAAGTTTGTCGTTCGTTTCTATTAAACTTTTGAGACAATTTGCCGTCTCTGAAAGAGTGTTTTTATTCTTAGATTTAACTTCTTATTTTTACCCGTCGTAATAGTCTATTATTTTCTCCATCACCTCTGCTGGTATGCCTGTCAGAGATATTGCTTAGCGTGTATAAAATATGTTTTTAGACGTAGTATTGGCACTAGTTCCCGTCCCTCGTAGCTCTGCTACATCCACTCTTCTACCTCCTCTTCCCTCTTCACCATATCACCCATTCGTATTTATGTAACCAAAGTGTTTGCTTAATTTAAGCGAAGTTCAGCCATCTTTGGCTGAGCTAACTCTGATGCTACTCGTTCAATATAAGAGCACTCAACCTTGATTATTTATAACTTGTTGAAGAGATATGAAAATAGTTATTATATATTTTTAATATATCAAACTTTGACGGCATTTTTTTTCACTAATTTTAACCTACTTTTCGAGAGAGTCGTTATCCAAATATCCTCCCCTGAATAATAAAGACGATTCTGAAACCTTTCCATTTGTATATATAATCAATATAGGTTGTAAAATGATTGCCTGAACATTTTGCTTTCGAATAGTTAAAAAAAAAAATATACTCTTACGTATTGAACAAATGGAACGGCTATTCAAATATTCTCCGGTGAATGTTGATGACGCTTCTCAAAGTTTATCATTTGTGTTTGTAAACATTAACCCTTGATCGTGTTTATATGTAATTACATTTCTTGGGTAGGGAAAAGTGTTACAGTTGACCTCCGGTGGATGATGTTGCTGGGGAGTGACCTTGGGTAATATAATGACTTAGTTTTGCCACAGGGTCCAAAAATTTAAACACATACCGAATAAGCAATTTTATTTTTCTCGTCTCTATAGTAACGAATGCATACGCATGAAAATGCTTTACGCTTGCAATATCTGTTGATTCAACTATTATAAGAGGAAGAGGTGACTCCTTCAAAATTACTCACTTGTTCATGAAATAATGCTGGTGATATTTCCTTAAAAGAACAATGGATTTTGTTTTCTGTAACCACGAATTTCCGGAACTGGAGCTTGATGACATTCCTTTCTTGAAAAGATCACTTACATGGTCCAAAGACTGCATGGATAAGTTACGAGGAACATAGACAGCTGTATACCAAATTTTGTAAGCCTGTCTTCTTTTAAGAGAATAGATTTCAAATTCTGTTTATCACCTGGACATATTTTCTTTCACTGATTCACCATGTTTGTTTTGACCACTTTAATGCGCTCTAATTTCAGTTCCACAGAACTTACAAACAATCTTTAGCGCCATCATTTTCCACAATCAGTCTCGAGAAGTCTTTCTATATTTATACCACTTACCCCTCTTAACACATTTAAACTAAAAAGAGACTGAGATAATATCATTTTCCTCGTTTCAAACTTATTTCTATAGTGCCAAATAACAAGCGGGAGCACATGACGTGTCTAGACTCTAGAGCACAGACTGAAAGAGGGTGGCACCTCACATGGCTTCCTCTTCTAGTTTTGGCCCCGACACACAAGAAGAAGTACACTCATCCGACTCACGGCTGCAGGAACCAGTCATATACTTAAACTAGGATGCATGTTTACAGATTATTACGTAAGTTAGTGCATAAGAGTAGGTCTGTTTACACTGCGTCAGTATTCATGTGCTAATATCAAAAACCAAAACTAGCACGATAATTTAAAAAAAAAAAAAAAAAAACAGTCCAAATGTTCTTTAAATTACGGGAAGATGTAGCAAGTAGCACAGCTCACTAGGAGAGACAGACCAACCAAAGTAGCCCAGTTCGCTACTTGTAGCCCAGTCTGGCAACACTGAGTTGAAGGAATAAATCTGCCTACTCTTCTAACTAGTGGCTGACTGCCGTCCTTACTGAGGGGTGGGGGAGGCAGCTGCCACCGTCAGAAAAAAAACCCAGATCATTCAGGAAAATGTTGACACACTCAATGAGGCAGTTACCTCGCTAAGTGTGTCAACAAGTTAACCAGCAGTTTAAGCACCTGCTTAAACTTGTTCAGTACCTGTTTGATGTGCGTTACATTACCACACTCAACATGTTACATCAACCGTAATAATAATAACAGTAAGAACTCTAGTAAATAAATTATTTAATTATTGTACAAGATCAACATTACCTAAGCTGCTGATAGTTATAGAGTTGTGATGATGCTAATACCTCTCAAGGAGGGTGATTTTATGCGGGAGAGGGGCTCTTGATCCGAGGAACTGGGCTTGCTCTCCTTTTCATTGGATCGAATCTGCCTCCCAACCACCAGGCGCTGTATGACTCCTACAGGTTTAGCGCTTTTTCCGATTAAAATATAAAAATGGAAGTTGTAACGCAACCATAAGATATCCTAACTTACGTATATACATTTATAAATATAAATAATACACATTATAAGAGGTTAATAAATATATACAAATCCATGTGCTTTTCACAGAAAAATTATTGAGCTGTGTATGAGTTGGTTGGGGCAGTAAAAGATCGCCCGAACGACTTCAAAACAATTATAAATTTGTTGGATTTCATTCCCAATTCGGGCAGGAGGTAACGTGAGGCAGCCGACACCAGCTGTGTTATCCAAAATATGTGCCCACTGAAAGCATTTTGGATGCTAATGCTGCAAAGAGGGTAAGTCTGATATATTCAGCTCGGGATTTCCAACACTTTTTCGTATACAGGAATTCATTAGCCCATAAAATTCCATTAAATATCGAATTTAGTGTAGCAACCTTGAGGACTAGCGTGGACATTATAAGTGAACGTTACTATCATTAAACCTAAGATGGTCTTCAGAACCTAACACTGGGCGTAAACTCTTATCCAGCCTCCATACGCCTCCAGCACAAGCAAAAATAGATTTGGACCAGGTCCTTGCAGCGAAAACGACGTAATACATTTATTTTGTTGCATCGTTGAATTTACCTGCTAAGAACTCTCATCGTACATCAGCTCATTTACAAGCCGAAGGTATACTAATGCCTCTCAGGATACGACCAACAATAGTCGGCTAGCAACTAGGTACCTATTTACTGCAACTAGGTACCTATTTACTGCAACTAGGTACCTATTTACTGCAACTAGGTACCTATTTACTGCAACTAGGTACCTATTTACTGCAACTAGGTACCTATTTACTGCAACTAGGTACCTATTTACTGCAACTAGGTACCTATTTGCTGCAACTAGGTACCTATTTACTGCAACTAGGTACCTATTTACTGCAACTAGGTACCTATTTACTGCAACTAGGTACCTATTTACTACAGGGTAAACAGGGACAACAAGTGAACGAAGACTTACCCATAGTCTCCACCCGCACCAGATTGAACCCGAGTAATTTGGTTGTGAGCCGAAGGCGTAACCATCGAGATTTTAAAAATTAGGAAACAGTAGCCATCATAATACATGACTGAAAATGAGCACAAATTCTGCTCGTCAAAGTTTCAAGACGATTATTTAGTACAGAGAAAACCCTTCAATAAAGAAGACCTTGGTACTTGTGAAGGATTTTTGATTCAAGGAATTAAGAGCTAAGATTCCTTGGATCAAATTTGAGTCTCTCTGGTTACCTACGCACTACGTGACCTATGTAAGTAATAACTGTGGGTTCCTTCATCTCATCAACTTTTGATAGACAACAGGGGAGGGGTATGATGGCTGAAGGAGCACAATGTTTCGCTCAAATAACTCACCTGTGATCGAAACGTTGTGCCAAGAAAGGTTTCTCCCAATGTGTCTACATAACACGAATGGGTAAAATAGCTACGTGGAGTCACTTCGGGAAATCACCTCCCTGTGGCCCATCTCAGACCAGGCACCTGTGTTAGTGCCACACCGCTCGCAATCCAACATATGTACAGCTGTGGAAAAAAATTTCTTCTCTCTCTCTCTCTCTCTCTCGGGCAGAAATAATATTAGGCAACTCAGTAAAGAGTAAAGATTATTTTCATGAATAAATTAGCGCAGCTTGTAACAACGATGGTGACTGGCTGAGACAAAATTAATTGCCAGTAATTTCTGTGTATCTATACGAAAGTAATTTATGAACGGAGACATGAGTTAATTACAGTTTGGATATGATACCCAATATTATAAAACCCTAAAAAATATTTGAAAAGTGTTATGACAACAGGTCCGTAATCATCATATATCAGTTATTTCTACTCACAAAGTACAATTTTGCTGGACGAGTTGGCTGAATAAGAGAGGCTCGGTCTACTTAGTCTTAGTGCTGTAGAATAAGCCATTTCCTCTTCCACCACCACCTCCTCACCTCTTCCACTTCCACCACCTCCTCACCTCTTCCACCACCTCCTCCTCACCTCTTCCTCTTCCACCTCCTTTTCCTCTTCCCCTCTAATCAAACACCCGCCGACAGCCTCTAAGAGCGTCATCTCATTTCGTGGTCACGTGACTGGTCATTGAACTGCCAATGACAGCTCTGTTTAGTCACGTGACCTCAAAGCATAAGATGATCTTGAGGGTTAACGAGTGAATTGTAGCGAGGGCAGATGAGTGCAAGTGAAGGCAGCCAGTGTTTATAGTGCAACAAACATATGCGCGCGCGCACACACAAAAACTGCAAATATCAGAGTGAAAAAAGACCTGGGATAAATATGACACCAGCATATGCAAGACTAGCAAACCTCGGAATAGCATTCAGGAACGTGAAGGAAAAAATCTTCAAACTATTATGTACAACATAAGTTAGGCCAATGAGTGAAGAGTACAAGGCCCAGCATGTAGCTCACACCTTACAGAGTACATGAAGAAGAGTGAAAAAGTCCAGAAGTTTGTAGCCAGGCTAGTACAAGAGCTGAGAGAGATGTGTTATTAGGAGAGGATGACAGAACTGAACCTCATGACCTTGGCAGAGAGAAGGACATGAATATATATGATTACGGTATACAAAATATTAAGGGAAAATGCTAGGTTAGACAAAGGAAGACTGAAGTAAGAGTACGAAGAGATGAGATGAGGCAGTACTGTAGGTAGACTCTGTACAAAGCTTCAAGAGTAGACGTGATAAGTCCCAAGTGGCAAGAAATCAGTGATGCTGATAGGGCCAGCTGAGACTCGATTACCTCAAAAGCCAATCAGTCTGATCACACACACACACACACACACACACACACACACACACAGGATGTTCCAGAGATGGGACACGGCAACAAGGGGTCACAATTGAAAGTTGACGACTCAGATGAATCACAGGGATGTTAGGAAGTATTTATTCAGTCACAGAGTTGTCTGGAAGTGGAATAGTCTGGGTAGTGATGTAATGGAGGCAGTATCCCTACATAGCTTTAAGGAGAGGTATGATAAAGCTCATGGAGCAGGAAGAGTGACCTAGTAGCGACCAGTGAAGAGGCAGGGCCAGGAGCTGTGAATCGACCACTGCAACCACAACTAGATGAGTACACACACACACACACACACAAAGTTCATGTCTCCGCTGTACCAGTATTTGTTTTTTCATTGTTGGTGCCGTTATGTTCGCCCCTTCTGCTTCTCCCTCTTCATCATCATTATCCTCTGCCCATCTGCATCCATCTTCCACTCTTGTTTTTTCTTATTCTCTACCATTATCTATTTTTCATTCTCTTTCTTCCCTTTCTACTTTTATTTTCTAAATATCTTTCTTCCCTTTCCTTCCCTTTTCCCTATTTTTTTTTCATTTTCGTTCTGATTCACCCATCTTCTTTTCATTAATCTCTTCACATTTCCTCTGCTTTACATTTAACGTAATAGACAAAATTAAATGTAATATTTGTCATGAAATATTTTCTCAGAGTAACATGTCATGTTAATTTATTTATCATGGAGAATAATCAGCTGACTCAGGTCTTAATCAGCTGATGCAGTCTTAATCAGCTGATGCAGTCTTAATCAGCTGATGCAGTCTTAATCAACTGACCCAGGTCTTATCATCTGATGCAGTCTTAAACAGCTGACTCAGGTCTTAATCAACTGACGCAGGTCTTAATCAGCTGACGCAGGTCTTACTCAGCTGACACAGGTATCAATAAACCCGACAGGGCCATATTGTTACTTGAGTGAGGAATGGGAAGCAGATTCAATCCAAGGAAAGTGTCGATGGTTCCATTTCCCCAGAACAAGAGCCCTTCACCTTCACCGCTACTTAAACACTTCTTGAAGGCTGAGGTGCTCAGTGGCTCACTAAAGTTGTATGATATATTGATGGGAAAGGGTTAAATCCATAGGTGTCATATAGAGCCTGAGAATAAGAGGTTTGATCCAAGGAAGGGGAGGGCAGCTCCTATTCCGTGTACTATGAGACTGGGGGGAGAATCTTTAATTAACACCGTTTGTTAGACTATCGGTCCCAGAGCTAGAGTACCTGGCTCTGTAATCACTTACACTTAACTGGCCATAAAGAAATTACATATGGGATGGTTTGCATCGTCGCTACTAACATAGATAACAGTACACTGTATTCACCTCTTTGAACTCGACTATTTGTGGTTGCAGGGGTCGAGTCTCGGCTCCTGGCGTCGCCTCTCATCTGGTCGCTACTGGGTATATTGTGTATCTTCTCCTGGCTTTGTGAGCGTTGTTATACGTATTCTTGAAGCTACGTATGGCTCATGCTATTACTACTTTTTTTCCAGGTCGTTCCACCTCCTGGTCACTTTAAGGCTAAAGAAATATTTCATAACATCCCTGTGACTTCCAGCTGTGCCCATGTGTACGTGTTTACCGCCTCTCGAACATCCTGTCAGTGTCTACGCTATAATTTTGCTCTCAAGTTTCTTGACATGCTTGATGAGGTGATTGTTCCATACCGGTCCTGTCTACTCTGATATGGGCCTAACATACGTCCAATATAGTCGTCAGTGTTCAATATTGAGATTCCTAAAAACTAATATTAGATTTGTCACACACACATTTACTGCAGAGGTTATTCAGTTAACGTATGATTCAGGCATACGTACTATGTTCACACCGAGGTCTTTCTACTTGAGTGAGGATTGCATCCTTTTTTCCTCGAACCTGTACTTGATTTCTGGTCTTCTTTGCCTTTCTCAATTTTCGTAATTTCCCAATTGTGGGGGGGTTCAACTCTAAATAAACACTTGCCAGTTTAATCCTACAGCTTGTCCAGCTCCGCTTGCAGTTTTTACTTATTCTCCCCAGTTCGCTAGAGGTCGAGGCCTCTAACGTAACTATTTGGTTGATATCTACAACGCTGGTAGTCTACTGAGTAGCCAGAAAAGTCTGACTTTATTACCTCTCGCGTTCCTTTGATCTCTAAGTAAAGTCTCGCTGTAAGGGGTTTTCGTATTTGGTTCATCAGCGGAACTTCTTGGCTACTGATTTTTTTTTTTTTTTTTTTTGTTAGTTCTTCAAAGAACTCCTTAATGGATCATAGATTAAAGGTATAAGTGATTTGTATTTCTCAGGCATTGTTTTAAAATTTAAGAAAATCACATTAAATCATGTTTTTTTTTTCTTATGTTCTACTCTTGCAAGATCCTTGCTTTAGGTATGGACCGCTTGAGCCTGGAGTTGGTGCCTGTGGAACATGGGGCGAGAGCGTCAGTTGAAATCTTGCTAGAAGTTTTCACTAGTGGTATCGCTACGAAGCCGCAGAAATGGACGTCTCACAGAGATCAATGTCTCGCAGGGAAGCCCCAGAGATCAATGTCTCGCAGGGAAGCCCCAGAGATCAATGTCTCGCCGGGAAGCCCCAGAGATCAATGTCTCGCAGGGAAGCCCCAGAGATCGATATCTCACAGGGAAGCCCCAGAGGTCGATATCTCACAGGGAAGCCGCAGAGGTCGATGTCTCGCAGGGAAGTCCCAGAGATCGACGTTGAGCTAGGAAGCCTCTGAGTTCGAGATCTCGCTGGGGTAAACACCCCAAAAATCTTTAGCTCATAGGAGAATGCTGCATCCAATTTGATTTTTAAGTATAATACGCATGCTATCATCGTCGTTTCTGAGTTAATGGCCTATGCGAGCTAACTAAATACTGATCCAAGTCTTACAATAAGACTTTATTTCGATTTTTGCCACAGAAGCTGAAGGATTACTGTGCGCAAGAGTAAGTGGATACACAAAATAAATGGGATCTTGGCCCGTGGCTGGAACAATTCACCAAAAATCCGCACTTACGAAAAGAACCATAAGGGGTCATGCTTGGACCAGTCAAGTCATAGTGTGACTTGACAAGCGTCCAGGGTAATTAAGATTTCTTAATATATTATTGCTTTCATGGAGGGATCGTAAAGTGCATAATGGAATGGGAAGTGATCAAAACTGATCCCAGGAGAGGAGTTCAGGTCTAATTCCTTGGATTAAAGCCCCTAACTAGCGTCAAGAAACTTTCCTTGACAAACAGTTACATGTTAATACCGGAAATATTTAGAATGAACATTGCAAGGAAACATTGAGAAATTGGTAGAAATTGATTGATAAATTGGGTTTAACGCCTATTGACTTCATAAGAGTCATTAATTAAGGCTACACGATACCTGTACACCATTGTCAAGGCTAGCTTAATCCATAAAGCAAGAATACACATCTATCAGTGTATATACCTGTGTCATGGAATATGTATTTTTATATTACAAGCGATGACAACTTAAATGTTTGTTAGTAGGTGTTTTGGGACACGTTAAATTTACAAGCAAAAAATTAATGTATATATATAAAACTAACTACAAGGAGGCTCCATGCCATGAAAGAACATTTGCATAATACAAATGCAACTCACGTAGAATGTCTTCTCGAAATGATAATAAACGTTGTAGAATATGACTTCAGATGTAGAAAGTAACGTGTTAAATTAAACGAGTTAATATTTCCTGGTGTCTCAGAGCAGAATTCCTTAACTGAAAAGGGAAATATTAAGGAAAAACTATTGAGAAACACACAAGGAAGTAAACATAAATGTGTACTGAATTTAAGCAAAGGTTCGTAATATTTACCTGCTAACTTAGTAATAATAGAAGAACCAAAATGACACTGTTTGTTCTG
Source organism: Cherax destructor (assembly GCA_009830355.1). Classification (NCBI taxonomy): domain Eukaryota; kingdom Metazoa; phylum Arthropoda; class Malacostraca; order Decapoda; family Parastacidae; genus Cherax; species Cherax destructor. The sequence goes on from WNWK01000150.1 coordinate 315,169, forward strand.
CGACACAAAAACTTAAAGCAGTGTGTGTTCTCTGGTCACAGGAGACTCACAGATGAAAGAAAGTAGAAGCAGTAAGAAGCAAACAAAATTAATGAAAAGAAAACAAAGGGGACACGATAAAAGCCGAACGAGGTGTTTCAAAGAGTCAGATGAATGACTGAGCCAAGAAGACTCTCAGCTAACAACCATCACCCCTAACTCTCCCTTCCCTTCCCTTCCCTTCCCTTCCCTTCACCTTTGTCTTTACCTCATTATCTTCCCTCTAATACACTCCCTCTTTCAGCTGTTTGTAACCGCTACCCCTCTTTAGCACCTCCCAGTCACCCCTCATAGTAACACCTCCCAGCTACCTCTCTCAGTCACCCCTCATAGTAACCTCTCCCAGTCACCCCTCATAGTAACCTCTCCCAGTCACCCCTCATAGTAACCTCTCCCAGTCACCCCTCATAGTAACCTCTCCCAGTCACCCCTCATAGTAACCTCTCCCAGTCACCCCTCATAGTAACCTCTCCCAGTCACACCTCATAGTAACCTCTCCCAGTCACCCCTCATAGTAACACCTCCCAGTCACCCCTCATATTAACAACTCCCAGCCACCAACTCCTCCCCTCCCAGCCACCAACTCCTCCCCTCCCAGCCACCAACTCCTCCCCTCCCAGCCACCAACTCCTCCCATCCCAGCCACCAACTCCTCCCCTCCCAGCCACCAACTCCTCCCATCCCAGCCACCAGCTCCTCCCATCCCAGCCACCAGCTCCTCCCATCCCAGCCACCAGCTCCTCCCCTCCCAGCCACCAACTCCTCCCATCCCAGCCACCAACTCCTCCCATCCCAGCCACCAACTCCTCCCATCCCAGCCACCAGCTCCTCCCATCCCAGCCACCAGCTCCTCCCCTCCCAGCCACCAGCTCCTCCCTCCCAGCCACCAGCTCCTCCCTCCCAGGTACCAGCTCCTCCTCCCAGCCACCAGCTCCTCCCTCCCAGCCACCATCTCCTCCCTCCTCCCAGCCACCAGCTCCTCCCCTCCCAGCCACCAGCTCCTCCCTCCCAGCCACCAGCTCCTCCCTCCCAGCCACCAGCTCCTTCCCTCCCAGCCACCAGCTCCTTCCTCCCAGCCACCAGCTCCTTCCCTCCCAGCCACCAGCTCCTCCCCCTCCCCAGCCACCAGCTCCTCCCTCCCAGGTACCAGCTCCTCCTCCCAGCCACCAGCTCCTCCCTCCCAGCCACCAGCTCCTCCTCCCAGCCACCAGCTCCTCCCCTCCCAGCCACCAGCTCCTCCCCTCCCAGCCACCAGCTCCTCCCCTCCCAGCCACCAGCCTCCCCTCCCAGCCACCAGCTCCTCCCTCCCAGCCACCAGCTCCTCCCTCCCAGCCACCAGCTCCTCCCTCCCAGGTACCAGCTCCTCCCTCCCAGCCACCAGCTCCTCCCTCCCAGCCACCAGCTCCTCCTCCCAGCCACCAGCTCCTCCCTCCCAGCCACCAGCTCCTCCCTCCCAGCCACCAGCTCCTCCCTCCCAGCCACCAGCTCCTCCCTCCCAGCCACCAGCTCCTCCTCCCAGCCACCAGCTCCTCCCTCCCAGCCACCAGCTCCTCCCTCCCAGCCACCAGCTCCTCCCCTCCCAGCCACCAGCTCCTCCCCTCCCAGCCACCAGCTCCTCCCCTCCCAGGTACCAGCTTCTCCCCGGCTAAAGTTTCCTGTAATATCTTTATAAATGTTACTTTTACTTAAGTTCTTTCTAAAATTTTCTCTTATACGTTTAAAGATATATTTTTTAATTTATGTTAATGTAAAAATTAATAATTTTTTACCAAAAGAACTTTAGAAAACTTACCTGACCTTATTATAACAAGAGCAATTAAATTTAGCCTAATACAACTAAATATATTTTAGATAAGTTTACAATAATTTAAAAATAAGCAAACACAATAAAATATATTTTTTTTCGTTAGGTTCAGAATGATTTTGGGGAAATTATTGCATACACAAATTTTCGCTTGCTTTATTAGGCAAGAAGAGCGTTGCTATTTAAGCCAAAATCGCAAGTTTTACCTATTCGGGACGAATATATATATATATATATATATATATATATATATATATATATATATATATATATATATATATATTGTGTGTATATGTGTGTGTGTGTGTACTCCCATAGTTGTGGTTGCAGGGGTCGAGTCATAGCTCCTGGCCTGGGTGTGTGTGTGTGTGTACAAACATTATCTCTCAGTCCACAACAGGATTCGAACCTACACTGCATCAAAGTACGTAGTACATTTTCCACTGCCAGGTCCACTCTGGCTGAATGGAGAAGGTACTACGTACTTTGATGCAGTGTGTGTAGGTTCGAATCCTGCTGTGGACTGAGAGATAACGTTTGTAAATAATTTCGCCTGTTTACGAATTGTTAAGCATATGTATATGTGTGTGCAACATAACGACGGGGGGAGTTGAATGATAGCTCTAGGCCTTTCGTGTTGCAATCAACACATCAGGAGCTTGCAATGTTGCAGAAATAGAGTACGAAATCCAGGCAGATTGGGACACGAGTCTCTTCAGAATATATTAAAACACGAGTGATTAAATCTAATCTTAGTTGTCCATCAGCAGACTCATTACTAACTGCTGCTGGGTTGTGCTGCAGCTCACACAACGTGCACACATTTTGTGCACGCGAAGCTAAAAAGAATTTTTTTTAATCCCGCGTCCGGTTTTTTGGCGTGTGCATGTGAACTTACCTATTTGTGGTTGCAGGGGTCGATTCTCAGCTCCCGGTTCCACCTCTTCGCTGGTCGCTATTAGGTTCATTCTTTTGTAGTTTCAAGAGTCTTTTCGTAACTCTTCTTAATGCTATGTATGGATCCTGCATCTACCACTTCACTCTCCAGGTCGCTCCACTTTCCGACTGAGGCTGAAGAAATACTTCCCGACTTGTGTATTCATCAGTGTGTTCAGCTTCCAGCTGTGCTCTCGTGTTCCTGTTTCTCATTACCATCATCATCATCACTACTAATCTCTTCCTTAAATCACTTGCAAATGCAACTGCTCAGAGAGAAATTTCTGGCTTAACTGTTCACAATAACATATCACAAATTATAAACTTTTCTCACCTCTCACCCTCTCTCACTTCTCACCCCTCCCTCACTTCTCACCCCTCCCTCACTTCTCATCCTTGACTCTTCCCTTCCTAACTTTCCCGGGGTTAACAACACTTCAGACATGACAGTATTAAATGGAAAAAACTCCTGACTGTCCCATTTTGGTAGGCATCATCCTACCACAGCCAACCGGGCTGTGGTTCGTACGTCGGGTTGCGTGCTTCCAACAGTAATAGCCTGGTTGATCAGGCCCTGATCCACCATGAGGCCTGGTCACAGACCGGGCCGGGGGGGCGTTGACCCCCGAAACCCTCTCCAGGTATACCTGTAAGAAATTAAACAGCGTACTAGAATACGATTAGTTACATTTTTCGGAGTCATATACTAGATGGAAAAAATGTGCATAATATTTGTTACACTAAATCAGTCAAAGATCAAGCAAGATCAAGCAAGATCACGAATAACTAAATGAACTTCATTTCACATTAGTATGTTTTACTGTGTTAGAACTAAGACTTGATGTTATTTTTGTGTTATTAAATTTGAAACTAGGAAACTGCACCTAGAAGCTAAATCAAACGAGAATTGTTGCAAAAAGTTGTCAATGAGTTATTTCACAACGTGTATAATAATGAAAAAAATAGTGACTTTAATGGTGCACAACAATTGCATTAGCATCATTTGATATTACAGTTCCTTAAGATTCAAGCATTTAAGAAACTTATAAATTTCCGGGTCGCTCTTAATCAGGATCAGTTCGGTAACGTTGCAGATCTTACCTGCGTTCAACTCTGAGTAAAAACAATCCTATGTCAACTATTATCTCTGAGTGTGCTGAAGTGGCTGTTCAACCCATTATTTCTCCTGCTGGCTTCTTCAAAGGGAGCATCTCAGCATCTCTGGAGGAGAGTCCCTCCAAGCTAAGGGATCGACGTCAAATGGAGCACAATCCTCTCGTATACGTATATATACAAATTTTGTTCTAGTTCTTCAGTGAGTGACTTGTTTACCACCAGCTGACGAAGGCATGAGATCGAGGGGAGACATGGAGTCTCTTAGAGGGATTTGGCTCAGACTCAGATGACTGATTCTTTTGGACCATTTCACACCCTGTTTCCTCATGCTCTGATTCGCTCGCAACATCAAAATATACAGTTACGTTCCATTTGAGGTGTACTTTCATATTGTCATTAGTCCATTATAGTGTCCCAGTTTTATGAGGTAGTTTAAGCGGGTTTAAGCTGATATCAGTCAGTTACAACTGCAATTACAGTACAATCACTTTTTAATCTAAATGTTCAATTACAATTACCTAAAAAAATTGCAATTAATTACATTCAGCTTCAAATAAAATTACTTCATGCCTGACCTGCGCGTTCGCGCTCACGCGCGCACATAAACACACGCACACACACACACACACACACACACACACATTTACAGCAAACACAAAACTGGCAAATTTAAGCGTAGATTTCAGGTACTTCAAGAAGGAAGCATTCACTTCCCTATACACGGCCTATGTCAGGCTCATGTTGGAGGGGCATGACATGTGAGGAGAGACTAGAGGAGTTAAACCTAACAACATTATAAGACAGAAGGACCGGAGGTGACATGATTTCTACTTTAAAAAATATTGAGTGGATAATACAAGGCGGACAGACACCGTCTCTTTGAGTTTCGTATCTGAGGTCCACGAGAACACAGGTGAAAGTTAAGAAACACTGAAAGTAACATGGATGATAGGGTATACTTCTTTATCCTTAGTAGTCCGGATGTGTAGCTACCTAGAGAGAAAAGTGGTAATGGCAGAATCCATACAAAGCCTTAAATTGTGATATCTTGACACTGCTTCTCCAATAACAAGTATGTGAGAAATGGAAGCGGGGAGAGACAAGATGTGCTGTTGCCATTGGTTTGCGAAGATAAGATTGGTGGCTGCTAATTTTTCACACCTTAGTTCTGTTGGGGGACTTTAGCCTCTATGCAGACTACGTGGTGAATATTCCCATGGGAGGTGACCTTGAATCAGAAGCTATGGGGGTGTGTGGAAGCCCTCAAAGTAGCTAAGAGAACTTTGTGGAGAGCTTTGCCCGGGTGCAGAGCTGAAGACTGGCGAGGAGACAGCCGAGGACCCAGTGTGAGGTCTTGGGACCTGTGGCCAGAAGCTGACTGGACTCCTAAGAAAGGTCTGTTCCAATGACCTTTGTATTTCTCGGCCTCAATATTCTTGTATTCCCTTCAAGTTACCTTAATATCAAATCTAAGAATATTGTTGTAAATGTATTAATAAATTGCGATTGAGTGGAAGTGTATTTACTTTCCCCATCTTTAATTTTTTGTTTTGTATAAGACTGATTTATGTGTTCCAAGGTTAAGTGAAAGTAAAGTCTACAGTAGTTTGTAGTGGGGTGAGGTGAGGTGAGGTGAGGTGGGGTGAGGTGAGGTGAGATGAGGTGAGATAGAGTACTTCCTCTCACCTTATGTACCCATACTTGTATATTCTGGACACCAGCGTTGGAAATTTGGAGCCGATTAAATGATTGAAATAAAAACGGAAATTTTACGAAGGAAAAGAAAAAGGTGAAAATTTTAGCAACCACTAATTTTCCGTTTCAGGATAAATAAATAATTAAAGTTTGAGGTGGAAGGGAAGACTATTTTTGATACATAAAAGTTTTAAAATTATTTTGAATATATCAGGTGATATACATTTTCAGCTATTTTATTTGAATAAATAAATACTACTTAGAATCACTATCGAGGCGCATTGAAGACTGTTCTCATGTCGGCGTTTAAAGACCTATTGCATCATTTAAGGGACAGCCTTAGGTCTTCCTTCCAATTACTGTTTAGTGTTCCAGAAATGTTGAGAGCACAAAATTATGAATGAAGATAACTCAGGGGTTTAACAAGTTGGTGTTCCATGATGTAATGTTTCATTTAACTAACTATTTTTACGTATAACCGGCCTGGGATAGTTGTTGACTTAATCCCTAGGCACAGATCCCGTCCTTGACGTGTACAGAGAGATACAGTGAGTTGTATACCTTTTAGCGGAGTATTAGATCCCCAGGCACAGATCACCTAGGTGAAGCTTCTATCTGATTATAAAAATAATAAATGTATTGAACATAGATTATTTATTTCATTTTTATTTCTCTTTGTTGGTCTAGGAATATATACCTTGTTGCTTTATTAAATGTCTTGTATGTTCTATGGTCTACTGGCTGGATGTTATTTGCTTATTCTGTAGTAGTGTGATTGATGGTATACTGTACTAATACCGGAACAGTACCAACACTGCAACAGTACCAACACTGCAACAGTACCAACACTGCAACAGTACCAACACTGCAACAGTACCAACACCGCAACAGTACCAACACCGCAGCAGTACCAACACTGCAACAGTACCAACACTGCAACAGTACCAACACTGCAACGGTACCAACACTGCAACAGTACCAACACTTTCAAATACTTCTGTATCCTCATTTGGTAAGTGTCTTATTCATCATTCTGTGATAGTTTTTTCTATATTCATTGTATATTGTTGGACGTCTATGGACTGATTTCTTTAGTTCATTAAGAACGTTAAGAGGAGACGAGGCTTGTTTCATCAGCTCAAAGTATTGGTTCGAGTTGCTGGGTCGCATTTAAAGAATGATTTACCTTACAAAAAAATGAGAGGGTCACATATATTGGACCGGGGAACGCCGATGTTTACTGGGATTGCTGGTGAGAAAGTGTCACTTAAAATAACATATTGGTGTTTGCTGATTATGTAGTACTGGTGCGTGATGATAATTATATAGGACTGGATCAAATAACGTTCCTTGTCTTCATGACCTTGCTCTTATAAATATTTATATTTATTTGCCATTTATTATCCCAAATTACTATGTTGTCCACGTCGGCCTGCAATCTTTGACACTCAAGTTGCGACGTAACTTAGGAGACATGGCTAGCAAATGGGCGCTGCGATAGGTTGTGTGCGTTATTTGTATTGATTAAAGTGGCAGATGGCTATGTGATGGAAGGTAGTGGGTAGTGCATGATAGTTGTTAAACTACATTCGACTATCTCACAGGAATCTATTTGCAGCTAAGAGATGTATCGGGTATTAGGAGACTTAGCCAGTGTCTCGACCCAGGATTTTAAGGATGCAAGCGGAAGGTGGGAAGAGGGAATAGGCTGGTATGGGGAGGTATAAGAAGAAGCAGCAAACCTAGTCTGTAATCAATGTTTAATTGGTCGTATAGCATTTTTAAGATTATTAGGGCAAAACAAATGACTTCATCTTGGATACTATTTTAGTGTGATAAGATACTTATTAATGTCTATTCTTCACATATTTTTCAGTAATTTGAAAGTATTTTCTTTGTTGTTCTCTGTTCCAGGTGGTAAAAAATACTTCCTCATATATTTCAATGCATTTTTTTTTTACGAGAGGCAAAATTTTCGTTTCCTTTTCTCCTTCAACATTGATTTTTCTGTTGATGTCTTTTTAAATCATCTCCCCAAGATCCTTAACCTGTAGTCGATTATATCGACTCCATGCTGAGGGATTGACTACCTCAAACTCCTTCTGATCTTCACCATTCTTCTTCGTATAGGACTGATGAAGCCACTGTGTGGCGAAACGTTTCCTCAGCAAAGATACCCAGGTGTTGCACATACCTGCAACTTACCAGTTCTTCTGCACATGAGGATAAAGCGGAGGAATCTTGGGTAAGTGGTCACGTGATTCACATGGTTGTTATTCTAGAAACTCATTTTGCTTCCTGAATTATGCTTGACAGAGTTGTCTTTCACTATAAATTTCAAGTTTACACAGTTTGTTAAAAGAACACAGATTTTTATGGGGAAAAACATGTGTATCTTGCAATAATGCTCTCTATATTTGTCCAAACCCGTTCAATTTCTTTCAGTTTGAACCCTGAGTCAAGAAGGTTCTCCTGTCTTTGTCTCTCTTTATCACATTTAATCCATTTTTTTCGTCCTTTGTCTCGCATTTTGGCTTCAGTAATAGTTTAAACACTTTTCTTCAAAGATCATCAAGCACCTGAAATACAAAACAAAAGTTAATAATAATATACTAAAATTTCATTGAAATTTCGCTTTAAATTTGAAAGTAAATATATCTGTTACGGGAACTTCTAAAGAAAGAAAAAAATGTAATCGGAGACATTTTTCAAATCCATAATTGAATTTCGCGACGAGAAAAACCTACGTTGTGAAGGGAAAAGAAACGACCGGTGTGGGAGACGCGAGAGGTGAGACGCAGAGTTATAACTGCTACAGCAGTCATCTCTGGTTTTACCATCTGACAGATTTAGCCAACACTTAAGCTCACCCCAACTGATTTTCCTTATAAACCATTACGTCATTCAGACCTGTATTCCAGTGTACTGGTCATGACCTCTAATGATTTTGTTGTACTATAAGTAGTGACTGCACGGACGGTCTTGCAACGACGCTAATTTTTTCACTGTAGTGTTCCTTATATCCTTGTTTGTCACTGTTGCTGCAGCGGGCGGAAGTGTTGGCGGCAGTGCCACCTCTAGTGCGTAACCTCATTAATTTTCAACACTGCTTGTGTTCATGATAGGTGATGCAGGTGTCTTCATGTGACTCCCACTTTTTATGCTTCATTCATATATGCGTCACGCTACGCATTATATATACTCTCGCACGCACACACACACACACACACACACACAGAGAAGATGTTCCAGAGAGGGGACACAGAAACAAGGGGTCACAATTGGAAGTTGAAGACTCCTATGAGTCAAAGGGATGTTAGGAAGTATTTCTTCAGTCATAGAGTTGTCAGGAAGTGGAATAGCTTGGAAAGCGACATAGTGGAGGCAGGAACCATACATAGTTTTAAGACTAGGTTTGATAAAGCTCATGGAGCAGGGAGAGAGAGGACCTAGTAGCAATCAGTGAAGAGGCGGGGCCAGGAGCTATGACTCGACCCCTGCAACCACAAATAGGTGAGTACAAATAGGTGAGTACAAATAAAAGTACATAAATACTACATACGTATTTCAGTCTCACACTGAGACCTTCTTCAGCTCTCTGCCGCACCAACCCTACTAACATTATGATATACGATACATTCATCGAGTACGCAACACCACTGTAGTACCTTCACCTTTGCCAAACACAAAAAGACACTCTCAAAAGTTCAGAAGCTTGTCCTGATTGGTACTAGAGAGAGGGACAAGAACTCTGAGGTCAAAACTACGTGCTAGATCTTACGACATTGGAAAAGCATAAATCTTAAGGTGACATGACCACGACATGCAAAATAATAAGTGGAAGATGAAAGATGGAAGCTGAACGTCTAAAAGTGCTAATGAGAAGTCTGAAAAAAAACTTTAATTACGTTCAGGAATTGAAAATATGGAACCAGCTAGGAAGCAAATCAGTGGATGTTTGGTTAAAGTATCTCAAAAAGACGTATGAGAGAGAAACCAGAGAGGCTGGCCACTGAACCAGAGATAAATCCCTACATATTGTGCGAGATAATTATTCCTATCACATTAACCCATTACTGATCACATGTCAGCCCCCCAATCGCTTCTTTTTACACACGTACATGAAGCCATGGTGGGGAGAAACGTTTTCTACATGTGTCTAATTTATCAATTTGTCGGTTCTCTGAACCATTTATCTACATTCTACACACTCGCTGTAATTACATATGAACCACACACCGTAAAGTCATGTATAGCTCCACACTCTTACAGATGTGGCCTAACCTATAACACCCTCTATACCAACGTCACATTTACTCCCTTACACATCCCGCACTCACATAACACCCACCACACTGCCATCACATCACTCCAACAACACATCTCCATGAAAATGGTATACAATACCAACAGGTTGATAAGTAAGATACATGTGCAAATGTTAGGTATCTTTATTTCCAAACGTTTCGGCTACACAGTAGGCTTCTTCAGTCGAATACAGAAGAGTTAGCAGAAGCAGTAGAGATGTGAAGACGATGTCATCAGTCCATCACCAATGAAGACGTAGTTTTGAGGTGGTCAGTCCCTCAGCCTGGAGAAGTTTTTCTCCATAGTCTGGAACAAAGTTTATAAACTAAAGTTTATAAACTTTAAAAATTTCAAAGCCCTTTCCGAATAGGCAGGAATAGTCTAATTTTTTAGAAGTTTTTTTTTTTTTTAAACTGTTGGTCTTATTTTATGGGCTGCCACATTGAACATGTCAAACCTCCATCGGTATTTAATACCATTCCTCACTACATACTTATGTAAGAAGGCTCTGAAGATAGTGTCAACAAAACAGTATCAACCATCTCATTAAACATGTAAGTTTTTTTAATACTGCCATTTATTTAATTGCATAACCCAGTTACGTATGTCTTTCAAGTGAGCGATGAAACTGGGAAAACGAGTTTGTTTTTAGTTAATAAAATCGGCTTTTTGAGTAGACAGACCTTTCAAAAACTTGGGTCCCTGCGAAAATTAATGTAAATGAAAGGTGCCTTTGGTAGTGAAAAGATTGAGAACCACTGCTCTAGCCAGTACGTCTAGAAAATTAGGTACCAGCTTTGGCTACGATCTTAAGTCAAAGAACAAAGTTTTCCTCTACACAGAGGTGTTCTTAACTTAATTTATCCTATTAGTTATATCATTAGGCTAAAGGTTTATTGTTATTGCATCTAGAAGGTCTTAGAAAAGGAGTTCTTTGAGCAAACACCTGAGTTGTTTTGCGAGTCCTAACTAGCAGAAGGAAGGGGAATCTTTGTTATGGCTATATATAGTATGGTATGCAACTTCCCTCTTCCTTGTGCTGTGGGAACGAGGGAGGGGTCAGGACCCCCTTGTCCCCCCTTCTTGGAGGTAATTTATCCACACACCCCTCACTGTACCACATATACCCACACGCCCAAATGCACCACATATACCCCACACTACGTCACCTCTCAGCCAGCTGTATCCGATAATTGCCAGAAAAACTGGTGTGTTGGTGTCACCTCCGAGCTACATTAAGGAACACGCGTTTTTGTCTTGAGTTATCGAGGAGCGACAAGCGTTGACTGATCTTCACCAGCACTCACACTGAGCTCAGCTATTTGTGTAGCTGGCCTTAGGCAGTGCTGTGATGCATGATACAGTACAGCTGGCACAGGCTGTAGCTGTGATGCATAATACAATGTAGCTGGCACAGGCTGTAGCTGTGATGCATGATAGTGTAGCTGGCGCAGGCTGTAGCTGTGATGCATAATACAATGTAGCTGGCACAGGCTGTAGCTGTGATGCATAATACAATGTAGCTGGCACAGGCTATAGCTGTGATGCATAATACAATGTAGCTGGCACAGGCTGTAGTTGTGATGCATAATACAGTACAGCTGGCACAGGCTGTAGCTGTGATGCATAATACAGTGTAGCTGGCACAGGCTGTAGCTGTGATGCATAATACAGTGTAGCTGGCACAGGCTGTAGCTGTGATGCATGATAGTGTAGCTGGCACAGGCTGTAGCTGTGATGCATAATACAATGTAGCTGGCACAGGCTATAGCTGTGATGCATAATACAATGTAGCTGGCACAGGCTGTAGCTGTGATGCATAATACAGTACAGCTGGCACAGGCTGTAGATGTGATGCATAATACAGTGTAGCTGGCACAGGCTATAGCTGTGATGCATAATACAGTGTAGCTGGCACAGGCTATAGCTGTGATGCATGATACAGTACAGCTGGCACAGGCTGTAGCTGTGATGCATAATACAGTGTAGCTGACACAGGCTGTAGCTGTGATGCATAATACAATGTAGCTGGCACAGGCTGTAGCTGTGATGTATAATACAGTGTAGCTGGCACAGGCTGTAGCTGTGATGCATAATACAGTACAGCTGGCACAGGCTGTAGCTGTGATGCATAATACAGTGTAGCTGGCACAGGCTGTAGCTATGATACATAATACAATGTAGCTGGCACAGGCTGTAGCTGTGATGTATAATACAGTGTAGCTGGCACAGGCTGTAGCTGTGATGCATAATACAGTACAGCTGGCACAGGCTGTAGCTGTGATGCATAATACAGTGTAGCTGGCACAGGCTATAGCTGTGATGCACGATACAGTACAGCTGGCACAGGCTGTAGCTGTGATGCATAATACAATGTAGCTGACACAGGCTGTAGCTGTGATGCATAATACAGTGTAGCTGACACAGGCTGTAGCTGTGATGCATAATACAATGTAGCTGGCACAGGCTGTAGCTGTGATATATAATACAGTGTAGCTGGCACAGGCTGTAGCTATGATACATAATACAGTGTAGCTGGCACAGGCTGTAGCTGTGATGCATGATGCAGTGTAGCTGGCACAGGCTGTAGCTGTGATGCATAATACAGTGTAGCTGGCACAGGCTGTAGCTGTGATGTATAATACAGTGTAGCTGGCACAGGCTGTAGCTATGATACATAATACAGTGTAGCTGGCACAGGCTGTAGCTGTGATGCATAATACAGTGTAGCTGACACAGGCTGTAGCTATGATACATAATACAGTGTAGCTGGCACAGGCTGTAGCTGTGATGTATAATACAGTGTAGCTGGCACAGGCTGTAGCTATGATACATAATACAGTGTAGCTGGCACAGGCTGTAGCTGTGATGTATAATACAGTGTAGCTGGCACAGGCTGTAGCTGTGATGCATGATGCAGTGTAGCTGGCACAGGCTGTAGCTGTGATGCATAATACAATGTAGCTGGCACAGGCTGTAGCTGTGATGTATAATACAGTGTAGCTGGCACAGGCTGTGGCTATGATACATAATACAGTGTAGCTGGCACAGGCTGTAGCTGTGATGCATGATACAGTGTAGCTGGCACAGGCTGTAGTTGTGATGCATGATGCAGTGTAGCTGGTGGGTCATTCCACGAATTCTGGATGAAAATATGTACAAAAGAAAAATTATCAGAAGACGGCATCCTGCTGTGCCCACAGGCTACGATGTGTTAGTATCCAGTTTGTCAAAGGAATAAGCAAGGATCTTAATAAAAAAAATGTGAGTGATTATTAAAAACTGCATTGTGTACACATTCAGGCGAGACACTGAGTCAGTTTTACTGAGAGTTCATAATACTGGAGGACACTGAACACAGCAAAAGGATTATCACATAAATATAAAAATAAATCTGCAAGAGGAGGGGACTAAATGGTTTTTACATTATACACGTCAGACATGGCCAACAGGGGCTGATTAACTATATATTTGAAGTTAATATATTTTTTACAAGACTTAAAATTAACAAAATACAGATATTACATATATAATCTGTGTACATTGACACCTAGATCTGCCATTACACAAGTGGCATAAACAGAGTAAGCATCAGGGTGAACACTGGGACTCAAGATGCTACATCTAATTCTGTATTAAGAGACAATACATTCTTTGGTCTCGAAGTTTTTACTTGCTTAGACTGGGAGCATATCGATAAACAACACTCTCACGAGACACTGAAAAGATATACACACACTTCTAAATAGTACCACAGGCTGGTAGACACGCACAGCACCATGATACAGTCACACAGAACAATACAAGGTGACACATAGTCACACAGAACTAAAATATGATACTTCAACACATCCTTGATTCTGCAGGAGTCACCATCAACAACTACAAGATCACCTGAAACATGAAGCACAACAGACACTCCAGAGTGTAAACTAGCCCATAATGACTCACCGCAGGCAGCCACTCGAAGGGATATTTTAGGGTCTAGGAGAGCAGAAAGCAACACCAGAGCAAGAACACAGCCGATGATAGCAGGACCTCACCAGCTGAGGGCAGAAGACATCCTGGGGTACAGCAGGATGCTAGCTGCCTCCCACACACACTATCACTCTCTCATTACCGCTGATTACACTACTGTGTCACCGCTGGTCACCAAAATCTCTCACGTCTTACCTGGGCATGGCAATGAGTTTACCAGATGGAGGAAAGTAGTAACAGATAATTAAGTTCTGCCGTTTATTGTACAGTATTAGAGACTACAGAGTTGGTGACACATCCTTCTACTTCCACGAAGCTGACACTCGGGCGCTGAAGCCAATGGCAACGTAACTCGTAAACAGCATAAGGGTGAAAACTGAGTACTTTCTAGACAGTTATTATTAAATGACGACAGTAACCTTCCAACTGAAGTAAACGGTGGAAGGTCAAGGACTGGAGCAATCAATAATGCTGTGAAGAACATTAAAGTTGCATTTCCAAGTTAAGTCTAAGTTTACTGTGTTATTAACAGAAAGATCTATGGTGCTAAGCCACTGAATGAGACAAGAGCTCTTCGATGATGTCAAAATATTGAATTGTATCCGGGCTCATGCAAAAAAAAAAAGGCACAGAACTGTCAATGAGTTGTTTAAAGATGTGGAAGCCAATTCCCCCACAATATTCTTTAATACTGAAGTGAGATGGCTGTCTCGTGTGAAGGTTGTGAGAGAATAATTGTTTTCCTCACAGAGGAAGCAAATCCTGTATTGGTTAAGTGTCAGAATAACTTCTGGTTAGCAAGAGTTAGTTGTGTTGCATGGTGTCTGTTTCTGATCATTTGAATAAACTGAACATCAGTCACAAAGGCGAAGGTAAGGATACTTTCACGACAATACGAAAAATAAATAAATTCATATTTAAGATGCAGATGTGAAGAGGAAATGTAAAAATATATATATATATATATATATATATATATATATATATATATATGATTTAACACTTTTCAGTAAATCTGAATGTGGCTGGAAATATGGAGTGCAAGCAATAAAAGAAGAGAAATTGAATATGTGAAGGTCCTACTTGGCTGCCCGTCAACTTACTATAAATCAGGAAAATTTCAATGTCTCTTTCCCAGAGAGAGACGTTGAGATTTTCCTGAGTGAGAGCAAACACCTGAACTCTAACATGTGGGTTCTTTGTCCACCTGCTGCTGATGGGACTGCTGACCATTCCAAAACTCTGCTGCATCTTCAAAAATATCATGCTAAAAAACCCAGCTTACACGACATTACAGAAACATAGGAGAGAGAGGAGCTTATCACGACGTTTCGGTCCCACTTCCACCATTTACAAAGTCGTAAGCTCCTCTCTCCCATGTGAGGGTTATTTGTGTATTGTTCCAGTCACGGTACTGTGTCTTTCTGTTCTTTATAAGACATCTGCAAGGATCTTGGATTTCTGGGTTTCTCTGTCGGCTGTTCCTGAGTACAAAGTTATCAGATATCATATCTGTGTGAGCAAAGCTTCTCAGCTTTAGTTTTAATCAAGTCAAACAATGCAAATGCAATTCTGAATGTGGATTCTTCGTGTTTGTAATACCACAGTTTCAGCTGTAAGCAAACAACAACAGTAGCCAAGCCACTGAATCACAGAAACATGCATAATTATACATGTTCTTTAATGTAGCATCATTCTTTAACATGAGGTAATTTTGGTCTGAAAAACAAATATAAATCTCTAATTTAACTGCAGTGCAAAATGGTAATGCTGAAAAGTAAAACTGTTGAAAGTGGCAGCCGCTTTAAGTGGCAAGTGGTTCACAATTCAGGAAGAAGGAAGATAAGGAAGGTTAATAGAGAAGATGTGAAGGTAGGAAATCGATTCTCTGTTCTCCAGGACGAGTGTACTTCAGTGGTCAGTGAGGTTAAAGGTACCACTGACTCCCCTGCTAATCAAGGTAAGAATATTCTGATTGTGGGAGACTCTCAGGTAAGATATATGGACCGTGCTTTTTGTAACAGAGACAGGAAGGTCAGACAGAGGGTGTGCCTCCCAGGAGCTGGTGTTGGTGACATAGTCAGCAGGTTGGATAATATTATGTCAGGTAATGGGAACAAGCCCATTATCTGTCTTAGTGCTAGTGGAAATGACATTGGGAAGGGCAGGAGACAGGAGCTACTAGATAAGTACAGGTCAGCCATAGAAGTCGTTAGGTCTAAGGGAGGTATCCCAATCATATGTAGCATTTTGCCTAGAAAGGGAGTGGGCAATGAATGGATGTCTAGGGCAATTGGTATAAATTGCTGGCTAGACAGGTACTGCAAGGAACTTGCAATTCCATTCATTGATAACTGGGACAAATTCTATGGCAAACGTGATATGTATGCAAGGGATGGGGTTCATCTCTCTGGGGCTGGAGTGATTGCATTAGCCGATACGATTGAGGGGTCATTGGAGACTTGTCTAGGACTTTAAACTGATAGATTATAGAGGTATGGGTGTTTGTGGGAAACAATCAGGCTGTAGTATTAGGCCTGGAAACAGCAGATATTACCAGGATACCTCAGGGATATGTTTAAAAACAATATTCAAAATAAAGTTTGTAAATGCAAAGCAATTGATCAACAAACAAAGAGAGATAGTAGAGGGCAACGAGTGACTAGCTCCCTTAAGGTTTACTATACAAATAGTAGGAGTCTAATAAATAAGATAGATGAGCTAAGATTACTTGCAAGTGCAGGTAATATAGATATTATTGCTATAACAGAGACCTGGTTCAACCTGAAAGATAGAGAAATGCCTTCCGAGTGCAACATTCAGGGTTACAAACTATTCCACACTGATAGGGTCAACAGGAAGGGTGGTGGAGTGGCGATGTATGTCAGAGATAATTTAAATTGTTGTGTTAGACATGATATAAGATTAGAAACAGCGGACACAGAATCTGTTTGGCTACAGTTTCTCGAGGGTCGTGAAAAATTAATTTTGGGTGTGATTTACAGGCCCCCAAGTCTGGATAGGGAGTGCAGTAAGCTGCTATGGGACGAAATTCATAAAACGTCTAGATATGAAAATGTTGTGTTAATGGGAGATTTTAACTTTAGACAAATTGATTGGAACAATGAGACAGGTAATCTCGAGTCTAGTGACTTTCTTGATACGGTTCAGGATTGTTTTTAAAACAGTTTGTGACAGAACCAACTAGAGGTAGCAACTTGCTTGATTTGGTTCTTGCCAACAAAGAATCACTAATTAATAATCTTGAGGTTAATGAAGAGCTTGGGAAAGCGATCACAAATCACTTAGCTTTAATATATCATGGAATTACCCAGGTAACTGCAATCAAGTCTCTGTTCCAGACTTTCGTGTTGCCGACTTCATGGGGCTGAGAAATTACCTAGGTGGGCTAATGGGATGACCTGACTATGGGTCAGGTAGGTGGTTTTGGTTGCCAATATGACGTTTTCAGAGCGTAGTTCTAGCTGCCCAGACAACCTTTGTTCCAAGTAGGAAATTAGATCTAACAAAAATGATCCTAAAAGGATTAACAATAGATTAAAACATCTCATTGGTCAAAAGAGAAGCATATATAGGCGTATCAAAAGAGGGATGGACAGATAAGAAATCAATATTTTCAATTAAAGAGAGAAATAAAAAAAGGAATAAGAAAAGCAAAAAGGGATTATGAGGCTAAGGTCGCAAGGATTCAAAGACTAACCCAAAAGGGTTCTTTCAGGTATACAGAAGTAAGATTAGGGACAAGATAGGCACACTTAAGAGTAACTCAGGACAAATCACGGACAGTGATAAGGATATGTGTGAAATTTTCAATACTTACTTCCTCTCAGTTTTTACTCAGGAAGATACTAGCGGAATTCCAGAAATAATAAATTATGTAGAACTGGAAGATAATAGACTATGCTCGATTGGGGTAACTAGTGACATGGTCCTCAGACAAATAGAGAAATTAAAACCTAACAAATCCCCAGGCCCTGATGAACTGTTTGCAAGAGTTTTAAAGGAATGTAAAGAGGAACTTAGCAAACCTTTGGCAAATCTTTTCAATATATCACTACAAACTGGCATAGTGCCAGACAAGTGGAAAAGGGCAAATGTAATACCTATTTACAAGGCAGGTGACAGGTCCTTAGCTTCGAACTATAGACCAATAAGCCTTACCTCCATAGTTGGTAAATTTATGGAATCAATAATTGCCGAGGCAATTCGTAGCCATCTTGAAAAGCATAAATTGATTAATGAATCTCAACACGGTTTTACTAAGGGGCGTTCCTGTCTTACGAATTTACTAACTTTTTCACTAAGGTGTTTGAGGAGGTAGATCATGGTAATGAATATGATATTGTGTATATGGACTTCAGTAAGGCTTTCGATAAAGTTCCACATCAGAGGCTACTGAGGAAACTTAAGGCACACGGAATAGCAGGAGAAATTTTTCCTGGGTAGAGGCATGGTTGACAAATAGGCGGCAGAGAGTTTGCATAAATGGAGAGAAATCAGAATGGGGGCGCGTCTCAAGCGGTGTTCCACAGGGGTCAGTTTTGGGCCCCTGTTGTTTACAATTTACATAAACGACATAGATGAGGGAATAAATAGTAACATAAGTAAATTTGCTGATGACACCAAAATAGGTCGTCCAATTCATTCAAATGAGGACATTAGAGCACTCCAGGATGATTTGAATAGACTGATGCAGTGGTCGGAGAAGTGGCAGATGCAGTTTAATGTAAACAAATGCAAAGTTCTAAATGTTGGGCAGGACAATAACCATGCCACATATAAGCTGAATAATGTAGATCTTATTACTTGTGATAGCGAGAAGGATTTAGGAGTTCTGGTTAGTAGTAATCTGAAGCCAAGACAACAGTGCATAAGTGTTCGCAATAAAGCTAACAGAATCCTTGGCTTCATATCAAGAAGTATAAATAATAGAAGTCCTCAGGTTGTTCTACAACTCTATATATCTTTAGTTAGGCCTCATTTAGATTATGCTGCACAGTTCTGGTCACCGTATTACAGAATGGATATAAATGCACTGGAAAACGTACAAAGGAGGATGACAAAGTTGATCCCATGTATCAGAAATCTTCCCTATGAGGATAGACTGAGGGCCCTGAATCTGCACTCTCTAGAAAGGCGTAGAATTAGGGGGATATGATTGAGGTGTATAAATGGAAAACAGGAATAAATAAAGGGGATGTAAATAGCGTGCTGAAAATATCCAGCCAAGACAGGACTCGCAGCAATGGTTTCAAGTTGGAAAAGTTCAGATTCAGGAAGGATATAGGAAAGCACTGGTTTGGTAATAGAGTTGTGGATGAGTGGAACAAACTCCCGAGTACCGTCATAGATGCTAAGACGTTGTGTAGTTTTAAAAATAGGTTAGATAAATACATGGGTGGGTGTGGATGGGTGTGAATTTGGACCTGACTAGCTTGTATTACCAGGTCAGTAGCTGT
This sequence comes from Cherax destructor, assembly GCA_009830355.1. Lineage (NCBI taxonomy): Eukaryota > Metazoa > Arthropoda > Malacostraca > Decapoda > Parastacidae > Cherax > Cherax destructor. The sequence goes on from WNWK01000150.1 coordinate 334,525, forward strand.
ACTAATTCCTTAAGTGGAAGTGACCTGACCAGGTGGTCGGCTGACCAGGTGGTCAACTAGACAATTATATGAGTGGGTGCGGTTGGGTGTGAGTTGGTCCTGACTAGCCTGTGCTAGGTCAGATGCAGTGTTCCCTCCTTAAGTGAATGTAACCTGACCTGGCTGGGTCGGGGCTTAAGCCGTTGGAGATTTGGACCTGCCTCGCATGGGCCAGTAGGCCTGCTGCAGTGTTCCTTCTTTCTTATGTTCTTATGTTCTTAAATTATAATTTTGGAAAATTTTAAAAAATAATGGTCGCCAGTCAAGGTAGACAGGTTTTTCAATTTCTTAACTAGTGGTGCACAACACGAAAAAAAATAGGTTAATAGGTAACTGCTTTAGACCATTGGGACACACTTCACATGCAGTATTAAAGTTATAACCTGGCCTATAGAAAAAAGGCGCCCCAGAGGCACCAAAACTACTCATTCACCAAATGTGCTCAGACACACCAAAGGTACATGAAGATTACTAAACTTAGAGATTGCGAAGGAAAGACAAGTTTTGCAAAGCAGTCTATGGACCAGCTGGGTTGGTTGGTACCATCTGAGGAAACGAAAGCTCATAAGGATCTTCAGTTGTCCCTGTGTCTGTAGTTTCAGGAAACGAATGATAGCAATGCTGTCGCTACTTTCATTCTGGTAACACTGTGTTTCGAGGTGCACGTATTTTGTTCCAATTTCGAATTTCCAGGTATCAAATAAAACCACTATGCTCAAATACTAACAGTAAATTTAATTATCACGATATTTCCATGGCAATTTTCGGGATAATCATGTAGTTCAATTTTATGTTGCTGAACGATGTTACTTTAATTAGAACCTTATTTCAGGTGTATATCTTTTTGGTATTTTAAGCACATGGTGTTGGTGGTGCTCAGTTATGGTGTTAGTTATGGTGTTTGTGTAATATATTCATGTGATGCACTATACCCATGTGGATCAAACAGCATTATGGGTAAAGATGTGAAGGGGTAGGTGAGTTTGGAGAGTAGGAGGTTAATAGAGGTGAGGGGGGTGGTCAGTATGAATGTAAAATTTAAATCATAGTTGGAGCAAAAGGTTAGTTTCCATTGAAAAGCGAAGCGAATCCGCATTAAAGGTGGGGCTTGCAGTGAGGTGTGTGTGTGTGTACTCACCTAGTTGTGATTGCAGGGGTCGATTCATAGCTCCTGGCCCAGCCTCTTCACTGGCCGCTACTGGGTCACTCTCCCTGCGCCATGAGCTTTGTCATAACTCTCCTTAAAGTTATGAATCGTGTGTGTGTGTGTGTGTGTGTGTAAATTTACTAATCAAGCCATAAAAAATACCTTCAGAGCTCTAGACGGATTTCTTACAGTTATTTTTTGCCAAATTATGTTAATGTAAAAATTAATAATTTTGTACCAAAAGAACGTTAGAAAACTTACCTAACCTTATTATAACAAGCGCAATTTAATTAAGCTTAATCCAACTAAATATATTTTAGATAAGTTTACAATAATTTAATAATAAACAGACACAATGAAATATATTTTTTTCGTTAAGTTCAAAATTATTTTTGCGAAATTATTGCATACAAAAATTTTCGCTTAAGTTATTCGGCAAGAAGAGCGTTGCTATTTAAGCCAAAATAGCGAGAAAGAGAGAGAGAGAGAGAGAGAGAGAGAGAGAGAGAGAGAGAGAGAGAGAGAGACTGGCACAAAGCTAATCTAATGTTCATAAAGAATTAAAGAATAATAAATGTGATAATGATTTACAAATACTCTGGGAGTTTGAACAATGTAAACAAGAAAGTTTTTTGACCAGGTAAGGATCGAGAACAAGACACAAACATAACATGTACACCAGCCAAGCTCCAGAGCGAGGTGTTCAGACGTGGAATGAACGAGTCAGTGATACTAAAAACTTGTTACGTAGACGGGGATTAAAAAGCAAATATAATGGAACTTCAAGTCAGTCAGTGGTAAATGTCGAACCCAAGAGATAGAGTTAATTCATCTTCTCATTTAAAAAGCTGAAATACAAAGTTAGAAAAAAATAATTATACATGCGCGTGCACACGATCGCTCATATTAGCATGCCATAATATATATATAGTGTGTGACCAGTAGGTTCGAGGACTTAATATATTGTACAAACAGTGAAGATTAAGAAGATTGGGAGTGAAAAGTGCATCATATAAATGGCCGTGTAGTGTCTCGGCCTCTGTGGTTAAGGGAAAAGTGAAGTCATTTGAGTCTGGTCCACCACGAATTTATTCAAGTTCATCACTCAGGCACCATTCTAACACCTCCGGTAAAATTCAACCAAAGAAATACTGAATGATGGATCTACTGCGTGTCTTCAGGTCGTCCTCGTAAAGTGTCTCACACGAGAATAAATTTACACTCCTGCTTACAGATGATGCGACACCCACTGAGGAGAACACAGACTCCAGCCATCATCTCTGATATTCTCTCCTTTCGTACTGTGGATGATCCACATGAAGTATATATATGGCGTACATACTAACAACTCTCAGTATATACGTGTAACAAAGAATACGCGTAAAACATATAAGAACATAAGAAAGGAGGAACACTGCAGCAGGCCTACTGGCGCTTACTAGGCAGGCCCATCTCAAAGCCAAACCCACTAACAAATTTTCGCTAGAGTTATTCGGCAAGATGAGCGTTGCTATTTAAGCAATGCTTCCAATGCTATTTTCAATGCTATCCAAGGAATAAGCTTTGATAACCATAATTACCCACATAAAAGTCCCACTCAAATCCAGCCCTTCTCACTCATATATTTATCTGACATAAATTTGAAGTTACCCAAGGTTTTAGCTTCAATTATTCTACTAGGCAGACTATTCCACTGATCGACTATTCTCTTTAAACCAATACTTTCCTGTATCCTTTCTAAATCTAAACTTAGAGGGAAGTTGTGGTTATTAATGGGCTGGATTTGAAAAGGACGTGCCCAGTATGGGCCAATAGGCCTGTTGCAATGTTCCTCCTTTCTATGTTTTATAAATGGTATACAATACAGACAAAATGAAAAATTAGACACATGTGCAACATCTGGATATCTTTATGTGTAGACGTTTATCCAACCAGTAGCTTTATCAATACAAGGACATAATGTGAAGAAATATATACAAGAGATCAAATAATCGGTCCCTCATCCTGTAATCTATGTATTCTGGGTCGCAGCAGCATCCACCTACGACCTCCGATGCAGTTGCAGACTCTGGTCCCTGGGGAAAATTAATTGCTTATGGGATTAAATAATTTTTTTCACACATATATCATCTTTCAGGTTAAGCGTCCCTATGACAACCTAACTAGGTACTGGTCGTGTAATTTCTGACCAATCCTAACTTAACCTGTAACTTTCATCATTCGGGCTCTGTGTATTTACGTATGGAGACCAATTTAGGTGTCTTTGAATATGATGTTCACTGTTCATGAGGTTACTGACTTGAACATCGTGTTCATAGTTTGTATTTGTCAGCTCAGAGCACTGTACTTCACTGTACTTCACTGTGCTGCACTGTACTGCACGGTATTGCACTGCACTGCACTGCATTAGAGCGGTCACCTGAATTGGAACAATCAACTTTCTCAGATCAATAATCCCAAAATTAGCAACAATAAAAACCATGAATATATTTTTGTTGCAGACGAAGCATCACAAAACATGTTGAAGTCAAAAATAACATGGTAAGATTTATTTAATATTCATTACACATGAATCATTTACAGCAGACTTGTCTGCCGTTGAACTGTCTGATGCTTTAAATTACCTTAATGGGTAAAGTGCACTTTGTAATTTATGCACAAGTGAGCATGAAGAACAACGAGGAGAGGGGAGGAAGATTGTTCAGATGGTACAGTTGTACATATTTAACAGTTAACTTGTGTGTGTTGGGGGAGGAGAGGGCTGTGTGGCGTGTGTGTGTTTGGGGGGAATAGTGTGTGTGTGTGTGGGGGAGATACGCACGCGCGCGCACACACACAACATATACATACACACACAAACACATACAACAAACAACACAGACACACGCTAACGTACAAACAATGCAAAACAATACACAAAACACACACACACACACACACACACACACACACACACACACATGGGCGAAAGGGACTACATAGTAGGTACAATTCAGTCTGGGGGACAGAAGGTAGTCATTGCAGTGATGTACAACCCGCCACAGAACTGCAGGAGGCCAAGAGAAGAATATGAAGAGAGCAACAGAGCAATGGTGGACACTGGCTGAGGTGGCCAGAAGAGCTCACACGGGTAGAGCAAAGTTACTAGTTATGGGCGATTTCAATCACAAGGAAATTGATTGGGAAAACCTGGAGCCACATGGGGCTCCCGAAACATGGAGAGCCAAGATGATGGATGTGGTACTGGAAAACCTCATGCATCAACATGTTAGGGACACTACCAGAGGTGAGGATGAACCAGCAAGACTGGACCTTGTATTCACCCTGAGTAGCTCGGACATCGAGGACATCACGTATGAAAAGCTCCTCGGAGCTAGTGATCACGTGGTTCTGAGCTTTGAATACATAGTAGAGTTACAAGTGGAGAGGGTAACAGGAGTAGGATGGAAAAAGCCAAACTACAAAAGGGGAGACTACACAGGCATGAGAAACTTCCTGCAGGAGGTTCAGTGGAAAAGAGAATTGGTATTAAAGTCAGTAAACGAAATGATGGACTACGTGACAACAAAATGCAAGGAGGCAGATGAAAGGTTTGTTCCCAAGGGCAACAGAAATAATGGCAAGACCAGGACGAGCCCTTGGTTTACCCAAAAGTATAGGGAGGCAAAAAGTAAGTGCTCTAAAGAATGGAAAAAAGTATAAAAGACAAAGGACCCAGGAAAATAAAGAGATTAGTCAGAGAGCCAGACATAGCATCGAAAGTCAAGTCTGACCTGACATGGACAGGCTGGAAGACTGATCCAGAACAGTACTGGCTCCTCGAATTTAACCCCGCCAAATGCAAAGTCATGAAGATCGGAGAAGGGTAAAGTAGACAGCAGACAGAGTATAGGCTAGGTGGCCAAAGACTGCAAACCTCACGCAAGGAAAAGGATCTTGGGGTGAGTATAATACCGAGCACGTCTCCGGAAGCACACATCAACCAGACTGCTGCAGGATATGGGCGACTGGCAAACCTGAGAATAGCGTTCCAATACCTCAGTAAGGAATCATTAAAGACTTTATACACCGTGTACGTCAGGCCCATACTGGAGTATGCAGCACCAGTTTGGAACCCACACCTGGTCAAGCACGTCAAGAAATTAGAGAAAGTACAAAAGTTTGCAACAAGGCTAGTTCCAGAGCTAAGGGGACTGTCCTACGAAGAAAGGTTAAGGAAACTCAGCCTGACAATACTGGAGGACAGGAGGGCTAGAGGAGACATAATAACGACATACAAAATACTGCGAGGAATTAACAAGGTGGACAGAGATAGACTGTTCCAGAGATGGGACACAGAAACTAGTGGTCATAAGTGGAAGTTGAAGACTCAGATGAGTCAAAGAGATGTTAGGAAGTATTTCTTTAGTCATAGAGTTCTCAGGAAGTTGAATAGTCTGGCAAGTGACGTAGTGGAGGCAGGAACTATACATAGTTTTAAGACGAGGTTTGATGAAGCTCATGGAGCAGGGAGAGGACCTAGTAGCGATCAGTAAAGAGGCGGGGCCAGGAGGTATGAATCGACCCCTGCAACCACAGATAGGTGAGTACACACACACAAAACACACACACACAACGTTCATTAAGAGCCTGGTACTGGCGCGCCTGGTGATGCAACAAAAACAAGGGCACACCACCAGGAAGCGACGAAGGGAGAGTATATTGCTCCCTCACAGATGCCAAGTTACCTGCCGGGTATACTCCATCATATTTATTGTCTCCATCCCTTATATCAGCTCTCTGATCTACGCCTGTTATATCATTTTAGCCCCTCAGACGTCGAGCAAGCTATGACACAGTATCATTCAGAGAATTTTTGAGGCATTGTGAGAGCGACCGACCGACCGACCACGACCGACGGAGACCGATCGACAGATACAGACAGACAGACCGAGAATGAGACAGACTGAGGTTGTCTACTAAAATTTCGATGGAGGAATATCTGTTATTTTCAAATAATTGAAGCAAGGACGCTGCGATCCCTTCAGCTTCTGTGGGTATGAAACAGGATGATCGTGGCAGTGGAGAATTATCATACAACAATGGCAAAATATCTGTCGACATTTTATCAAAACACTAGAAGTAAGAAGGCTTTCGACACAGTTACGCAGAAAACATTAGTCCCAAAGCTAGAGGAGCAAGCAGGAATAACAGGAAAGGCACTGCAATGGATCAGAGAATACCTGACAGGAAGGAAACAATAAGTGATGGTATGTGACGAAATGTCAGAGTGTTTGCATGTGACGATCGGGGTTCCACAAGGGTCAGTCCTAGGACCAGTGCTGTTTCTTATATATGTGAAAAAAACATGACGGAAGGGATAGGTTCAGAGGTGTCCCTGTTTGCAGACGATGTGAATTTAATGCTGGAAATTCAAGTGGACGAGAATCAGGTAGGACTACAAAGGAATCTGGACAGGCTGCAAGCCTGGTCTGACAAATGGCTCCTGGAGTTTAACCCCACCAAGTGCAAAGTCATGAGCTTGGGGAATGTCAAAGAAGACCGCAGACGGAGTACACACTAGAAGGCCAAAGGCTGCAAACCTCACTCAAGAAAAAAAGGATCTTGGGGTGAGTATCATACCGAGCATATCTGAGGCGCACATCAACGAAATAACTGCTGCAGCATATGAGTAAGGAATCATTCAAGACACTGTACACTGTGTACGTCAGGCAGCACCAGAACCCACACCTGGTCAAGCAAGTTAAGAAATTAGAGGAAGTGCAAAGGTTTGCAACAAGACTAGTCCCGGAGCTAAGGGGTATGTCCTGCGAAGAAAGGTTAAGGGAAATCGACCTGACGACACTGGAGGACAGGAGGGATAGGGAAGACATGATAATATATAAAATACCGAGAGTAATTGACAAGGTGGATAGTGACAATGTTTCGGAGATGTGACACAGCATCAAGGGGTCACAACTGGAATTTGCGAACTCAGATGAGTCAGTAATTAATGGCCAAGAAGCCAATGCTGTGTTCATTTATATTAAGGATATTGGCCACTTCACAAATTGGACTAATTCCAAAGAAGCACTTGACGTAACCAGTGTGCAATAAAACGCTGTTGAGTCGTCGCTTATTCAACTTAAAACACAACATGTTTTAAATTTATGTTCTGACATTTGTAAACTTGACAGTTTATTCCAGAATGTAACTCATAATCTTATCATTGAGGAACACAATGATAAGCTGTACCCATAATGAATACTTCAACTGGGCTCAAGCTCATGTTCCGTGGTATCCTCTAATCTTGCCACGGTGCTCTAAATATCCCCTAATCTTGCCATGGTGCTCTAAATATCCCCTAATCTTGCCATGGTGCTCTAAATATCCCCTAATCTTGCCATGGTGCTCTAAATATCCCCTAATCTTGCCATGGTGCTCTAAATATCCCCTAATCTTGCCATAGTTCTCTAAATATCCCCTAATCTTGCCTTGGCTCTAAATATATCCTAATCTTGTCATGGTGCTCTAAATATCTGATAATCTTGCCTTGGCTCTAAATATCCCCTAATCTTGCCTTGGCTCTAAATATCTCCTAATCTTGGCACGGTGCTCTAAATATTCTCTAATCTTGCCATGGTGCTCTAAACATCCCCTAATCTTGCCATGGTGCTCTAAACATCCCCTAATCTTGCCATGGTGCTCTAAACATCACTTAATCTTGCCATGGTGCTCTAAACATCCCCTAATCTTGCCATGGTGCTCTAAACATCACTTAATCTTGCCATGGTGCTCTAAACATCACTTAATCTTGCCATGGTGCTCTAAACATCACTTAATCTTGCCATGGTGCTCTAAACATCACTTAATCTTGCCATGGTGCTCTAAACATCACTTAATCTTGCCATGGTGCTCCAAATATCCCCGGTCATAAAGGAGTGCTCGTGTTAGACAGTGTCGTTTTTACTTATACAGTGCCACATTGTACTCTGATCACCGACTCATATCACGAGAGAACACGGAAGCCTGAGTCACCAAGTATGAAGCCAAAAGTAGGAAGCACCAGATATGTAGAACACTAATTATGAAGCATCGAGTATGAAGCAATAAGCACGAAGCCGAGCAATTATGAAACATCAAGTATGAAGCAGTAAATATAAAGTAGAGTATGAAATACCAAGTATGAAATAATGAACCACAAGTATGAAATAATTATGAAGCACCGAGTTTGAAACACCAAATATGAAGAAGCATGTATGAAGCATTCGTATGAGATACCAAGAAAGACCAAGTATGAAGGATGAACATTAAAGGTGAAGGTGGTCACCTGTGCTTTTGTAGTTACTTTCAGTCGCTTGTGTGGCGCCTCCATGTCTCTCCTGCAGCGTGTTGCACGGACATGCACTGGTACTTTATGAGAGAGAGAGAGAGAGAGAGAGAAGAGAGAGAGAGAGAGAGAGAGAGAGGGAGAGAGAGAGAGAGAGAGAGAGAGAGAGAGCGAAACGGGGGTCTGTAAGGGACATCCTACGTGCGGGGTACAAGTAGGGGTCACGTGACTTCAGGCTTGGCCAGGGAGCCTGCCTGTAAAATGGAGCTTCAAAAATATATATTACACAAGCATTACACTGCTGACAGCTCCTGCTGAATAAGAGACAATCAGCTTTTACGCAAGGAAAGTGAGGATAGTTCTAATCACTTGGAACATTCATCTTCACATCTTTGTCAGATTTTTCGGTCAAGAGTTGAGACTAGTTCTACGTCGAAGATCGCATTTCCCAGGATCCGGTAATTCCGATCTCATTTGACTATAAATTTCTTTGCTGCGGTTCATATAGGTTTCAATTCCCTTTTTCAGTGTTCACCGTGATATCCTTCTCCAGTCAACAGGAAGTCCTAGCACAGGACCTGGCTGCAGGGGCGACGATCCCTGCAACCAACCACGGGTAAACAACAAGTAGAGAGAGAGAGAGAGAGAGAGTCATGGAAAGGATAACGAAATACGTTACTACCTACACGGGGGGTTATTTGCCGAGGAAAATCAAGTTAGTATTTACTTACCTGATAGCTGTGTCTAGCCAGACGACTGTACCCACCTCCCCTCTCTTGTCTCACTGCTGCCTCTATATGCACTGGGTGACAAGAAATAAACGTTACTGAAAAATAGACAGACCTGTTACTACTAACACTATCTGTGCTCTTACCTCTTATTCTTCCGTTGCTACGATTACTAAAGAACTTTATAAGGAAGTTATGCGGGGTTATCTGCATTTTCTTGGGATGTCGATGATATTATTGAATACTGTCGCTCGACGTTTCAAGAAATAGTTAGTATCTTAGGAAACTGTTACCTGGCCACCAGCTGTTGGTGGGGTAGAAGCTGCATAATATCCCAACATGTTGTAATGCAAGTTTCTGGCATGGCAAGTTATGTGGAAACAAACAAAATTCTATCCAAACATTTGTATCTTAAAGCCAGCAGAGGATTCGGATCCAGTACTGTACTGCCCGTCCAAGAAGAAAGTCAAACTCTGAGGCTTTAATTAACCAACTGGGCCACTGACCCATCATAGCCACGGGCGGCCATCACAGGTGGGCCAGTGATTTCCAGAGTCTGGAGCTTTAGTGACCATGATAATGTAGTGTCCGGTCTTTTATCTCGTCTATCTTAAAGTATTAGGTAGAGGGAAAAGCTTTGGGTTTGAATCCTCTGTTGGCCGTGAGATAAAAATATTTGTATATAATTTCGCTTGTTTCTGCAGATAGTAATGGATCCTAAATATTTCTTGTATTGCTGTCATGCAGGTGGACAAGATGAGGTAGCAAACACTACACTTACTTAGTCACAGGAACTCCGGGCTATCAGAATCAAGGGTTGGCCTGTGCTGGCCGCCCATACTTTAGTGGGGTCTCTTGCCTAGTTGGTAAAAGAGACAAATGGTTTTTTGGGCTTGACGTGCTGTTGGAGTGTGAGCAAGGTAAAATTTATGAAGGGATTCAGGGAAACCGGCAGGCCGGACTTGAGTCCTGGAGATAGGAAGTACAGTGTCTACACTCTGAAGGAGGGGTGTTAATGTTGCAGTTTTGTAACTGTAGTGTAAGCGCGCCACTGGCAAGACAGTGATGGAGTGAATGATGATGAAATTATATATATACATTGTCTAGACCCCAGACTCCCGTGATAAAGTACTGGTTACTCTGATACAGAGTTTGCAGGTTCGAGTCCTGTGGACGTGACGTAGAGACAATGTAAATAATTTCGCCTGATTGCCCTCATATTATTCTAAGAATTTTAGCTTTCTCACCTTGGACCGTATTTTGACCGTTTTTTCGTTTAAAACAGCGACTTTGCAGTCTATTTTCGTATGGTATTTATTGATGTAGTCTCAGTTTTTGTAATTTGTAGCATGGAAGAATATAAGAAATAGAGATGATTTTGATTGTTTGACAATGACAAGACCCGTGAAATTGAGCTCAAAGTACGAAAATTCGTTCGATTTTGACGATGTTCAAGAGTATATTATATATAATATATCTATATATATTTATATATATATATATATATATATATATATATATATATATATATATATATATATATATTGTGTGTGTGTCGTGCCGAATAGGTAAATCTTCCGATTGTAGCTTAAATAGCAACGTTCTTCTTGCCGAATAAGACAAGCGAAAATTTGTGTATGCAATAATTTCGCAAAAATCATTCTGAACCTAACGAAAAAAATATATTTCATTGTGTTTGTTTTTTATTAAATTATTGTAAACTTATCTGAAATATATTTAGTTGGATTAGGCAAAATTAAATTGCGATTGTTATAATAAGGTTAGGTAAGTTTTCTAAGGCTCCTTTGGTACAGAATTATTAATTTTTACATTAACATAAATGAAAAAAGTATATCTTTAAACGTATAAGAATTTTTTTTAGAAGGGGCTTAATTTTAAATGAGTTCTTGCTAATTGACCAATTTTACCTATTCGTCACGACATACAAATATATAATTTTAATGCATGCTCATGCATACACACACACACACATCAGTCCAAGATGAGGAGTTTGAGGTAATCAGTCCCTCAGAAAAATTCCACAATAAAAATACAATGTGCTTCACAAGAGTTTTTTCATCAATTTATCAGTTTTCTAAACCATTTATGCACTATACTTTTATCAAGATTGATGGACCGAACATATTTCCAGGCTGAGGGACTGATTACCTCAATCTCTTCATCTTTCACCGTTTTTCTCTGTATTAGACCGAAGAAGCCACTGGTTGGCGAAACGTTTCCACAGTCTCATTCGTTTTCGCATACAAGTGGAGCATCAGTGTGCTGCTTAGCAGTGTTGGTATAATCACGTACCCCGGAGTAGGTATGTCAGTAGTGTACTGAATCCCCATGTAATATACTTGCGTAGTACATATATCGTAAGTAGTACCAGCTATGTTATATTTATGATCCCTGCTCAGTTAGGCTTCCTAGCTGGCTGTAACGTCACGAGACCCGTGAGTGTTTGGTGGTGGGTTACACAAGGTCAGGAGGGACTATGGTTCATTCCGGGTGGGCATCCAGGGTGGGCCGCAACTGGGTGGGTACACCGCCCACCTCGTGTTGGGCGTCATATCGATAATTGCGTTATCGCTTCCTGGTCTGCGTTATTATCTCTGTTCTGAGTCATTATTGCTTCTCGCATCATTATCACTGTTCTGCGTTATCACTGTTCTGCACCATTATTACTGATCTACGTTATTATCACTATTCTGCGTCATTATTACTGACGCAGAACAGTGATATTCTGCGTCATTGTTCTTGAACAGTATCATTTGAAGCGACACAGTATTAACAGTGAATGGTATAAGTCAGAGAGAGAGAGAGACTGCTACATCACTGAACGGTAGCAGCGACACTTAAACAGGGAATGGTAACAAACACACAGAGACACTTACAACAGTGAACGGGATCAGAGACTCAGCACCAAACAGTGCCACTCATGACTTCCGCGGTGTGACGTTCCTTTATTTCCAAACTCCTCTAATTATCTCTTTTTGACCTATACCTGCTGATCAGTTTCCTCACTCCTACGTCTGCCAGTGGCAGTATATAAGCTATGCACATGCTGTACTTTTACCAAGACTGATGAAGTGGACACATCGATTCCAGACTGAGGGACTGTTTACCTCAAACTCCTTCGCACCTTCCACCGTTCTTCTCTGAACTGAACTGATGAAGTCACTTGTTGGTGAAACTTCTCAGTAAAGATACCCAAATATTGCACAAGTGTCTTATATATTCTTTATTTATGCCAATCTTCAGCTTGTACACTTCATTCATTTCTTCCCTCTTCTACGTCTTGCAGGAGAATTTAGGTTAAGGATTCTCAGTGTCTTCATATGAAAGATTTCTTATGCAATGGGTTAATTATGTGATTCTTCTCTGGATGTTTTCTAATGAATTTAAATCCATCCCGTGTAGGTGTTTAGAGCTGTAGTATAACCTCTGGATTCCTGTACACTTAGACATTTCTGTCTTGGCTTCAGGCTGCTGCTTACCACAACTCCCAAGTCTTTTTCACATTGTGTATGGTCAAGTTCTATATTATTTAGTTTATAAATGCTACGGATATTTACACATGCAGAGATCAAGACATTTACTGAGAAAACGTTTCCTTAATAAGTTGTCAATAAAGTATTGCATTGTACTTTACTTGTGTGTGTTTTCCTTCATGTCGGTACTTTATACCACTTGCCTCCATCCTGTAAGTTCAGATGACATCACGTCTAAACAATGAGTGTATACACGTTATACCACTTTAATCACAAAGACATGATGCTACGCTTGTCATTAGCAAATGTTCAACATTTTAATAAGTGTCTCCAGAAGACACATTATTGTCATAAGCGGCAGGTTCTCCAAGAGCTCCATAGAGAGAAGCTTTTTTTAGGGGCTGCAGAGGGGACAGCAGTTTCCATTGGGAGCACTAGATGGAAAACAGGTTTCCTTAGGCTTAGAGGTCCAGAAGAGCCGATAGGTTCCACTGGGTCTTCAGAAGGAAAGGCGGGGTTCCTGTAAAGATCCAGAGAGTGAAGTGGGTTACTGTTGAGCTCTTGAGGGAGAGGCAGGTTCCCACTCGACAGGAAGGCGGGTTCCCACTCGACAGGAAGGCGGGTTCCCACTTGACAAGAAGGCGGGTTCCCACTCGACAGGAAGGCGGATCTCTGTATTCCCTTGAATGCAGCCTCTTGTGGTTCTGGGTTCGTCTACCTTACGATCTGGGCGTGTCCCGTCATCATCATATTTTTATCATCGCTTTGTTTCATGGCGAACTCCTCCTCTTTCTTGTGTCGAGGAAACCTGAATGATTCACAGCGTGTCTCAAGAAAACAGGTTGTTCGGAGCCCTTTCAGTGTTTTAGGAAAAAGGTATTCTCTGGCTGCGATCGTCTTTTGTTAATGCTCCTTAGTGTCTTAACCCGACAACAAAACGACCGTCTCCCCCTCCCTGGTTATAACAACCTGGGCAACAAAAACTTACAGCACCATCTCTCACCCTGGGCCAGCATCAGACACCCACCCATCCTGGGCCAGCATCACCCACCCACCCATCCTGGGCCAGCATCACCCACCCACCCACCCTGGGCCAGCATCAACCACCCACCCACCCTGGGCCAGCATCAACCACCCACCCACCCTGGGCCAGCATCACACGCCCACCCACCCTGGGCCAGCATCACACGCCCACCCACCCTGGGCCAGCATCACCCACCCACCCACCCTGGGCCAGCATCAACCACCCACCCACCCTGGGCCAGCATCACCCACCCACCCACCCTGGGCCAGGATCACCCACCCACCCTGGGGAAGCATCACCAACCCCACTCTAGGCCAGCACTATCCACTCACCCAGGGCCAGCATTACCCACCCCATCCCACAATAATTTTTAAAGGGGTGGACCGGTAAGCCAGCGGAAGGCCTCGGTCAGATGACCAAAAGCTCCAACGGCGGGTCATTATCTGACTAAGACCCGCGTCAGGAAACACTTGTCCTGTTTCCTGATGAACCTAACCTAACCTAACCCTGGGCCAATATCACCCACCCCACCCAGGGCATCACCTGTGCCGAATAGGTAAAACTTGCGATTTTGGCTTAAATAGCAATGCTCTTCTTGCCGAATAAGACAAGCGAAAAATTGTGTATGCAATAATTTCGCAAAAAATCATTCTGAACCTAACGAAAAAAATATATTTCATTGTGTTTGTTTATTATTCATTATTGTAAATTTATCTAAAATATATTTACTTGGATTAGGCTAAATTAAATTGCGTGTTATAATAAGGGTAGGTAAGTTTTCTAAGGTTCTATTGGTACTAAATTATTTATTTTTACATTAACATAAATGAAAAAATATGTCTTTAAGCGTATAAGAGAAAATTTTAAAAAGGACTTAATTTTAAATGAGTTCTTGCTAATTGACCAAGTGTACCTATTCGGAACGATTATAGTATATATATATATATATATATATATATATATATATATATATATATATATATATATATATATATATATGATGGTCTGATAACGGAAGACTTTAAGGTCGATATTGAGGTTATCTGCTATGGAAAAATTACTCTCTAACTACTGCTGCTTCTCCTGTCTAGACAGATATGGTGAAGATAGTCAAACAGAAAGCAGTGTGAATGAATGATGATGGTATGGCGCCAGAGTGCAGAATGACGGTAGTAACAGTTACGTTGATCAGGATGGTAGGTATTCGCATCGGGAGTCAGTTGCAAGTGATTACGACAGATGATATAGTTAATGTATCAGCGATAATTGTGGTACACTATTAACGATAGTTTTGGTGAATAGTGAGAGCGAAGTATAATGCTGGCTATGGTAATGATGGTGGCAGTGATGGTGATGTTAAGGGTGGTGTCGATTATATTGGCAATGGGAGTGATTGCGGTGATGGTAATGGTGGCTGTACTGGTGGTGGAGAGAGATAATGATGGCAGGATAGTGATGGCAGGATAATGATGGCAGGATAATGATGGCAAGATAATAATGGCAGGATAATGATGGCAAGATAATAATGGCAGGATAATGACGGCAGGATAATGACGGCAGGATAATGACGGCAGGATAATGACGGCAGGATAATGAGGCAGGATAGACGCAGGATAATGACGGCAGGATAATGACGGCAGGATAATGACGGCAGGATAATGACGGCAGGATAATGACGGCAGGATAATGACGGCAGGATAATGACGGCAGGATAATGACGGCAGGATAATGACGGCAGGATAATGACGGCAGGATAATGACGGCAGGATAATGACGGCAGGATAATGACGGCAGGATAATGACGGCAGGATAATGACGGCAGGATAATGACGGCAGGGTAATGATGGCAGGAGACAGCATGGGTTTGTTAGTTAGTTCCCCAGTTGTTATACTGCCACGTTCACTAATTTACAATAAAAGTCGTATAAAATCAAGCCGGAAATACACTAAGGCACACAAAAGCGGAATTCTTAACTCAGAAATGCTACCCGTGTGTCGCAGTATTAAAATAAAAGGATGGAATGTAGACATGACATATTGTTTTTGCCCACACTATTTTTCTGGCATTTTTTTCTCCAAAAACTTTTGGTCACTCTTTTTCAAAACAAATATATATTTTTCACATGCGTACAGACCCAGCCTTTTTTCAAAATAATTAAAATTTTATTTGTTCGTTCATATAAAGTGAGATATCCAGTTTTTTTTCCATTTTCTTCCCACAATGTAATTATGATATAAAATTATTAATTAGGTACCAGTACAAAACTGATGAACCTAATTTTATTAAAAAGAAAATGATTGTGGTGTAGCAGCATATCTACGACCGGTATTTCTCAGATGATCCTTACCCCGCTACGAGAACTGTTCTATAATCTCTCAGATGATCCTTACCCCGCTACGAGAACTGTTCTATAATCTCTCAGATGATCCTTACCCCGCTACGAGAACTGTTCCATAATCTCTCAGATGATCCTTACCCCGCTACGAGAACTGTTCCATAATCTCTCAGATGATCCTTACCCCGCTACGAGAACTGTTCCATAATCTCTCAGATGATCCTTACCCCGCTACGAGAACTGTTCCATAATCTCTCAGATGATCCTTACCCCGCTACGAGAACTGTTCCATAATCTCTCAGATGATCCTTACCCCGCTACGAGAACTGTTCTATAATCTCTCAGATGATCCTTAGCCCGCTACGAGAACTGTTCCATAATCTCTGAGATGATCCTTAGCCCGCTACGAGAACTGTTCCATAATCTCTCAGATGATCCTTACCCCGCTACGAGAACTGTTCCATAATCTCTGAGATGATCCTTAGCCCGCTACGAGAACTGTTCCATAATCTCTCAGATGATCCTTACCCCGCTACGAGAACTGTTCCATAATCTCTCAGATGATCCTTATCCCGCTACGAGAACTGTTTCATAATCTCTCAGATGATCATCCATCCCCATCCCTCTCCCACTACCAGAAATGTTCCACTATCGTCTCGGATGAGCATTTCCCTCCCTATCTCGCTACCAGAACTGCTCAACTATATCTTAGTAACAGACAGTATATCACTGTTGCTACGACAGTCACATATGTGACTTAACGAAAATTAAGCGATGATCATTGATTCTGCGCTCCATGGGTCCCAGTTTCACGATCGCGCATCAAGAGTTGTCTTCACCTTCATTTTGCATTTCATTTACTGGCGTTTTGGTATATTTGGTTAATTTTTAACCTAACTGAAACTAGCCTACCCTAATGTAAGTAAAGTAAATAGAGAAATTATGTGTCAACCGTGTACGAGAAATTCACCTGGAATTTGCGTGTATAGATTCACTCCCTCGTAACCTTGTGGGGCCCTATCGTATCTGCTTTTAAAACAAAATGTATGGAGCTGCGTCCACCATTCCTCACGATCACTCCATGCCCAAACATTCTGAGGATGAAGTAATACTTGATAACATTTCACTGTGGCCCATCTGTGAGTGTGAGATCCAAAAAATGCGTAATAAACGAATGTATCAAAGCAAATTCTGTTTTTTCACTAGACTAACACTACACTCAACCAACAGTCCAAAGAGAGCAAATCAGCCGAACTCAATGAATAGGCCGAACTTCCTTGAAAACTAGACTTTTCCAAAAAGAATTATTGCAGATTGATAGATATATATTTTTTCATTGACAATGATATAAAATATTTTATTTTTGGATCAAACCTAACTTAGAAATCTCGTCTAACATAAACTAGCATAATTTTTGTTGAGAAAATTCTGCTATGTATAGCATCGGTCAGTTTAAATTTATATAATATTGCTTTAAATCAATGATATATACATTTTTCGTAATGTTCAGATTGATTTCCGCTTATCTATAACAAAAAAAATCATTCTGCTAATTCAGCAAAAACACTCTTGCCGAATTGGCCAAACTAGGCGATTCGGCTTAATCGGCACGGCATATATATATATATATATATATATATATATATATATATATATATATATATATATATATATATATATATATATATATATATGTGTGTGTGTGTGTGTGTGTGTGTGTATCATGAGGATCCATAGAAGTAAATAAAATGCATTTAAGAAAAACCCTGATATTCGTCCTGGAAACCTTTAAGTATTTTTCTTCTCGTATCACGCACCTTTTTTAAATATTTATTCGCTGGAATTTTGTTTGGAACTTTGCATAAATGCATAATTCTAAAATATATGAAAATTTAATCTAAGATGTTGAGCCTCTTGAGTTCCTTAGGGGATGGAGAGGAACCCAGGATACAGCAGACATTTTTCCTCCTAATCGCCACACTGAGGCGTTGAGAAAGGTGGCAGCCCTTTGGGTCATGATTTTTTTCTATGAGCCTGGAACAGCTCACTGAGCAAACCCGTGGTACCTTTTTCCCAGGGACCAATGGTGTCTGATTCTGTTGGGATAAAGCAGTAGTGGTGAGCTGATTCTTGCAGAATGACACATGGGCAACACTAAGAATCTTTTATTGATACGCCGGTGCTTGTTGAGCTGTGTTTTTCCCTTTGATCAGCAGCTATCATCCTACTAATAAGCGCTAAATGGGATATAGGAATCAGCTAGTGTAGCTGCACAGGTATGATCCCAACCCAGCTGTCTGTCATTCATCCAGAGATATAATGATGGCTCCAGCGGGGAGGATGGAAGGCGTGTCTAGGTTGCTGGATAATAAAGATTTTTCCTGGCTGGGCACTAGGCTGTAGCAAGGCTTCTCCTGATGATGTTGATTCCAATGTGTCTAATACTTGCACAATTCAGACCATGCTGGTGAGCTACCGTACAGTTGCACTCAGTGTGAATAGGAGACTCAAGGCGGAATCTACTCTCCAAATCTTTGTTGCAAGGTAAACGTTTGTCATGTGCATTTATACGAGGCTTGATAATATGACATGTCATCATTTCTTTATCCACCCTAGGTATAAATGCTTTCCCTAGCGAAGGCCCCCAATAGACAGACACTTCTGACATCCAGATCGAAAGAGGGTGCCCAAGAAACAACGGAAACCCTACTTCTCTCAAACTAAGCTTTTATAGGCATTATAAATCACAATAAAAACCACCCACATCAGTCTCGTTTACTATTATTCTCTTCCTGCACTATTTCCCTTCCTCAGTTTTATCTTTGCTTTCATTGTAGAGATTTTTTTTTCAACAAGGCCGTCTCCCACTGAGGCAGGGTGACCCAAAAAGAAAGAAAATCCCCAAAAAGAAAATACTTTCATCATCATTCAACACTTTCACCACACTCATACATAATCACTGTCTTTGCAGAGGCGCTCAGATACGACAGCTGGATAAAGTTTTTTGTCTCCACAGATACCTCAACGCACCACTCACCTTTTTTCCTTCATCAATTCTATGGTTAACCTCATCCTTCATAAACCCATACGCTGACACGTCAGGAAAATCAGGATATCAGGATAAATTTGGGTTTCGCTTCTTTCACGGAGACGTAAGGCAGACGAAGGTGAACTCCAAACATAACCATTATTACGAATTCGATGAGCCTGTAGAAAGCATCGTCATTAACATATCAAAGATTTAAACTTCAAGTTTATGAACATTCTTTACTACCATGCCGTAAATAATGTCAGAGGAATGTCTTAAACTGCAGAAGCATATTAATTACAAATTAGTCTTCCAGCTTTCTGTAAATTTGTGTCGAAGAGGAGAAAGTCAACTACAGATGCATGGAGAAGTAGAATTTTGGTGCCCATTGATGAGAAATACACCATCTGTTTAGGCAAGGGAAGATGCTTTGTTGCTGTCACTTTATATAACTCACTTTCAAATGTGATGAGATAGGGAATACTGTCTCATTGTCCAACACTCAATTTGGAATTGGTGTTATGCTTGATCAATTCTACGACCATGATATTTGAAAAAAAAATCGATCTAAGTATTTCTATAACCAATGGGCGAAACTCTACTAATTCTTTTACTTATTAATGAAAAACTTCTTGCAGACTGAAAATAGACAATGATACAATTAAAATTATTTAAAATGTTAAGGAGTTTCATCACATTGTACTTCAGTTTCATACTATCTGGAACCCCAAAATCCAAAATCCCGAAATCCCAGAAACATATGTAAAAAAAAAAAAAATACTTTTTCTTCCTCCAAAGGTTTGAGTACAAAAAACTAATCCTTGAGAAAAAATCAAATTGTAACTACTTTTACTTAATTATTATTGCTGTAATGGCTAGCAATGAACTGGAAGCAATTAATGAAACTTGCCTTTGATAGTGTGCCAAAGATGCTAAGTGTGAAGAATTTAACTCAAAGCATAAGATGACTGTGTATTGTAGTGAAGGAGTTTCTTCAGGTGATTCTGAATGAAGTCGAGATATTTGACAAACGTACGCACGAACTAAAAGACAGATCATAATTTCGCATTTTTAAAGATGTTCATTAGAGGCGAGCTGAAGGAGAGTGAGCACTGCATTTGTCAACACCGAAATGATGAGGCGCTAATTCTTAGCTGCATGTCACATTCATTATGTTAGGTATAGTCTGTGAGGACCCCATTCACTGTGAGGACCCCAGCCACTGTGAGGACCCCAGCCACTGTGAGGACCCCAGCCACTGTGAGGACCCCAGCCACTGTGAGGACCCCAGCCACTGTGAGGATCCCAGCCACTGTGAGGACCCCAGCCACTGTGAGGCCCCAGCCACTGAGGACCCCAGGCACTGTGAGGACCCCAGCCACTGTGAGGCCCCAGCCACTGTGAGGACCCCAGCCACTGTGAGGACCCCAGCCACTGTGAGGACCCCAACCACTGTGAGGATCCCAGCCAGTGTGAGGACCCCATCCACAGTGAGGACCCCATCCACAGTGAGGACCCAAGTTACTGTGAGAACCACACTCATGGTGCTTTACTACTTCATGTGCTGGAGGTAGTTAATAGATGCCATCAACTGACTGTTGATATATGTCTTAGGTAAGTATTCTTGTTTTCAACGACTGGTTAAGCCTTTCTAATGGCTAAATGAGTTTAGCTAATTTAATACAAGTTGCAAAATAGAACGTGGCTGAAAATGTATCCAGTTAACTTTGTTGGTAAGACAGTAAAAAACAATCATACTGGAAGGAATCAATCCTGGGTGTGTGTGAGTGTGTATACTTCAGAGGTCTATAAAGAAATCGAAAAAAATAATTATTACTACTATGCCTCCAGGGAGGATCGAACTCCCGGCCTCTGGTTTACTAGACCAGCGCTCTAGCCACTGAGCTATGGAGGCTCGACACTAAACCATGCCCGGGTTGGCAGTCTCTTGTCCCAAGTCCGAGGTTAGAGGGTCGAGCCTGCAGCATCTCGCATACTAACATCTGAAGCTAAAGTACAAAAGTTTTGGTATTTGTGACTCCTTGCTCGACACAGATCCCGGAAGTTTCCTCATGAGAAACAAATGCATGATTGTTGGTGTGCATCAAGGAATAAATATTGTGATAACAGCACATCAATTAATTATTTGTAAGAAAGAGTTTAAAAATGTATTCAAGCTAGTGAATTTTTTTCATATATATATATATATATATATATATATATATATATATATATATATATATATATCTTGTGTGTGTGTGTGTGTGTGTGTGTGTGTGTGTGTGTGTGTGTGTGTGTGTGTGTATGTATGTATGTATGTATGTATTTAAATTTAAAATTTAATCAATTGTCTCTAAACAAAATAAAGTAATAATGTATACTGAGAGATTTTATTGATTTTTTACTCTCGTGTGTCCTGTCAAAAAATCCGTTTTATCATATTATTGGTAAGGCCATTAAAAACAGGAAAAAGTATCAAGTAACGATAGGAAAACAGTTAATGTTAAATGTTAGAGACATACCAAACCATACCACGGGTGGGGTTCGAACCCGCGGTCAGAGAATCTCAAAACTCCATATTTCCAGGTGATGTAAGTGGCGGTGTTAATATGAACCCAGGTAATGACAGGTGACGCTGGGAAGAAAGTTCGTGAACCTAACTTGTCGCTTTTAAGCAAAATTCGTAAGTGCAAACGGGCTGATAGCAGAACAAAAAAAATTCGTGATAATATTTATCTCTCAAGGTTTCGTATCGAGTGACAAGGATTCCACTACAACTCTCTTTATTAACATCTTAAGTAATAAGAAAGCTGAGCTCAGTTTCAGTTACTGAAATCTATAATTTCAGACATAAGGAAGAATAGCACTGGTGTGTGTGTGTGTGTGTGTGTGTGTGTGTGTGTGTGTGTGTGTGTGTGTGTGTGTGTGTGTTGGTAAGGTTTTAGCTAGTAAATTAGACAACTATAATCACTGTGTTGCTATTTATAGATCAGATAACTTAGAGTATTTGGAACAACATGTTCCAGGCTTCCCTCCTGCCTGTGTTTACAAATATAATAGACCAGCTGTCACCCATACAAGATCTTATCTCCCTAATGTATGAGACATCCGCTGAGGACAAGAAAAGAGATTCTGCCTAGATCTAATATGGGTAAAACTAATAAGGTCACGAAAAATAAGATGTATATAGTATATAGTAACCCAATTTTTATGCAAATATACAAGCCAGCTCACCTTAGCTACGAACAACTTAGTAGATCAGGCAGCCAGCCGGCTCCTTTCTGTAGGCTAATTTACACAGTGTATCGCCACGTTGCGTCTCCCTCAATTTTCAGATCCGAATCCTTAAATTTTTCCGTGTTTATACAAAATGGGTACACTCGCAGTGTGCAGTCACATAAGCCAGGAACGAACACCTGTCGTATTTTATTACACACGTCAGCCAAGGCTGGGAGAATTCTGTATGCAATATGAATATCATAAAGCGTATATTCCAGAGAGGTTCTGTAACAATGGCAGCTTACAAGGTTTTGTTCTAGCGGAGTTGGATTTACAGTTACGTGGAATAAGCATCTCTCAGGAAGAAAGATTCTTGAATGATTTGTAAGGCGCTTTTACCTAGGAACTTACTTAGTTGTTTGACAATAAAAAGTCAAATGAAATCAAATTATATTATAAACGCAGTCAAGCAACACCCCCCCCCCCCCACACAAACAAACAAACAAAAACCAAGTGGCTTTGTTTTTGGCCACTAAGTGTCGTTCACAATTGGTAACGAACGCACGCACATTCAAACACAAAAGAGGCCAATTGTCTATCGACAAATGCCTCAATTGTTAAGGAACGAACGAATGCGTGCGCGCGCAAGTTATAAGCAGGAATACATTTACCGTATTGCTTCTGCTAGTAAACCCCGCCCCTTACGTCATCGTGATCTTCAACATCACCTTCCACACTATTTAAGACTCCATTTTCATGCATCTGCTTCATAAGGTTCCAGACCATGGAGGTGAGCTCTTCACCAGGCTGAGGGACTCACCACCTCTTTACCTCGCCAGTACTACTGCTGCAGCCTACAGTTCGTTCTCCTCTGTATTTGACTGAAGAAGCCTACAGTGTAGGCGAAAGTTTTCAACAATAAAGATACCTAAGTGTAACACACGTGTCTTACTCATCAAAGGAAAGATATACGCGACGGTCTGGAGTTTTGAGACTCTCTGACCGCGGGTTCGAACCCCACCCGTGGAATGGTTTGAAAGATATACTACTTTACAACCGAAGGTTAATGAAGAGTAGGCGTCAGGTTAGGTGAACTAATATGACAAGTAACTAACACGGGTTTAGCGCTTCACTTATAATAAATACATACCACAAAATTACGTCAATAATATTGGTTGAGTATGAGAGTAGTACGCGAGGTGTGAGAGTGGTACTCGAGGTGTGATAGTAGTACTCGAGGTGTGAGAGTAGTACTCGAGGTGTGAGAGTAGTACTCGAGGTGTGAGAGTAGTACTCGAGGTGAGAGTAGTACTCGAGGTCTGAGAGTAGTACTCAAGGTATGAGAATAGTACTCGATGTGTGAGACAGTACCCCAGGTGTGAGAGTAGTACTCCACTGTGAGATAGTACTCCATGCGTGAGAGGAGTGCTCTGGAAGGACGTACTCAACCAAAATACTTTATGTAATTCATAGCGAGACAAAACTTTTCTCTCTCTCAGCCAGTGTTCACCTCTTGTTCAGTAATTCGCCAGTTCACCTGATTGTTCTTCTAACACTATTCACCATATCCTGTTGTCTTGCGACTGGCTTCCTTGAAGTCCAAGCCTCTAGCACACAAAAACCTCCTTCACCCCCTCCCTCGAACCTAACGTAGGCCGACCTCTACCCTGCCTTCCCTCCACTACAGATTTATACACTCTCGAAGTCATTCTATTTTGTTCCATCCTCTCTACATGTCCGAACCACATCAACAACCCCTCCTCAGCCCTCTGGATAATAGTTTTGGTGATAATATTGATGATATTATTTAATAAATGATGATTATAACCACACACTAGGCTGGCTGGCACTCGGACTCTCAATGGTCTGGTCATATGCGCCCCTAGTTAGGTATTCATTGAATGTTCGCGCAAGTTAAATTACTCCGCCGTCGTATATACTCTCAGTACTATTGTCAGACTCAGAACGTATCTCATTTCTTTCCCCAGTCGGGTACTCGTGAATATTACTGGAGGTTGCCTAGTGGAGTCCATTGTTCTTAGTCTTGATTATAACAGACCCCCCGGAGCCTGGGTTTCACGCACTACGATTGAATTTCAACGTCCAGAAATGGACTCCAGACCAAAGAACTTCTTAATCTTGGTAAAAAAAAAAATATTGTTTATTATTCATCTAGTGCGTGTAAGTGAAAATGGTTAAGACGCGCTCAAGAAAGATAATCTGCAGGCTTTACTAGAGCTGCAATATTGCAGTCCTTGCAACAGCCACACACACTAACAAAGTTGCTGATGTTGATCTCTCATTTGATATACATAGTCCTGTTACCTTTTGGTTATTCAATGTTTTCATCATGAACCCTTATTGACATCAACAAATTGATGTTCTTATTATTGTGACTTATTTACTCTCATATTATAGAAATTCCTCTCATCCTCTACAGGCAGTATTTCATTATTGTTAAGACAGTCACTGTTTAACAAGCCTAAAACAGTAATTATCTGACATAATTTTATGGACTGATTACCTCAAACTCCTTTTGATTATCACCATTCTTCTTCGTATAGGACTGATGAAGCCACTGCGGGGCGAAATGTTTCCTCAATAAAGATACCCAAGTGTTGCACATGTGTCTAATTTACCAGTAGTAATAATGGTCCTCGAGTGCTGGAAACCGCATGTACAGCATTTGCGGGGCAGCAAACATACGTAGCATCACAGGACATAATTTCTTGCAAAGATATTTTTCTTCCGTTGGCGCTAAATATTTACCAGTAGCGCACAAATGTTTGCTTGTGCTCAAATGCGCTATTTCGATTTTCTTTAGAAGCACTTTGACTGCACCGCTGGGTAATGAGTGCTCATACCGCTGGTGTTTTTGAAGGGAACCCACAGCCATCTGTGGCTATGTTGCAATTATTTTTACCGTTTGCTTTGAAGCGCCATGGCCAATCACCACGCTCTTTTTATGTCAGAAAAAAATTGCCAGTATATTTTTTTCGTTGACGCCTGTCCACCAACAAGAACAGCGAACGTGGGAATACCAACGCTGTAAAGGAACTGTCATATATCTCGCGTGCTAGACACAAGCCACTCGCTTTTATAATTCCATTATCCGCAGTTAACAGAATGTAAATAAATATTTATCTTAACTAACCTAATGTAACCGAGAATAAGAAAAAATGCATTCTTTTTGTATAACGTCTTAGTGTCTGGTATATTGTGCTGTATGGGTTTGGCGAGGCTTCTAAGAGTACAGATGGATTGAATTGAGAATACAGATAAATGTAGTTGACAGTGCAGATGGAAGTGGTTGACAGTACAGTTGAAAGTGGTTGTGTTAAGAGTGTAACACTTATATACATATTGTCCTATATCACTTATACTAAGGCTCCCTAATCACGCTGACGTCACGTGACTTCCTCCCCCACGAAGGCTAGAGCGGCCTCTCTCACTCCCATGCAGACTGAGGAGACGCACACACTGACAGGCTGTGACTCTTCCCAAGAGTACCAATAATAACGCCTCCATGACAGCCTACACTGTTTTTCCTTCTGCCATCACACTATCAGAACCCCACAACACGTGGTGGCAGCGAGGTGAACAAGGACAGCAGGTGTAAGGAAACATGCTCAACGTGTTCGTACGTCGGTTTACGTGCGGCCAGCAGTAACAGCCTGGTTGATCAGACTCTGATCCACCACGAGGCTTGGTCTCAGACCGGGCCGCGGGGGGGTTGACCCCCGAAACCCTCTCCAGGTAAACGTTTTCACCTGTGCCGGGGATTTAACCACGGACACTCAGTGTGTGAGAGTTGCTAACGGTATTTATACCATAATGGTATATATACTGTTGATAGTGCACCTCTGATTTGGCTGGGCTTTGAAATCAGCTGAGATAAATAAGATAACAGCGCATTACCTGGAAATTCAACTTTTAAATTGTTGGTGGTGATGGATGTAGTGATATTATTATTTTTATTATTATTATTATTATTTAAAACAATAATAATAAAAACCCGTTTCGTGAGCCGATGTCAGTATCTGACATTTTCCTATAAAAATATAGATGACTGTCGACGCAGGAGATGCGGGTGAGTGCCACCCAAGTTAGCAGCTTCACCATACTCAGCCTCAGGGTACAGCCCAGCTCTCCTGGTACTCCAGGAATTTGGTTGGCACAGTATCTGGCCACCATAGTGTGCGTTGTGTGTAGACTCACCCGCCGTTCATGTAATTATTTATTTGTCGTTATATTATGTTAAACTGTGTAAATTCAGGTTAATTAAAGTTAACCGAACCTATCCTAAAATATGAGAGAAGTTTAGTCTGTAAAGCGTTGATCGTTCAGAAATACACGAAATGATTTATCTGCAAAAGTTTGTTAGTATCATTCCGGGTCAGATTTACTGCCTCTGATTGTATCTTCCATTTAACACTCGACCGTATAATTTTGCATTCTTCCAGCATTTATCACGGTTTGCCTTGTTGCGCCAGTTATCCTCCTCCACACCACTCCCTCGCCAGCCACGTTGACTCTTAACATTCTAGATTTTAATCCCTCTTACAGTTCCCATAAACCATCATCTGGCATGTCTCCCTCTCACATTTCCCTTCCCAACCCTCATCATGGCGAGTAACCCTCCCTCCGTCTTAGTCCATCACCCCTCCACTCTCCCCAACACTCCTCCACTCTCCCCAACACTCCTCCACTCTCCCCAACTCCTCCACTCTCCCCAACACTCCTCCACTCTCCCCAAACACCAACACCGCTTCCAACAGGACGGTACGAAGCGCACTCACCGGGTTTAGTTGAGCCGCCTGACCGACTTGTTTATCCTGCACCGCAGCTCATCCTGTGAGGGATCGAGTAAAACAAAGCACAAAATTACAAAGGTCACAATGGGTCAACATCAGACCGCACCAGGCATAGTTACAGCATGAAAAACTATATTAGTCAGTTTATATACAGCATTACAATTTCTTTATAGTCAGTAGGTAATGAACACAATATGGAGAAACGATCTCAAAAAAATTAATTCATCTAGTCGATGCAAAATGTACATACATTCTCAAAATTTCAGATATTTTATCATTAACATTGAAATGTTTTGCCATATCCTGTGAGGTTTGCATGGAGGTGTCTGAAAGGTTGAATGTTGGGACATCCTAAGACATAATATTTCAGTGTATGGCCCTGTCTGTTCACACTGTACCTGATATTATTGACGTCTCTATACCAACCATACTGCCACAGATACTTACAGCTTAACCTTAATCTAGTAGTAACATCATCTTGCAATCTACTAACCTTGTTACTTTCTCCATAAATATGTTTAACTTAACACTTTTCATTATGATGAACAATTGGTCTGCTAGTTCCCGTTCGTACTGCTCTACTTTCTTCAAACTCCTTTGACAGATATACACAAATCATTAAGAAAAACTATAGTTAAGTTTCTTTGTGGATTCCCTCTCATATAGGCCTCCAGGAGCATAACAACATTGATAATTTAGCTAAGCAAGCATTAAATAAAAGAGAATGTCGACTATAATTTTGGTTTCTAAAATATAAGTTTAAAAAAATATTGCCAGGAAAAAATCAGCAAGCCAGAAACTTTCGACTCACAATCGCAAAGTTCCAGGGTCGATTCCATTGGACGGAATCAAACGTTGGCGAGTTTCCCTGCATCACAGCTGCCCCTGCCTGCCTGGCAGTAATTAAAATAAGTACCTGTGTGTTAGTCGACTGCTGTGAGCCGCGTCCAGGAAAAATGTGTTGGAAATTTCCAAACTTGCTGGAATGCCATTTTTTTTTGTGTTGCGAAAAAGTTATCCATTTACGGGATGAGGTTAAAATAGTCATACAGGCTCAAGGGGTGTCCACCCACAAGCCAGGGACGTCTTGTGGTCAACGGTGGACGAAATGTGAATATCCTCTTCCTTCAAGACGTGTGGGATGACCTATCCATGTCCTCCACCCTCCCTCTTCCCCATAACCCTGAAGACAAGATTCTCATGACCCCTGTGTTGGTACACTACTCGTTTAGAACTTTATTTTATTATTAAAAAATTATAATTGCTAAGAATTGGAGTGATATCGCAAATGGAATGTCAGATATATTGGTTGAAGTGTTTCACTTTTGACGGCATGTTCACACACAGGGTGAGTAGCGCTGAGCACTAAACTCTCCCCTCGGGGTAAAATCTAAAAATCATTAGTTACACCAGCTGATCGCTGGTATACAACCAGGATTTTGTTTTTCTAACTTAGTGCGTCTTGTTCACTGGTTTTTTATTAGACTGATGTTGCCGTATCTTGGATTGTTATTTGGCTTGTAAGCTTTTGATTCCTGTTGCGTGGTAAACTTACCTACAACTCACGTAGTCGTAATACGATTGCAAAGAAATCACAGAACGGGTGTCGCTCGAACCCTTGGCGGGTGAATCTTAAAACTCACAGGTCAGTGTTAACTCGGCCAACTGTGGCTCTAAGATTCATCCACCCAACCATTCTGGTTTGGGATTCGTCTGTAAAATCCTGCATTCGTGGTCACAGTGGTGGCCCATGCTGACCTCCCTATGGTGTATAGAAATATACCTAGTTGGATGAATCTTATTAGACCCAAGTGGCTGAGTTGTTAACGCACTCACTTGCCATGGGTTCAAGCCCCACCCGTTCTGTGATTTATACTAACCTATACTAGTATGACGTTACCTCTATGTGGTTGCATCTTGGCTCCTGTCCCTGCCAGATTCATTTCCTCCTTCCTCGTGGGCCCTGACATACCAGCTCTTAAAACAATGTATGGATCCTGCCTCCACAACCTTATCGTTCAGCCTACCCTCAGACTGAAGAAGTACTTCCTGATATCCCTGTGATTCACCTTTGTCAACTGTTTCCGGCTTCTCAGACACACTTTTCCTGTCGACCTTATTAATTCCTTAAAATAACTCTTATGTTAGCATGTCTCCCTTGGTTCTGTATTCTAATGTCATCAAGTAAAATTGCTTTAGCTTCTTCTCATAAGTGGTTCCCTTAGCTCTGGAACGAGTCTCATTGAATTCCTTCTCACTTCCTTATGTTTCATATTCTTTGGGACACTGGTGTATACGTACATCCATACAACAGTATGAAAATAAAGGTAATATGTGTAGATATGGGGAATAAAATACCTACAGTCCTACATTATGGATAAAGACAAAAGCAGTAAATGCGATCCTTTATTCTACCTGGAGGTCGTTAAGAAGGTTAACGCCCCCGCGGCCCAGTCAGTCCTTGACTAGTCCTCCCGATGGATCAGGGTCTGATCAACCTGGCTGTTACGCAGGCAACGTACGAAATCCAACATACGAACCACAGGCAGGCTGACTTTAGGTATCTGTCCCGTTCCCTTTTGAAGACAGCCATGGGTCTGTTGATAATTTTCTTTATGCCTGGTGTGAGGCTGTTGAACAGTCTAGGGCCCCGGACACTTAGTGTTTTCTCTTAGTACACTCATTGTGCCCCTGCTTTTCATTGAGAATATGTTGCACGGTCCGCCTAACTTTGTTAGGGAGTGATTTCTGCGTGCAGATTTGAGACCAGTCCCTCTAGGATTTCCCAAGTGTAGATTATGATGTATCTTTCTCGCCTGCGTTACAAAGAGTACAGGTCAAGAGATTTCAAATTTTCCCAGTAACTAAGGTGTTTGACTGAACTTATTCGTGCAGTGAAGGTTCACTCTACATTCTCTAGATTTGCTATTTCATCAATATTCCAGCCTAAAGAGAGAACAAGTCACTTAAAAAGGATCATCACTGGCATAGCATCCTTTGTTTTGAAAGTTCTCATTATCCATCCTATCATTTTCCTCTCAGATGTGATAGTGACACAGTTGTGATCGTTGAAGATGAGGTCCTCTGACATTAACACTCCCAGGTCCTACACAATGTTTTCCCAACAAACATTGAGATTAATTTAAACACAACAGAGCACCTCACCTGTAAATGATTTCGTGGTCACTGTTCCCGCTTTCCGGCCCAGACCAGACCAAAACACCGACGGTGGTACATAAACTATCATCCACACATAACAGAACTCTACATAACATAGTATCGGAGACATTAACAAGGTGGCATCCTGTGTGATGGTCTACCTGGAGTCTACCTGGAGGGCATTCCGGGGATCGACGTCCCCGCGGCCCGGTCTATGACCAGGCCTCCCGGTGGATCAGGGCCTGATCAACGAGGCTGTTACTGCTGGCTGCACGTAGTCCAACGTATGAACCACAGCCCGGCTGATCTGGCACTGACTTTAGGTATCTGTCCAGCTCCCTCTTGAAGACAACCAGGGGTCTACTTGTAATACTCCTTATGGCTGGTGGGAGGCTGTTGAACAGTCTTGGGCCCCGGACACTTATTGTGTTTTCTCTTAGTGTACCAGTGGCGCCCCTACTTTTCACTGGGGGTACGTTGCACCGTCTGCCAAGTCTTTTGCTTTCGTATGGAGTGATTTCTGTGTGCATATTAGGGACCAGTCCCTCCAGAATCTTCCAGGTGTAGATTATGATATATCTTTCTCGCCTGCGCTCCAGTGAATATAAGTTTAGTGCTTCCAGGCGTTCCCAGTAGTTAAGGTGTTTGATGGAACTTATACGTGCAGTAAAGGTTCTCTGTACATTCTCTACATCTGCAATTTCACCTGCCTTGAATGGGGATGTTAGTGTACAGCAGTATTCTAGCCTAGAGAGAACAAGTGATTTAAAAAGCAATGATCTCTTTATCAATATAGCGAAGGTGTTGTGAAAATGTAAAAAAAAAAAAGTGAGAGAGATTTGCTTAAATGTTTGACAATTCTAGTTTTACCTTTCACAGAAATATTCATAATAATGTCTTGCATTAACAACAAGTGCATCTCGCTTGTCGCTTCTTCACATATTCACATTTCTCACTGAATATGTCTTCAAAATACTATAACGCAATATTTTTCAATTTTTTTTTAATACTGTTTCGATGAAATATTCATTCTTCAGGATTTTCCATATTTTTGCCCTCACATTACCGACATATTTTTTTTTTTTCAAAATTTTAACGGCTGAGAGGGTTCTGATATGCATATGAGAATGTGTACACATGGATGTTTGTGTGACCATGGCATGGTAGCTGGAGCGTGAAATAAGTGTGACATGTATTTGTTTTCACATAGTTATAGCGGCCTGAGAAGAATATGTAAGTTGTTATATGCATGTGTGGTTTTTATGTAATACAGATATGATACGACACTAGGCTCTGAGTGTCTGCTGGGATGGTGAGCGCGGAAGGAGAGAAAGGGAAAAAATATATAACAGAAAACTGGATTGCAAATGAGGGAACAATGACAGGATGCGAAATTTTATTAGCGAAGTTGATTGGGAAAGAAAACTGGAAGAGAGAACTGTACAACACATGGAGGTAAAACAGGAAAGAGGCAAAGGAATAATTTTATGTAAATGATTTAGAAAATCGACAAGTTGAAGAATACCTCCACTGTATATACCACTTCTCCGCTCGTATGCAAAAAAAAAAAAAAAAATGGACTGAACAGATCGACTCTAGGTTGAGGGACCGATTACCTCAAATTCCTCATCTTTCATCGTTCTTCTCTGTATTGGACTGATGAAGCCACTGGCACAAGAGACTGATACGAAAGCTAGAGGAGCAGGCAGAAAGTATTGCAATGGATCAGGGAATACTTGACAGGAAGGAAACAACGAGTGAAGGTACGTGAAAAGGTGTCGGACTGAGCGCATGTGTCGAGTGGGGTTCCACAAGGGTCAGTCCTAGGGCCGTTGCTGTTTCTTGTATATGTGAAAGACATGACAACAGGTATAGAGTCAGAGCTGCTCCTTTTCGCAGACATGAAACTGATGAGAATACAAGAGGACCAGGATCAGGAAAGACTACAAAGGGATCTGGACAAGCTGCAAGCCTGCACCGACCAATGGCTCATGCAGTTTAACCCAACCAAGTGCCTAGTTATGGAACTTGGGGAAGGACAAAGAAGACCGCAGACGGAGTATGTGCTCCTGGGTCAAAAGCTGCAAACCTCGCTCAAGGAAAAGGATCTTAGAGTGAGCATCATACCGAGCACATCTCCTGAGGTGCACAACCAAATAACTGCTAGAACATATAAGCGCCTGACAAACCCAAGAATAGCGTTTCGACATTTTAGTAATGAGTCATTCATTACACTGTACACCGTTTACGTCAGGCCCATATTGGAGTATGCAGCACCAGTATGGAACCCACACCTGGTCAAGGACGTCAAGAAACTGGAGAGAGGGCCAGAATGTTTCAGAGATAGGACACAAGAACATATGGTCAATAGAAATGTTAGGAAGTATTTCTTCAGCCTTAGAATTGTTAGGAAGTGGAACAATCTGGAGTGAAGCAGTGGAGGCAGGATTCATACATAGTTTGAAGAAGAGGTATGGCAAGGCTCTTGGAACTGGGAGAGCGTGGAGCTTGTAGCGACCAGCGAAGATGTGGGGACAGGAGCTGTGAATCGACCCTTGCAACTATAAATAGGTGAGTAGTTGAAGTAAACACGCATACATACACACACAGAAGAGGTATGATAAAGCTCATGGAGCAGGAAGAGTGACCTAGTAGCGACCAGTGAAGAGGCGGGGGGCCAGGAGCTGTGAACCGAACACTGCAACCACAACTAGGTGAGTACATGGAAACATACGCACATGTATATACACAAAGCATTTTGACATACACGACAATTATAGTGTATAGTATAAGAAAGGCCTAACTTGAAAATAGTTTGGTACATTTCTGTTTTCTATTAGCCAGGCCTCTTAGGTTGGGACACTTAACTGTTCCTTAATGGAGGTGGGGGAGGGTGTATTAATGGAGGGACGGACGGAGAGGGGAATTTAGGGGCAGGGAGGGTAGGGAAGGGAGTGGATAGGCTAATTGACCATGGTTGGTGGACTTTAAGTGTCTCTGAGAGATGTATTACCACCGAAAAAATCATGCCAAACATGCTTACCTTTTTTCTTTTAATGGACAAACGAAGACGTTCTTCAGGTTTGTTACTCTGTAGTGTACACCTGTAATGTACACCTGTAGTGTACACCTGTAGTGTACACCTGTAGTGTATACCTGTAGTGTACACCTGTAGTGTATACCTGTAATGTACACATGTAGCGTACACTTGCAGTGTACACCTGTAGTGTACACCTGTAGTGTACACCTCTAGTGTACACCTGTAATGTACACCTAGAACCCAAGAAAGCTAAGTATTGTATTTCCGTTACTACAGTGTATTCTTATAATCGTGGGTAAGGATTTGGCTCACACCCTAATTATCTCTGGATCTGCTTCAAAGCGATTTGAGACGTATTAGCAAGTCTTAAACCGTGGCCTGGCTGACAAAGCTCTCGTTTCACACGCGGAGGTCCCGGGTTCGATTCCCGATGGGGTGGAAACATTTCGACGCGTTTCCTTACACCTGTTGTCCTGTTCACCTAACAGCAAATAGGTCCCTGGGTGTTAGTCGACTGGTGTGGGTCGCATCCTGGGGGACAAGATTAAGGACCACAATGGAAATAAGACAGACAGTCCTAGATGACGCACTGACTTTCTTAGGTTATCTTGGGTGGCTAACTCTTCGGGGTTAAAAATACGAACGAAATCTTATCTTACCGCTGCTCACCTAGCAGTGAATAAGCACCTAGGTGTTAGTCACCTGTCGTAGGCAGCTTCCTAAGGTAAAAAGATCGATCGACCACAACGAAACTAATACATACTGATTTCCTGGTATTTACTGGACCCACGATGCCAGTGTTAAACCAGGAGGAATCATAAGTTGCTTGTTGAGACGTGTGGAAGCCTGAGTATTGACTACGAGTGCACATTCTCAAGGTATTCACCAAATTTCTCCTCCTTTCGCATTTCCTTATTAAATGATAGTGTTTCATATCAACACTACCAGGCAAGACAGTCCCCAGTCATTCTCTTCAAGAGTGAAGTCGCTACTGTTGTACCCAACGCCCTGTTCAAATGTAAACTTGGTGTTGCTATGACCACCAGTAAACCTCCTTCCCAGTATTTAGGATTAAGATTTAAGAAGGGAAGTTGGGGAATATGAGCGTTAGATTTAGAAAGTCTTGAACAGAGCAGCTGTTACTGTACTTTATGCAATTCAATAACCATATGAAAAGTACTGAAGTTGAAACTACTAACACAGTAATCCTTCTAGACAGATAGAAATATTCACTTATACCATTTAAAAATTCCACACATAATTGATTGGGAAAATCGTACTTATTCCTAAGAGTATATAACCGAGGACACGTGATTAAAGCACAAGCAACACCAGCATCATGACACAGGTGGCACAGAGAGGAGCAGGATTCCCAGCTAGCAAGTGAGCGGAGGTTAGATGTGAGCGCTCAGGGATGTTTACTTAATACCTACGTCCAGACAAAGTTTGCACAACTTGCTGGTCGCCGGCGTGGACAGCCACAGGCCTGCCACTTCCCAAAGTAAAAATTGTTGCATGTAGGCAGGAAACAGCCGTGAAGCAGAAAGCTACAATAGAACCCATTCGAAACAGCAGCCATCGCCTCAATATTCGCCTGTTTAATACATGTAAACCAAATATGACCCAGGAACTAATAGAACCCCGAGGCTTTATGGCGGGCAGGGAATGTTTTATATACGTTTTTAGGGTACAAGTGTTTGGCGTCATTTATTTTGGTAGATTGGTTGACTAGTGGAATGCATTTAAGAAGGAAATAGTAAATGCTACAACTGCTGGAAATTAAAATAAAAAAATATATGACGAAAAGAATATTGAAGACGAGACACCACAAACATAACTTTGCTCCTGTTGCTACAAATAGATAAACACAAATAGGTAATTACAGATGTTCAGGATCAGCTGATTCTTACATTTGACTGGGGGTCAGTTGTTGGGGTACACGTCTTAAGTTAGTTTTTGAGGCACAGGTGTTCAGTATATGCTGATTGGCACAGATGTTTGGGGTCAGCTGATGGGCACAGGTGTTTGGGGTCAGCTAATGGACACAGGTGTTCGGGGTCGTCTATACCTGTTCCCAGCGTTTGGGATTCGTCGCCTATACGTAAGCGTACCATAATTTCTTTTACTCAAACCGGACCAT
Organism: Cherax destructor; assembly: GCA_009830355.1. NCBI lineage: Eukaryota > Metazoa > Arthropoda > Malacostraca > Decapoda > Parastacidae > Cherax > Cherax destructor. The sequence goes on from WNWK01000150.1 coordinate 370,002, forward strand.
TTTTAAGGTCTTGAAAAAAAAATATACATGAAATATACAGTAGGTATATTTTCTTTAATGCAAAAAAAAAATAATTGCTAAAAGTATCAATTTGATATTTTTTTATTTTCTCATAAAACTCACTGCAATTTAGATCAACGTTTATTTTGCAGTACATTAGCCCTTGTATTGTAGATTCAGTCATTCTACCTCTTTCCTGAGAACATGCATTGTTCATCAGCGATGTTTCTGTCCAGGACAAAATGACCGGGGACTTCGGGACAGGACTTTCAAACCGGGACTGTCCCGGTCAAAACGGGACGTATGGTAAGCCTGTGTATACGCAACCCAGCTTCAGGAACCTAATATTACCAAGCCTTGTCTAAGCTAACCACCTAACCAAACTTAAACCTGCCTAACTCTGGCCAAACTTAACTCAGTCTAACTTATCCTAACTTAACAGAATCTATTCTTACCTTCCAGACTAAAACAGAGAAAAGAGTATTTGATGAGTTACGGAAAATGTTAAGATACTGATGTCGGAAATCGCTTAAGAAAATTATCATAATAAATAACAGAAAGGCACAATGCCGTGACTGGAACAATACACGAATAACCCACACACATGAGAAAGAAACTTATGACGACGTTTTGGTCCGATTTGGACCGAAACGTCCTTATAAGTATCTCCTGTGCGCGGGTTATTTGTGTAGTAACCTAATAAAATTAGATTAGTTTGTTCTAGTAGGGGAAGCTAGATTATTTTAATCTTCAGACGAGAGCTTATATAATACCGACAGGTTGATGGATAAGACATATCCCCCTCCCCATCAATCCCACATATATCTTCCACACGACTGTTACCTCCTCCTCCTCTCCTACTTCAACTGGAGGAACCCTCCAGCGAGGCTGTCTGCTCCCAGAGTTTCCTTGTAAAAGTTGACTATTAAAATTTACAAGTCGTTTCACCTCCAACGTAACCTGCAGTTTAGACAGCTCGAGAGGGATGACTTCAAGCATTTATTTTTTTAATATAAACACTTTATTTTTATTAAGAAGACTCATCAGTGGGAATCGAAATAAGTTTGAGAGAATATATAAGTTTATTCAGGTATACACAAATACAGTTACGTAGATCATCACACATAGCAGTATATGCTGCTATGTGTGATAACCCAAAAAAGTCAGACAGGGTGACTTATTTCTATTGGGGTCATTTGTCTGGGTAACAAGTTTGTGTGGCGCTGGTTAATGCTGCAGTCTTTAATTATATTAATCTTTTAAGGAGATAACCAGCGCCAGTATCTTGGCACTTCTTGTACAGTAATATGTACTGTTTTGCTTATTATAATTGAGCTACAGATTAGATGAGATTAAATTAGTTTATGCTAAGTTAGCATAGTTTAGTTTGGTTAGATTAGGGTAGATCAGATTAGCTTATTTTACACAGGATTGCATTAAATTAGGATAGTTTAGGTTAGGGTAGACTATGTCATATATACCCTCATATCAACATGGTAAATTTATAGACATAAAAAGAAAAAGGGATAAATAGTGAGATGTGTGCTAGGACCCCATTGGAAATAAGTCACTTTATTTGACTTTTTTGGGTTATCCTAGGTATTCTACACATATGCTATGTATAATTTATGTAACTGTATTTATGTGTACCCGAACCTGAATAAACTTACATACATACTAGAAGTACAGTAGTAACAATTGTATGGACACCCATATCTTGGGTGTTGTTTACGTGAGGAATGAGGGGGTACTACCCTCCCCCCACCCATTACAATGGGCAGAGGTCCCTTCACCCTTAGGCCAATCCACTGCTCTGCCTGCCACTACCTACTCCCACCCACGCGGCCCGCCTGCTGCCCACGCCCCCCGCCCACAACCCGCCCACCGCCCACCCGTTTACTCATCGCCAGGGGGCTCATAAACTCTGGCTGCCTATCATTACCACCACCCACCCCACCCCACTACACCTGCTGTCACTACTCCACCCATGTTGTAAAGTCTGTCCTCCCCACACCACCTCCAGTATTTAAGACACAATAGTAATGGAACATAAAATAAAAGTTTATTAATAATCTTAATATTTAAAGAGGTGGACCAGTAAGCCAGTTGAAGGCGTTGGTCAGATGACCAAAACCTCGAGTGGTAGGTCATTATATGACTGGGACCTAAAATAGTGGAGCATTAGCCAATCAAACGAGCATATAGGGAAATGCGTCACACGCTCCTAAGGTGAGGAGCTGCCAGATGTTAAGGTACACTTTAGTAAGAATTTGTGAGCTATCCCACAATGTTGATAAGACACTCACAAGATGGTATACAGGAACACTTGTGGAACGTGTGGCGGCATCCTGGGGAAAAAACTTTCAAACCTTCACTGCTCGGCTTCATGTTTTTTCAAGAAAGGTCCTTTCGAATTCAGTACCAGCGAGTCTGAAATTCTAGTGTGGGCGACACATCTGACAATTCTGTGTGTGAAATTATGGGGAATTTTTATTCCCGTTAAATCCCATTATATATATTTGAATCTCCTTTTTAATGGCCTCAGTATTTAATGGCTCTTGCATCTTATGGTTAAGGTTTCACCCATTAAATTTAGTGTGTGGGCAAATTTGTCAGTGCACTGATTTATTCTTGCTAAAGTGGGGAAAGTTTTTTCTGATCAGCTTCACATGTCCAGCCTTATTGTGATGTTCATTGACATTCAATGTCATTCAAAATATTAATGCTGACGCATTCCCTAAGATGGACACCATGTAAATGTTCTGATAGTCTTTATTAAAAAGAAGCCTGGCTTTCACTTTAATTGCGGCAGCCCATGACTTTCCTCCCAAACCCACATTCTACTTATTAACTCCCGTTACGTGGGTCCCAATAAAATGCTCCTTAACCTATTTCACTCTCGTCCACATAATGATACAACCCAATTATGTTAGGCTTTGTAATTTTTAAATTGCTAATTTTATTAATTTAGTTCTCATGTAATACCTAGACAATGACTCTTCTGGTCGGCTTCAAACACTTCACTGGATGTATTTTTTTTATTGAATTTGGGTTTTGCATATGCCAGTTTTATAGATTTTTTTTTTATAAAATTTGAATTTATTTAAAAAAGATCGAATTGTTATTCTTTGAGAGTGGTTGATAGATTAAAAAAAAAATTGAAAAAAGGGAAATTGAAACGTATTGGAAACTTGTATTCTATAACAATTTTAACTTAAGTTTAGTGAATCGTTAAAAACTTTGTGTCAGAGGAGGCATGTTGAAAGCTACAGTGCTATTGCTTTCATTACCTGCTTTCAGAGCTATTGTCTTTATTTAGGAGCCCACTAGGAACTCCAGTGGGCTGCCCCCTAATAAGAGATGTTACTAAATAAACATACCAAGTACTCACCCTCTGTGATGTACTGACTGACACCTAGCTCCTGGACCAAATCCTGGAGTTGATACCTAGTACACTGGCTGGAGTGATGTGTGTCCTCGTGCTGAACACATGGCGACACCATGATGAACAAACCCCGTTAATGAACGAGATATACTATTGCCTATGGTAATCAGCCTATCTAACCTGAACAGGTATTACAATTGATACTAAACAAGCCGGTAGTCATCCCGGGGGGATGATAATGTGCCTTCCCTTTGACGGCTCATCATGAGAATTTCTCTACACCACCCTACTGAGGATCCTACAAGGAACCACAATTACTTGATTGAGTCTTAGAGGACTCTGAACTAGAACTTTTAATTAAGTAGTGATTGCAGAATTTTGTCAAAAGCCTTCCTGCACTCCAAGAAAATGCAGACTAACCATCTCTCTCTACTTCTGTTACCTTACCATATAACTGGTTGTCATTAATTTACCACTCGTTTCTAAGTGCTCCATCACTCTTCGAATGATAATCTACTCCATAACTTTGCATTCTATGCACGTCAGTGCTACCTGCCTGACTTCTTTGTTAAAATTGGGACTACATTTGCTGTTTTTTACACCTTTGGCAGTTGCCCTGCGTCAACTCACTTGAATATTGTTGCTAGAGGCACAGACAATACCTTGGCTCCCTCTCTCAAGACCCACGAGAGATTGAAAGGATTGACACAGTGTGTTTCACACTTGCAAAAACCCGTGTGCACACTGGTCCTTTAGCTTATCTAAACAGCCTTCCTTCATCTCTTCCCCCTGTTGTATGTATTGTGTTCAGCGCTCGTTCTATTTCAAGGTATCAGCAAGCTTCTTCATCTCTTCCTTTTTATGTATTGTGTCACCTCTGGTCTCTTCCACTTTGGTTGGCTGGCAGTCTTCCTGTTTTTTCTGTGAATATCGCCTTAATTTTCTTGCTGAGTGCCTTGCAGACTTCCTGGACATTCCTTGTGAGCTCCCCACCTTCCTCGTTCAGCCTTATATTCTGGTTCTTTGCTGTTGTCTTCCTCCTATAATGTAACTTTGGGTCGGATTTGGCTTTCGATGCTATGGCATTCTGAAATTGAATTTGAGTCTCTCTTCTTACCCATACATCTTCTTTTCTGGCTCTTCTGCTCAATTTGTTTTAGAGAATTCTTTGTCTTCTATATTTTTCTTACATGTTCAATCAGCACATTTAGCTTTGGCCTTCATTCACCTCTGGGTAAACCATAGATTCTATACCTCCCTTTGCATTTTTTTTTTGTGGGGAAAGAGATGCGTGTTTGAAAAAACAATTGCTTGGCAACTCCTACCGTTCCCAGACCACAGAAGCCACTAAAGACCGGAGACCAGTAATGACTGCCGCAAGACTCACAAGGACCACAGGTGAAGAAAGGGTGGAAGAAATGGCAGCCCCGGGCACTGCGGTTTGGGGTTCCACTCCCGTTACCCTTTCTCCTTCCCCTTTCTCTCTCTGATGGATAGTTATTGGGGGTGGGGGTGGGTAGTTACTGTGCGTAGTGATGGGTAGTTATTGGAGTGATGATGGGTAGTCATTGAGGGTGATGGGTAGTTATTGAGGGTGGTGATGGGTAGTTATTGAGGGTGGTGATGGGTAGTTATTGAGGGTGGTGATGGGTAGTTATTGAGGGTGGTGATGGGTAGTTATTGAGGGTGGTGAATGGTAGTTATTGAGGGTGGTGATGGGTAGTTATTGAGGGTGGTGACAATTACTGAGAGTGGTGACAGTTAGTTATTGAGGGCGGTGACAGTTAGTTGAGGATGGTGATTGGTAGTTATTAAGGGTGGTGACAGGTATTGAGGGTGGTGACAGGAAGGCATTGAGGGTGGTGACAGGTAGTTATTGAGAGTGGTGACAGGTGGTTATTGAGGGTGGTGCCAGGTAGATATTTGAGGGTGGTGACAGTTATTGAGGGTGGTGACAGGTAGTTATTGCGGGTGGTGGTGGGCAGTTTTTTAGGGTGGTGATGGGTAGTTATTGAGGTGGTGATAGACAGCTGTTGAGGAGGATGATAGGTTGTTATTGAAAATAATGAAAGGCAGTTATTAAAGGTGATGAGGGGTAATTTTTGAGGATGATTGATTGAGGTGGTTGTAAAAGATTGTGAGTAGTTTCTGGTGGTGGTGATAGTGGTGGTGGTAAACAGCTGTTGAGGGCAGGTGGCAAGAGTTGTGGTAGACAGGTGGTGCAGGTGGCGGGTGAGAAAGAATCAGAAGAATGAGAGAGGGAACTCTTGAACAACGCTGGTGTTCTCCACAACACCACTCTCCCAGAGCTGCATCATCCTCAGGCCACATTAAGGATCATCTCTGGCATGTCAACAACAGTTTAGCTCCCAGCCAAATACTGTTTGTCGCGGATCTAGGACGGCTAACCAACGTATGGACGATTGTTACCGAGGCTTTGAATCTTCTGGGAATCACCACACAGGTTTGGAAGGCTGTCTAAATGCATGAGACGAACCCATATATATTTTGCACATGCCATCTGTGGCTGCAGAAGGTTTTAAGGGGATCGAGCCCAAATCGCTCTTCTCCAAAAGCCAGAAATTGTTCGGCGTGGCATACTCACTCCACTAACATTTCTCTGCTGCAGAACTTTGCGGAGGTTCTCTTTATCATAAATTTATAGTGTATGGATCGTGAATATCAAAAGAACTTCATTGGAGAATTATATTCCCGATTGCATTCATTTTTACAGTCATATATTTTGTCTCAACTTTGAATATATATATATATATATATATATATATATATATATATATATATATATATATATATATATATATATATATATATATATATATAAAACGACATCATCATAAAGAGAAGCCTCGCTACAGCCCGTTGCCCAGCTGAACGGGAACCCCAAGTACAGAGGTCTGACGGAAGTCAAAAGCGTCCTGATGGAGCCACTATGCTACCCTGGAAGGATGGTAAGTAAATTGCCTGGGACTACACCTGTGCCGCCATATTGGCAGACACCTACTTGCCATACTCTGAAGCTGAAGGGGGTAGAGCCGCCAGCTACAGGGAGACCCAGAAGCCGCAAATATGAAGGCCTTTTCCCTTGCTATAACTTCATCCCAGTAGGGTCGGAGACCCTTGGATCATGGGGCAAGTGTGCTCTAAAGTTCCTCAAAGAGGTGGGTGAAAAACTCATCACAGAAAGCAAGGATCACAGAGTGGCCAGCTTCCTCTTTCAGAGACTCAGTGCTGCGATCCAGAGGGTAAATGCCTGTAGCATTCTGGGCACGCGGCCCACCGCGGGGGAGCTGAACGAAGTATTCGAGATATAGCTCTGAGATGTTATCTATGTTGTTCTACTCCCTATTGTATTTTTGTCAATGTATTTTGTCTTTAAATAAAGTCTACATAGAATATAGAATATAGAGGGTGGTAGGAGAAGACAATATTCAAACAGCTCCAGGGAGAACCTTGAGTTTTCCCTGAAGTAAGTTTATTCTTTTCTCTGAGGATGAGGGTCCCCAGCATAGTTCCAGAGGTGGTACCTCAAGAACTTTGTCCATGGAAGTAAAAAAGGGAATGTATGAGAGTATAGTTATACCAACACTCTTATATGGGTGTGAAGCATGGGTGATGAATGTTGCAACGAGGAGAAGGCTGGAGGCAGTGGAGATGTCATGTCTGAGGTCAATGTGTGGTGTGAATATAATGCAGAGAATTCGGAGTTTGGAAATTAGGAGGAGGTGCGGGATTACCAAAACTATTATCCAGAGAGCTGAGGAGGGGTTGTTGAGGTGGTTCGGACATGTAGAGAGAATGGAACGAGACAGAATAACTTCGAGAGTGTATAAATCTGTAGTGGAGGGAAGGCGGGGTAGGGGTCGGCCTAGGAAAGGTTGGAGGGAGGGGGTAAAGGAAGTTTTGTGTGCGAGGGGCTTGGACTTCCAGCAAGCATGTGTGAGCGTATTTGATAGGAGTGAATGGAGACAAATGGTTTTTAATACTTGACGTGCTGTTGGAGTGTGAACAAAGTAACATTTATGAAGGGATTCAGGGAAACCGGCAGGCCGGACTTGAGTCCTGGAGATGGGAAGTACAGTGTCTGCACTCTAAAGGAGGGGTGTTAATGTTGCAGTTTTATAACTGTAGTGTAAAGCACCCCTCTGGCAAGACAGTGATGGAGTGAATGATGATGAAAGTTTTTCTTTTTCGGGTCACCCTGCCTTGGTGGGAATCGGCCGATGTGTTAATAAAAAAAAATAATATATATATATATATATATATATATATATATATATATATATATATATATATATAGAGAGAGAGAGAGAGAGAGAGAGAGAGATTGGTAATTGTTCCTGTCTTAACTGGCTGAAAATTAAGTGTTCACCCTTTTGAAAGATGGAGTCTGACTCTGCTGCTGCTGAACTCACGATCTGCTACAAATAAGGCAAGATGCTCGTGGCCAATTATCCTCTCAGCACACTGTGCATGTTTATTTTGTCGGCTAAATTTAGGGATCAAAGTCTGGTCTCGGCAGCCCTTTTAATGTTTTCCCTTCACTGTTCTGTCCACTGTCACTTTTCTGCCAGTTAATATCCATTTTTATCTTAAATTCTGTAGTTAGGCAATGAAGACTCAAAGGCCACCTAGACATTAATTAGACAGGATATATTTATGCAGCATACTGTTGTTTACATGGAATAAATCACTTCTCTCCAGTCATTATGAAGCATTCAACTGCAGGACAACGCTAGAGGTGCGTTAGTGGCTGCACGATTAGTACTTCAGTGGATACAACTGGAATAGTTGTGGTGCCTCAAAACCTTGATGAGGTAGAGATGCATCAGTTCAGAAATTTTAAGAGACCTTGGATCTATACTTCAGTCCTCCCAAGAAGTTCAGGAACTGAATATCTGCTCATTAAAGAAGTCAAGGAGCTTTGCTTAACATGCTCAAGAAGCCTTAGGGGAGCTAGGATCTAATCTACTACTGTATAATGATTATTTAATTTTATTCTAATAATTGAATTAGTTGTCAATTTTATCATGGCCAACATAAGGCCACGATAAAGTGGAAGTAGGTCATACTCAGTGGTTATGACCTACTTCCACTGGGGAATCCCTCCTACCAGTGACTATGCCCTCGTCTGCTACCCGTCCCTTTCCACCTGACGTTAGTATATAAGCGCCAACCTCCTTGCCTCTGCTCCAGAACCTCCACGACTACGGTGATCTTCACACCAACTCCAAGGCTGAGGGACTGATTACCTCATCTTTTGTATATAGTTCTACTGTCTTCAAATTATGTCCTGGAATTTGTATTGATAAAGCCACTGGATGGCGAAACGTCTACATTAAAGATACCCAGATGTTACACATGTGTCTTAATTTTCAAGAATTGTCTTGCCAGAAGTGCGCAGACATCACAATTCATATGACTCAGAACTACAGTATCCCTAACGTTCCTTCCAGGACTCAAGTCCAGCTAACTGCTTTCCCTGAGTCTCTTGGTATAAGCTACGAAAACATAAACACGTATGTGCTGGGTTGGTAGAGCACCTTATTAAGGCGAGATAGTCTTGTTGGTGGAACATTAACCTGTTATTTAACTTTTCATCAAATGAAATCCAAAAAAAACTGTGTATTTATGTATGAATGCATGTATGTGTGGTATGTATGTATGTGTGGTATGTATCTTCTCGTATACATACGAGATAATCGTTCATTGTGATCAATCACGATCAATTTAATTCATGCTTTCGCGCACACGACACATCACCCTGTGACCCCTGGGCGACCTGTTGCGTGCCCTGGCATTTCCTGATGCTATGATTGCCCCCGAGGAGGACTCTAATTGCCCTTCCCGAGTGACATAAACAACTTGAGTGGCAGAGCTATTAGAGGTGTATTTTGTGCTATTGTTTGTTTAAGGTTCTGAAAGGGTATCATTGGACATACGTAGCTCATCATTTTTTCTTTTAAGTCTGTTATTTCATGTTATGTGTGTGTGTGTGTGTATTCACCTAGTTGTACTCACCTAGTTGTGATTGCAGGGGTCGATTCATAGCTCCTGGCCCCGCCTCTTCACTGGCCGCCACTGAGTCACTCTCCTTGCGCCATGAGCTTTATTATACCTCTTCTTGAAGCTATGAATGGATCCTGCCTCCACTACATCACTTCCCAAGCTATTCCACTTCCTGACCACTCTGTGATTCATCTGAGTCTTCAACTTCCAACTGTGACCCCTTTTGCTTGCCATCTCTGTTTTTTTCATCCAGGATTCTTAGACCTGCCTTGTAATGTGTGTGTGTATGTGTATGCTGAATGTGTGCCGTGTGCGTGCGTGCCGGTGTGTGTGTGTGTGCGTGCGTGCGTGCGTGCGTGCGTGCGTACATGTATATTTGTACACTTTTTTTTTTTTTTTTGGGGGTTGTAAGGGGCGAGTCTCTGCTCCTCTCCCCACCTCTACTGTCTGCTACTGGGTTCACTATCGCCTGGCAACGAAAACCTACCATACTATTCTTAAAACTATGAATCTTGCTTCTACCATTTCGTTATCAAGATCGTTCCACTTCTCTGTGACTCATTTGTGTTTATTCTTCCAGCTGTGCCCATGTGTACCCGAGGCCACCCATCTCAAACAGACTTACCCTGTCCATCCCGTCGATTCCTCTTGGTATTTAGTTTGTCGTAATCATGTCACCCCTGCTACTCCCGTCCTCTTATGTCGTCAGCTTTAGTTCTTCCATTCTTTCCTCTTAGCTCATACCCCTCAGTTCTGGGACTAATTTCGATACAAACTTTTATACTTTAAAGCGGGTTCCACACGGGAGCCCTTCCGCAATTTTCATAACTATACATTTTCTGGACTTAAATTCAAGTAGCAACTTGTCAGACCAATCCTAGATCCATTTCGCTATCTGCTCCTGTCTGTTTTTTGCTCATTAGTTCAGCGTCATGTGAACAGACATATCTCTGACTCAGCTTTTTTCTGTCATTTCATTTACTTGAGCAAGAAATAGTACTGGTCCAAGCATGAACCCTTGTGAAACCCCACTCGTCACACTCGTCCATCCCGACACCTCCCCGACAATACCTCGTTTCCTCTCTGTTAAATATTTCTTGATCCACCGAAGTGCTTTCACTGCTATTCCTACCTCCTTCCCTAAACTTCCCATTTAAATATTGACAAAATATTTGCCATTTTATATATATATCTGCCACTTGTCTACGAAAAGTGAAATCTCGTGAATAATCCACAGCGAACAGCTCAAATTTTAATCGGGGGGAATGTGTTAAGCCAGTATGGAACGTATAAGGCCTGTGGAACTGGAGGCATTCAGATTCGATCCAAGAATGGGGAGAATAAGTCAAGAGCCACTTACCAGCATCAAGGAATAATAATGCAATATTCTAAAATAATATACCCCCTTCGAAATTAAAAGCAACAGAATGGCACCTATATACTCCATTGACAACAACCTTATTCCATATAAGATAAACAAGTGTTGAAATTAACCAATTTCTGGAATGGTCTGTATGAAACTGAGCAGAGGACACCTCCACTTTTCAATTGCTCAACCAACCTTCAATTAGTTACAGATGATAAGGGTTGAAAATTTGAAGCCAATCGGATAATGTGTCCTGAAGGTAGACTGGACGAGAACACTGAAGCTTACAATGCATCGGCTCAGGCAAAAAATCGAACAATATTAAAAGATTCACTAAACTCGTGAAAAGTAAAAATAAAAAAAAATGTAATTTTTCGATATTTCGGTTTTCTTTCTTGCACTTATATTCCATTTAAAATTCTCCAGAATCCTTTAAGGAAAACATTTTTTTTTACGAAAGACCATAAAACAAATGCTATAAAATAATAATTGACACAAAAAGGCAAATTTCAATAGAAAAAAAATACTTCTTAATAATAAGCACCATCGGTTGAAGGCGAGCAGAAGAAATATTCTTAAATCATTAAAAGGAAACTAATTTATTCACTTTGTTTCAGACTATGGAACAGAACTCTTCTCCAGGCTGAGGGACTGACCACCTCAAATCTACGTTTTCAACGGTGATCACACAACCACTTCTTGCATTCCCTCTCTACCAGCCAAACTGGCAGTTAGGTTGATGTGGTCCTCAGTCGCACTGAATCACTGTCAGGTTTACAAGTCAACTATTTGGTAGGAGTTTGACTCCAGCTGAATTAATGTTATATTTATCGCACTGGTTGAAGTCAGTCTGTCGCCAGCTGGCGACAGACTGACTTCAACCGACTGACACTGGTCACTCTTGTATGAGGTAAAGTCATTTGCAGTGAACGGCTCTCTCTCTGAACATTAGACAGGAGGAGTACTGCAGCAGGCTTACTGGCCCATGCTAGGCAGGTTCTAGTCACACCTTCCCCCACTCACTCATATACTTGACTAACCTATTTTTAAAGCTACACAAGGTTTTAGCTTCAATGACGCTACTCGGGAGTTTGTTCCATTCATCCATAACTCTATTACCAATGCTTTCATATATCCTTTCTAAATAAAAAATTTCTTTTCAACTCTAACCCATTCCTCAGAGTCCCCCCACTCTCTCTCTCTCTCTCTCTAAATATTTTGTTGGTCTGTACCTGTATACGTAATAACCACCACCACAATGATCACTACCACTATGATCATTGCCACCACCACCACACTACCATGATCACCACCACCACACTACCATGATCACCACCACCACACTACCATGATCACCACCACCACACTACCATGATCACCACCACCACACTACCATGATCACCACCACCACACTACCATGATCACCACCACCACACTACCATGATCACCACCACCACACTACCATGATCACCACCACCACACTACCATGATCACCACCACCACTGTACACATCCTGGTCACTATCAACAGCAGGCAACACTACCGATCACATCCCTGCTAGCGACCACACACCCGCCCACAACAGCAACCAGAGCACATGTGCTCAACTCATGTTGCTCAGCCTGACATGTGTTGAGGGAGGACACACGTGCGTACTCAGTCTTTCACGTGTTGAGGGAGGACACACGTGCGTACTCAGTCTTCCACGTGTTGAGGGAGGACACACGTGCGTACTCAAGTCTTCCACGTGTTGAGGGAGGACACACGTGCGTACTCAGTCTTCCACGTGTTGAGGGAGGACACACGTGCGTACTCAGTCTTCCACGTGTTGAGGGAGGACACACGTGCGCCCATATAACCAGTCACTCTGGTTTGTTTCTGGGGATTTATGACAGAGCTAGCGATTATTATTATTATTGTTATTGTAGTTGGTGAACTGTGTGTATGTGTGGGGGGCGGGATGGAGGGGTTACTAGTTGCCAAAGGAACTTGTCGATAGACACTTTTGTGTATGCATATATGAATGTGTGTGCGTGAGTGCGTATGTGTGTTTGTATGTGTGTTAGTTACCATTTTGTCCTAGGCACATGTCGATTAGACACTAGGCCTGTGTGTGTGTGTGTGTGTGGTTGTATGGTTGAGTCACAGCTCTTGACCCCGCCTCTTCGCTGGTTGCTACTAGGTCCACTCTCCCGCCTCGAAGAGCCTTATCGCACTTCTTCTTAAAGCTGTGTATGCATCCTGCCTTTACTACTTCACTCTCCAAATTGTTCCACTTCCTGACAACTCTAAGACTAAAGAAATACTTCCCAGCATCCCTACGACTCATCTGGGTTTTCATCTTCCAGTTGTGCCCTCGTCTTCCTGTATCTCATCTCTGAAACAATCTGTCCCTGCTCACCTTGTCAATTCCTTTAAGTATTTTATATGTTTTTATCATGTCCCCCCACATCCTTCATGTCTTAGTGTTTTCAGGCTGTAGTAGTTACTAGTTGTCAAAGACATTTGTCGATAGACACTTGGCCTATTTTGTGTATGTGTGGTGTGGCTGTTGGTGTGGTGTGTTGTCCTGCCTATTCCCAAAGCTACTCAAGAAGATACAGTAGCTTCAATACCTCAGATCTTAATCATACCCAACCTTCTCACTAGAATATTTATCTAGGTTATTTTTTAGAGCTCCCCAAGGTTTTAACTTCTATGACTCTACTTGCAAGATTCTTCTACTCACAGACAACTTTGTTTCTGTAGTGAATAACAACGATGTTGGCAAGTGTAGGAATAAAAATTTCGTTAATAGATATAGGTCAATGATAGACATAATTAGGAAGAAGGGAGGGCACCCTGTAATATGTGGCATTTTCCTGAGAAGGTCAGGTGGAAATGAATGGTTGTCGAGGGAAACTTGTCTTAACTGTTGGCTGGACAAACATTGTAAGGGTATTACAGTGCCATTCATCGACAAATGTAATCATTTCTATGGCAGAAATGGCATGTATACCATCTGGCACCAAATGGCATGTTCACATTTCTAGGGGATGTGTGGGTACTCTGAGTAGTTCAGTGGAGAGAATTGTTGGAATTTTAAACTAGAAATACGTAGAGGTATAGATTTTCTAAGGAAAAAAATGGATTGTGGAAATGTGGATTTAGGCTTTGATATGAATTTTTAGGAATAACAAGCCATCAAGTAACACTGGGTAAAGATAACAGAAATTGTGAAAAGGCCAAACTGAATAGGGAAAGGACAAAAAGGCACAATACCATGACCGGAACAATACACAAATAACCCGTACATAGGAGAGAGGAACTTACCACGACGTTTAGGCATATCAAGGCAAGGATTTAGCTGGAATCATCGTTCGAAGATAACACAATCAAGAGCTTTAAGTTGCAAGATAAGATAGATAAGCATTCTGAAAATATGGTCCTGAAATAAAGCACACTTTAAAAGGTGCGGTATCCTGTATGGTATCCAGTAGGAGGATACCAAAAGGTATGCCCCTACAGGATGGCCACATGGGGTGCGCCCCCTAAGCGACCTTACCACCTGGAACTTCCACCGCCTCCCCTTCTTAACCCTGCAATTAAACCCGACACTTCCCTTCCCCACAACCCTCCCCCCTCCACACACACATACATACATACACACATACAAACTAACACACACACACACACACAAAACACACCAACAACCACACCACACAGACAATAGACCAAATGTCTATCGACAAGTGCCTTTGACAACTAGTAACTACTACACACACATACACATATACACATATACACACACACTCCAAGACACTTCCAAAACACACACACACACTACTGCAGCGGCGGCGGCGGTGACAGCAGCAGCAGCGTCGCCGTTAGCGCCACTTTCAGTATCACTAGCACCACCACTTGCACCAACACTAACTACAATCACCAACAATCCCCTCGCCCATCCACCCACAAACACCACCTACCACCACACTCCACCAGCAACCACCACCCATAACCATCACCCATCACCATCCATAACCACAATCATCACTCCCACCTCCAAATCTACCTCTTCGTCTTCGTCTTCATCTCTCTTCTATCTCGCGCTTCAAGAACGATGAGTGAATTTCAGTGAGAGAAATCTGAGCATGTATATTAACTAGTGGTTTACTGCCTTCAGTTTATGCTTAACTAGTAGTTTACTGCCTTCAGTTTATGGTTTATTGTCTTTTGTTTATACTTAACACGTGACCAGCACAATATTTACGCTTAGGTGACCTGCGCAGTGTTTATACCTGTCAAGTGACCTGCATTTTGTACTATGTGACCTGCTGCACTGTAGTGCGCAGTGTTCTTTCTTATCTAGTGCTCTACTTCGTAGTATTGTAAGTACATATAACGTCACAGAAACTGGTTAGTGCGTATTGTTCACGCTATTTGTTCAGTGTTTACTCACTGTTTTCCCGGTCCACTAAATAATCTGAATGGTTGGAACAATAATATACCTACAACATTAATTAAGTAAAATAAATGTAAGAGTATCAGGGAGGAAAAGCGCTGGCATCGACTGGTAGTTCATGCGGACACAAGACTGCCTTTAACCCACCCAGCATTGAGACACAACTTTAAAACGAGATCTCTTACTTGGATCATTATTTCACATGACAGCCAGTGACATGCCTGAAAATAGGGAGGATATAGCCGGATGCACATATCCAGATGAAACCTCTTTTGCTCTTTGCTAACTATATGGTATTGCACCATTGATTTTATTTTCCGTACATCCCTCTATGCCCGGGTAAGTGCGTTGAGGCCATTAATAAAAGTTTTCCATGTTCATGGTACCTCGCTTACCTCCAGAAAGATTAACAAGCCTCTTCCCCACTAAAAGTATCATCTTTAACATGTTATTACGAACACATGTACGATTAGGAGTGTAGTACCTGGCCGTAAGATAGATTACCAATTAATAAGCAACTAAGGAATATTATAGGCAAAGGTAAACACCAAAAGGTGTTTTTTTTTTTTGAGTACCCGTAAATTCCACTGCTAATATCAGATAGAAGTATATACAATATTAACAGTATATACAACAAATTAAGAAGATAGCATATTTGTGAGTAAAGTAATAAAAGAGAGAGCAGAAGCCAGAAGCCAGAGAGAGAGAGAGAGAGAGAGAGAGAGAGAGACTTCTGACCTAGGTGTGCTGATTGTGGAGGAATGTAGACTGTGTGTTTGTGTGATGCTACGTCTCTCTCGCCTCCGTATTCTTAAGAATCCCTTGTAGCATGATTTCTACTTTCACCGCTTTCCCTGTGCATCTCCTTTATCATGCCTCTGTCCTTTCCCTCTGAAAAGATTTCGTGCTGCTTCTCTCCTCCCTCTTATCACCCCACACTATAAAGATTTTTTATTATACTTCATTTCTTCTCCCCCTCCCTTCTCTCCGTAAGGATTCTTTTGATCCTGTCTCTCTTCTTCCTCCTCCTGAAGAATCCTCATGATCATGCCTCTTTTCTTTCCCCTTCCTTGAGAATCCTCACCATCTTGCTCTTCTTTTTTTCCCTCCTTGCTGATTCTCCTTAGCACGCGTCTCCCCTGTCCTCTATGTTACCCGAGACTTAATTATCCAGGGTCTCTCATCTTCCCAGAACTAGGTTATACAACGCCCTGATTAAGCAAGACAAGATTATGCAGATTAACTTGACCAAACTCTTCAATATTGAGGACAGGTTGAGCCAAGTTCTTGATTATCCATTAATTGTTGCAGGCAAGTCCGCCCGAGACCTCAGTTACAAAAATGTGAAAAATGGAGAGTATTGTGATTGAGTTACGTGTCCGTGCACGAGAATGTTGCAAGCACAAGCATGTGCGTGTGTGTGTGTGTACACTGACCTATTTACTCACCTATTTGTGGCTGCAGGGGTCGAGTCACAGCTCCTGGCCCCCGCCTCTTCACTTGTCACCACTAGGTCCACTTTCTCCCTGCTCCATCTAGTCAGGCTGTTGCAACTTATAATTTGGCGAAGAGAATGATCACGAAAGAAACAGAACAAAAAAAATAAGGAGAACAGGAAAACAAGCAGAAGAGCCTGAAAGTAATATACATTAGTAAGAAGAGAGGCTGAACAAAAATTTGAAATGACAGCATTGAAAGCCAAATTTGAAGCAAAACTGCTAAATATCCGCATCGACGGGAAGATAACAGTAAAGGACCAGGTAATAACGCTGAAGAAGGAAGGTGGAGAGCTCACAAGTGAAGACCAGGAAGTCCACCGCGAGGAGCAGAATACAAAATTTAAGTAGGCATTCTTGGAGGAAATAGGGACATTACCAGAGTCAAAGAGGAAGAGGACACGTACGAGTACAACAGGCGAAGAGGTGAAGAAACTACTGAGTGAGCTAGATCCCTCAAAGGCAATGGGATCAGAAAAATCTCTCCCTGGGGTCTGAAAGAGGGAGCATAAGCACTCTGCGAATCACTAACAGCCATTTTTAATAAGTACAGTGATACAAGACAGCTGCCAGAGATGTGGAAGACGGCTGATGTAGTCTGAATATTCAAGTAAAGGAACAGAGAGGTAGCGTTCAACTACAAGCTAGTGTCACTGACATACATAGGTTTGTAAGGATATGGAGATTATCAGAACAAGAATAGAGGAACATCTGGAAAGGAATGGGTTCACAAACAACCAGCAAGAATTTAGTGACGGTAAATACTGTCTCATAAACCGTCTAGAGTTCACTGACACGGTGTGGCATGTGAAGAGTGCGTTACATTTATTCGTCTTATGGCACATGCCCATATAGGCGTGCACTCCCGACCAGCTAACCAGCTGTTAAGAGTATGACAGGGAGACCCCCACCTGTTATGCCAATAGCTCTGTTCAACCCGTCAATCACGAGAACGCCCAACAAAGTTATGAAGCCATGTCTGGGACTCCAAGTCTGGTCGTATATGATTCTCACCGTGTGTATTATTTGCATATTATTTTACTGTACATATTATCTGTAAATATTGTACATAACTGCACTCATTTTTTTGGTCAACGAAATATATTAAGTATTTACTCTGCTGTCTTTTTCCTCGTCCCTACATTAGTTATCCGGCTAACTCAGCACTAGCAGGTGTACAGGCCACCAGACCACGCCTGTGTTGGTAATACACGGTAACAGAAGCTAGTCAAGAGGGACAAGGATTATTTATAAGAAAACTTTAGATATAGTACTGCACAAGAGACTGGAAGGAATAACAGGAAGGCACTACAGTGGATCGAGGAATATTTAACAGGAAGGAAATAGTGAATGATTATCCGGGAAGAGGTGTCAGGAAGAATTAGTGTGACTAGTGGGGTTCCAGGAGGGTCAGTACTGGGATCGGTTCTATTTCTTGTGTACGTAAACATGACGCGAGAAATGGAGTAACAGGTATTGTTGCTTGCAGGAATGAGAATACAGACAGGAGAGACTGCAGACTGACCTGCACACACTACTAGGTTGGTCTGTCAAGTAGTTATTAGAATTAATCCCTGAAAATTCAAAGTTACGAAAACTGAAGTAGGGAAAAGAGGACCGGAAACAGAGTACAGACCCGGCAGACAAAGACTAGAAAACCTTGCCCTGTGAGAAATGTCTCGGGGTAAGCATAGTTCTGAACCTATCGCCAAACACGCACACAAAATGAATAACCTCTGCAGCAAACGTGCGTCTGACAAATCTAAGATTTGGTTTCAGGAACCTCAACAAGGAATCATTGATCATTCACGACACTATACATGGAATATGTAGTACCAGTGTAGAGCCCACACCTGACCAAGCATGTCAAGACGCTGGGGGAAAAAATGCAGAGGTTTGCAATAAAAATAGTACCAGAACTAATGGGAACGAGTTATGTGGAGAGAATATAGGAGTTAAACCTGATAACATCAGATGATAGAAAGACCAGAGTAACATGATAATGACGTACAATATATAAGGAGGAATTGATAATGTGGCAAAAACAGTCCTTCGAGAGATAGAAAACAAGAACAAGAAGGTAGAGCAGGAGGTTAAAAACACAAATGAGACACTTGGATTTTAGGAAACATTGCTTTAGTTACAGAGGAGAGAAGGCCTTGTTCAGATAAACCCAGTGCAAAGCAGAGGTGCAGTGTGATAAGGGAAAACTGAATAAGTATCTTCACCAGATGCCAGATCAACCTGGCTGTGATGGATATGTGGGTCAGCGGGCCACCTGTAGCAACAGCCTGGCTGAGTAGGCAAGCACCAGACGAGCCTGGCCTTGGTAGAAAAACTCTTGGAACTCATAAGGAAGTGGAATGACCTGGATACCAATATGTTGAAGTAGGATCCATACAGAGCTTTAAGAGCAGGTATGACTGGGCTCACGCAGAGAGGCAAGAGGGAACCAATAGTGACCAGCGAGGAAGCAGGGTCAGAAGATTAGACATAGATGAGTACATGTAGATAAGTACACGCACACACTGTAGAAGCGGAGGCTACGAGAGAGAAAAAAAAGAGTTTCCTTCCAGTGTAATATGATACAAATAAGAGCTGGATAGCTGACCTACACAGTGCATAATGGAATGTCATGATAGGAAGTGTGTGTGGACGTTATAGAAGATCAGTTCCAACCAGAAGGATAAATAGTTTGCACAGAAATGTAGGGAGAGTAAAACGACAAGCAAAGGAGCAAGAAGACTGATACAGTACACAAATACGCATTGAACACCTAGAAATAAGCAGGAGGGAGGTGGAGAAGAGTAACAAAGTGACATATCGGGAAAAATATAACAATGAAACTGAAGACAGACACGATCTACCATATCTTATTTAACGAAACTTGATGAGGAAACGTAATGCAAACGTATTCTTTAAATTCTTCTCCATGACTCCGTTTCCCGAGATACAGATTCCATAACAATTACTTCCAGGATTTCGCCGTCAAACAGCGGGTTATCTGAGGTGCTCCTCCCTGGTTTACGACTCCCCAAAACCCTACGTCATGCAAGCACTTGCAAAAAACCACACCCACCTTGGGAGCTCCCGTCTCGTATATAACACCAGACGCTGCCGCAGTTTGTAACTCGGAGCTATTGAGGTCCTTCATGGGCGAGCAGAATGAAGGCAAACCCATAATTAGTCTTTTAATTAGAGCCTTTAATGAGGGGGAGCAGGCGTGTGGCTGAGATACACAACCGTAATTATTAGGTGGGTGTCTCCCTCCACCCACCCTCTCTCTGTCTCTCTTTCTCACTGTCTCTCCCCCTTCCACCTCTCTCCCTCCTGTTCTCTCTCTCCTCCCTCTCTTCAATCTCTCTTCCCCGCTCTGTCTCTCTCTCTTCTCTCCCTCTCCCCTCTCTGTCCCTTTCCCCCTATTCTCCCCTCATATATCCTTTACATTTATCTATCTATCCATCTATATCTATCTACATCCCGTCACAGCTGTGTTTCCTCTATTACGAGATCATTGATAGCATAGTAAGGGAACTGAATTTATAGTTATATTTTTTCTGTTATTAACACTGCAGGTTTAAACACAACACTAATCGAATATTGTCCTGTTTTGCCACACCTTTCGTTCTGTGGTCAGGACACGAATTAACAATTACAAAAAATTGTTGTGGTAAACCAAAAACATAGTAATAGTATACAACGTTCGAATAGTAATAACAATTATTTAAAAATTTGAAATGACATAATTTAAAGCCTATTTTAATATGGTATATACCCAGATTAGTCGTATTAAAAGACTATATATATATATATATATATATATATATATATATATATATATATATATATATATATATATATATATGTATATATATCTCGTTCGTATAGTCAGAACATCCAGGAGGAGGTGAATGAAATAATTGGAATCCATGTGTGAGACTGAGTGGTGTGCCCGGGGTAGGAGGAAACATGGTCTGTAACCATGCTGCCTTCTCTTGACACTATGCTAGTCACCCACCCCCATGTACCTTCCTAAATAGAAAACCATTTAAATCATTCAAGCTTTGACAAGTTGAGGTAACTACTGTGCTCAGGAAACACGCGCCGCTTCAGAAGGTGAAGGACAACTGCGCAAAACATTGACTTAAAAAAAATGCTAGATATTGCACTTGGAGCACAAGAGAAGAAGTAGAGAGAGAGAGAGAGAGAGAGAGAGAAGAAGAGAGAGAGAGAGAGAGAGAGAGAGAGAGAGAGAGAGAGAGAGAGAGAGAGAGAGAGAGAGAGAGAGAGAGAGAGAGAGAGAGAGAGAGAGAGAGAGAGAGAGAGAGAGAGAGAAGAGAATGAGAATAATCACCCTGTCCACCGCTGCCACTGTGAGAAATTAAGCAGTTACAATGAGACACGAAGGAGGAGTTTCGCCGAACTATCCGCTGGTAGTTTGATAATGAACCACGTACACTTGAGACAGCGAGTCTGGAATATAACAGGAATTAGAAAGAAACAAGAAATAGCACCGTACTGAGCAGCTTCAGCCCAAAAGCTTAGCATTCACTATTAACAGTGTAAATTTCAATTTGCTAATTTTATGAAATAAATTATTTTCCATGGAATAACTAGAGAATCTTTCTGATCTGCTTAAGACAATAAATGTTGGTGCATCTTAAATGAATATTTTGGTATTGGTTTTGGGCTTAATGGGTGTCAATTTGCCCTTTTTTTTAACAGATTTATCAAACTGGATTTTGTAAAGAAATAAAAAGTATATATTTCTTCTTGCAGGATTGCGGAAAATTATAAACAGAATATAAATGAAAAACAAAAACTAAAAAAAGTCGCGTTTAATAACATTTTTAAGTTTAACAAGTAATGTGATTTATAGATTTTCCTGTTTGTGGCACATCATCAGTAAAAAAAAAAATCTTCCTCCAGAATTATCGTTTATAACTCGAGAACGCCTTATTCGAAGGACTGTATCCAGGGTAACATCCATGGGACTATTTACACGTGTGAGTGTCCTATGGACAATGTTACATAGCCCTCTGCCACAATTTGTTTCTGTGCGATAAATGGAGAAATCCCCTTGTGATCAAAATTAGACTTTATTGTCTCTAATTTACTAATTTTATTATTAAAAATTTGCAATATCACACTTCCTCTTCTAGACCACAAAGAATTTAAAATATCAGATCTATAAAATATTATAAGACTACACATCAATTTTTATGCAATTCCCTTTAGCATTTCAGATTTTATTTTCATCTAAAATCTACAACAAATATTAAATATTACTCTGAATTCAAAATATGTATTATTACTACGGTCTCTTGGTTTGAGTGATGTAAACCGGAAAACAAATCTGCAAAAAAAAAAAAAAAAAAATCTTATCTTATTGACACTGAAAACTGCCATTATGTTTTTAGTCATTATTTTCAAGTTAACTCTACGGAATATCTCTCCAGGGTCACCAGTAACCGCCTTAATTACCTGGAGTTTACCTGGAGAGGGTTTCGGGGGTCAACGTCCCCGCGGCTCGGTCTGAGACCAGGCCTCATGGTGGATCAGGGTCTGATAACCAGGCTGTTACTGCCGGCCGCACGCAAACTGACGTACGAACCACAGCCCGGTTGGTCAGGTATTGACTTTAGGTGATACATTCACACACGCATTTATGCATAAGCACATTGATACATACCTATACAGTATACACAAGAGCACACATACATACAAGGATTCATGCAGATGTATAGGCACACACACATACATATGCACATCAAGTATACACATGTACAAATAACCCGGACATAGGTGGGGAACTTACGACGACGTTCCGGTCCGACTTACACCATGTGTGTATTGTTATTGTTTATTGTTCTAGTCACGGTATTGTGCCTTTGTGTTATTTAAGTATACACATGCATGTTTACATATGCATTTGCATATGTACAAAAGTACATCCGTACATAGAAGTTCCCTCATTCACACACACACGAATGCATATGCCTATTTATACATACACAAGTGTGCATACATTGACACAAGGCTACATACACTGGTACATATGCACACACATATCAATGAATGAAGAACGGACAGGGATTCGAATCGTCGTTCTTTTCTGTAGGTTTTTCTAGCTCAGTTGTTACTTGACAATGATCCAGAACGAACCGAAATGTTAAAAAGTTTCATCCTTGAAAGCCATTGGAAGTTCAGCCTCAGTTTAGTTGTTCTTATAAAACATTTTTTTGAAATATCAAAGGGTGATGCTCAGATTGTTTTTTTTTTTTTTTTTTTTTTTTCAGGTATTTCAACAATAAATTTATAATATGGTTTGTTTGCCAAAAAAACAAGTGCTGGTTTATGAGCTACGAGTATCTTAAAACCAGGAAAAATATCACATATATTGCACTCTCGCTATACAGTTGGTTAAATGCGAAGACACTGTCATGAGAAAGAAATGGTTTGATTCAAGCAATACTAAAATACACACGAAATATACACTTACTTACCCCCATACACTTACAAACGTAAAAAAAAAAAAACTGAAACACGTTCAAACAAAAGCCACAGGGGAGCACGTGACGCACTTTTTTTTTTTTTTACTGACAAGTTTTCTGCATAAATCAACTTACAACCAGTGACACAGTACAGTCTCCCGCACGATCTAATTGCTCCCGCTCGACACAAATGGCAGGGGAACCCTAATTCAAAGACTCGTAGTATCAATTTGGCGTCATCAAATCCACTCGATGCACTTTTCATTCTGTTTTTTTATCATGATGCTTCGGAATTCATGGACTCCAAAATGGAAATTGGAACCAGTTTTTATTTTGTTCCAGGTTATGGGACGTGGGACCTGAATTAGTGTTTGGAAATTAGGTACACATTAAGGAGATTAAAGAGAAGAGTAAAAGCAATAACAAGGGACGAAGAGTAGTGTGCATATAGGACTTTAATTAAGCGGATGTTGGAAGACCAAGTTTAAAATAATCCATCACTGCCAGGAGACCAGCCTGGAGAAACCTGAGTTCAGAGCAGTGAAAGAGGAAGGGGAGTGGGCTGAAGAAATGTTTATGAAGAGAGAGGAATAGGGGTAGAACAAGTGAGAGAGAGAGAGGGAAGATGAGGGAGAGAGGAGAGAATATATAGAGAGGGGGAGGAGAGACAGAGGGGAGGAGAGAAAGAGGGGAAATAGAGAGAAGGAAGAGAGAGTGTGTGTGTACTTATCTATTTGTACTTACCTATTTGTGGTTGCAAGGTTCGATTCAACTCCTGGCCCCGCCTCTTCGCTGATCACTACTAAATCCACTCTCTTCCTGCTCTATGAGCTTTATCATACGTCTTCTTAAAGCTATGTATGGATACTGCCTCCACTGCATCATTCTCCAGTGTTTTCCACTTCCTGACAACTCTATGGCTGAAGAAATACTTCCTAACATCCCTGTGACTCAACTGAGTTTTTAACTTCCAGTTGTGACCCCTTGTTGCTGTGTCACATCTCTCAATCATTCTGTCCCTATCCACCCTGTCAATTTCTCTCAGCATTTTATATGCTGTTATCATGTCTCCCCTATCCCTCCTGTCTTCCAGTGTTGTCAGGTTGATTTTCCTTAACCTCTCCTCGTAGGACAAACCCCCTGAGTTCCGGGACTAGTCTTGTTGCAAACCTTTGCACTCTTTAATTTATTGACGTTCCTGACCAGGTGTGGGTTCCATACTGGTGCTGCATTCTCCAATATGGGCCTGACGTACATGGTGTATAGTTTAGCGCGCGCGCTTGTGTGTGTGTGTGTGTGTGTGTGTGTGTGTGTGTGTGTGTGTGTGTGTGTGTGTGTGTGTGTGTGTGTGCACGCGCTCGCGTGCGTGCGTGCGTGCGTGCCTTTTATGATTTAAGAATTACTCATGGTAATAATGTAGGCTTCCCTGACAAAAGACTACAATGCATTATGCATTTCAAAATAAGAATCGAAGATTTGGTAACGAAATAAGCAAGTTCCCAGTAATGAAAGCGTATTGGAAAACAAATTGTTTATCTGTCTACAAGATTTTGTGGTATACAGATACGCTATGTTAAATCCTCAAGTCCTGTCTATCGCTGTATGTCTACAACATTAATGTGCTTAATGCAAACCTTGTATGACCTTAAGCCTTATAAAACACATTTAAATTTAAGCTGAATAAAGGTGACTTTTATTCAGCGCAGGACACCGGAAGCGGCCGGCAGTCCTGACCCAAATTCGAAAATCGTGACTCCTGGATACAAAACAAAGTTGTAAACTTCACACTGATTACTATTGTAGGTCGGGGCCGAGGAAGTACACTTGGCCCCAGGAACAAACTGCCTCTCTACCACTGCTGTTTCCACTAATGCATCTGCTGCTACTGCTTCAACTAACGCTTCCGATACTGCTACTGTTGCCTCCGCTCGCGCTGTTCTTTCTGCTACGGCTGCTTTTGTTAATACTACCG
Source organism: Cherax destructor (assembly GCA_009830355.1). Taxonomy (NCBI): domain Eukaryota; kingdom Metazoa; phylum Arthropoda; class Malacostraca; order Decapoda; family Parastacidae; genus Cherax; species Cherax destructor. The sequence goes on from WNWK01000150.1 coordinate 395,183, forward strand.
TCTCTACTACTGTTGCTTCTATTAGCACTATTGTTTGTGTTACTGCTGATTCTATTACTACTACAATCTCTGCTACTGTTGCTTCTCTTACTACTACTATTTCTACCATTGATGATCCTATTCGTAATACTATTTCTGCTGTTGTTGTTGCCGCTTCTTTCCTAGTGGTATTTCTGCTGCTATTGCTTTTATTAACACTATTTATACATTTACTGTTCGTATTAACATGCTGTTTCTGCTACTATTACTAATTTTACTCGTATTACTTTGTATCAAAACTGGTATTCAATTTAATATATTTATAAAATCACTGTTGCCTTGTATTCCACTTTTTATGAGTTTATTAGATTGGTGTTTGTAATAAAGCTAAGGCACTGCATCGTTAATTTTTTTTAGCTAATAAGCATTTATCGGTGGTATTAGTATATTTGCATCTTGAACTGATAAATAGTTCCATTTTTACTACATGGATTACCGAAAAAATCCACTTCAGTTGCATCATAAAAGAATGATATATAGTTTTGTAACTGATTAGTTGAACATTGAACAAACTTCAATGTTAATTTAACAAATCAGGAAAAATAGCTATGAAGTGAAATTCATTTTTAAATTCGGATTTAATAAGCAGTGAGAGAGACACTGTTAACTATAGCAGTAAATTAAGCAACGTCTAGAAAAATGATTTTAAGAGCAATAATAGCCAGATTATGCTGCAATGACTACTGGTAATTATAAAACCGCTGGCAAACGACGCACCGGAATTGAAAAGGTTGCAGGAAATTGCAGTAGCCTCTGTTATAGTTGGGTTTAGAGAGAGGATGGGTCTGCAGGAACTGAAATTAACCGAGCACAAAGTGTAACTGCAACCATTTTGGAATATTGCATTAGCCTCTTGCAGGAGGAGAAAAAATCTGCTAAGACTGGTGCTGACTTCCAAGTGTAGGAACACTAGACGCGATATATAGTTGGAAAAGATACTCAGCAATGGATATTGAACACTAGAACAGAGGACATGAATATTTGCATTGTAAACTCTACAGCTTTTGTGTTAAAATACAGAGGTATTAAAATGTTTTTTTTTTCAAAGTGTATGGGCATACGCACAGTAAAATAAATAACAGATCGTTTATTGTTATTATTATTTACAAATTGTGAAGCACTCTGTGGTTGGGTAAAAGCCTATCGACTTCACAGAAGATTGTTGAAGCTTCATGTACCTTGTCCACCAATAGTCAACAATGCTGTAATCTATAAAATAGGAGTTGAAGTAAGTTCTCAGCATACATGCAGCAAGAAATATTCACCTCTTGGTATATATAACCTTGACCGCATGTTCATACTTCAGCACCTACATTTTAGCCATTTCTCAGTTACAAATAATTTCCATGAACTCGCTGGACTGTCGTAAATGCAGTTCTACACTGACGAACTGAGTATTATTCAGGTTCTGCTCATCCCACTCAACCTTATGGATAAACCAGTGTTTATCTAAGGGTGAAGTGGACACCTTCTGGAAAATGGGATTGTTTCCCCCTTTGCTGATTCCCCTAGACCCATTTTTTTATGGAATTTTCCTACTGATAGACGACAGATACTTTTAAGATCTTTTATAATGATACGATTTGAAGCCTGATAGCATGTTGGTGACATGTGACATGTCACTAATGTGGTCGCTAAGTCATTACTAAATATTTAATGTGCATTGGCTATTATATTCTTTCTACTACTACTGTTATAATACCTCGCCTTCATCTTTTTGGCACCTGGCACTGGTCTGCTTGATGCCATCTCACTCTAGCTACCTGAACTTCCTACTCATTTATGCAACACTGCAAGCTGCTGATAAATTTGTGAGTGCGGTGTGTGTGTTCACCTATACTCACCTAATTGTGGTTGCAGGGGTCGAGTCTATGGTCATCTATTTGTGATTGCAGGGGTAGAATCACAGTTTCTGGTCACGCATCTTTGCTAGTCGCAACTAGGCCCACTCTCTTCCTGCTCCAAGAGCCTTATCGTACCTTATCGTAAAGTTATGCATGGATCCTGTGTCCACTACTTCACCCTCTCGATTGTTCCACTTCCTGACTACTACTATAAGGCTGAAGAAATACTTCCTAACATCCCTTTGACTTATATGAGTTGTATACTTCCAGTTGTGTCCCCGTATTCTTGTGTCCCATCTCTGAATCATTTTGTCCCTGTCCACCTTGTCAATGCCTCTCGGTATTTTATACGTCGTTATCATGTCCCTCCTATCCTCCCTGTCCTCCCGTGTCGTCAGGTTGAGTTCCCTTAACCTCTTCTCGTAGGACATACCCCCTCGTAAGACATACTCCTTGACTAGTCTTGTTGCAAACTTTTGTTTCTCCAACTTCTTGACGTGTTTGACCAAGTGTGGGGTCCATACTGGTGCTGCATACTCCAAAGTGGGCCTGACGTACACGGTGTACAGTGTCGTGAATGACTCCTTATTTACATGTCGAAACTGTATTCTTAGGTTTGCCAGGCGCCCACATGCTGCAGTGGTTATTTGATTGCTGTGCGCTTCAGGAAATGTGCTCGGTATGATGCTCATCCCAAGATCCTTTTGCTTGAGAGTTTTGCAGCTTTGACCCCCTCCTAAGCTGTACTCCGTCTGCGGTCTTCTTTGTTCTTTTCCATGCTTCATAACTTTGAACTTAGTGGAGTTAAACTCCATTTGTACTTACCTAATCCTTGTCTACTTGTATTATGATCATTAGTTTCACATCGTCTGCGAACAGGGACACCTCTGAATCTATCCCTTCCGTCACGTCATTCACATATTCAAGAAACAGCACCGGACCTGGGAGTGACCCTTGCGGAACCCCACTCGACAGATGCGCCTACTTTAACACTTCGTCATGTACCAACACGTAATTTTCTTCCTGTCAGATATTCCCTGATCCATTGCAGTACTCTTTCCCTGCTATTCCTTCCTGCTGCTCTAGCTTTTCAACCAGTCTCTTGTGTGTGTGTGTGTGTGTGTGTGTGTGTGTAAGTGTGTTCCTTGACCTCGCTTGTCCAAGCCACAAGTCTATCACACACTTCGTACTCCCGGTGTTAGGTTAGCACCACAGGTCGTGGATGTGAGGCCAAACATTGTGACACTCATTGCTTGCTGGTATAGAATTAGTGATGGAAAGGCTACTGATTTTATTTATACGTGTCTGTTTTTTTTCTTAAAACGTATATATAAAATTAGTACGAAAGTAAAGTTATAATTTGGAGGCAAGACTTGAATGTTATGCACAACTTTAAAGAAGAAAAAAGGCAACAGCAGTTGAAAATTGTTGCAGGTAACTTAGTGTGTTTCTACTGCACAAGTTGGCTTGAGTTCCTCCTAAATAAAACTGCATATTCTGAATAAAACTTCAATAATATTCTTTCTAATATTTTACTCAGTTTTCGAAAGGATTCTAAAATGACGAAGTAAAATAAAAATCGGGGTTTGCCATCTTAAATTTAGGATCTTATCTTTGAATTTTTATTAATTCAGAGTTAAGTGTAATGAAATCAAATGGCAAGGTTGTAAGTCTACCTGGAGTCGACTTCGGGGTCAACGCCCCCGAGACCCGAGCCCAGACCAGGATTCCTGGTGAACGGCCTGTTGGCGCTAGTCGCACGGAGTCCAACATGTTCATAATTATAACAGCCCGTCTGATGAGGAACTGCTTCAGGTCCTTCTTGAAGACAGCAGGAGTCTGTAATAATCCTCAGGAATGAAGTGAGGGCGTTGAAAAGTTTGGTTCCATTTCACATAATTATTACCTCTTAGTGTACTCGTGGCACCCCTGCTTTTCATTGGGGTATTTCATCCCGTCAGCCGGGTTGTGGTTCGTACGTTTTACTACGTGCGGCCAGCAGTAACAGCCTCGTTGATCAGGCCCTGATCCATCGGGAGGCCTGGTCATTGACTCCAGATAGTGATTTCTGTGTGCAGATTTGGGACCCCTCCCTCGAGAATTTTCCAGGAATAAATGATGTATCTTTCTCGCCTACTTTCTAAGGAATACAGTTCGAGGGACTTCAAATATTCCCAGCAATTTAGGTACTTGATTGAGTTTGTGGGCAGTGAAGCTTCTTCATTCATTTTCCAGATCTGCAATTTCTCCTGCCTTTAAATGGGCTCAAGAGAAACATCTTTGGCGTAGCATCTCTAGTTCTGAAGTTTCTGCTTATCCATTTTCTTTGCCGTTGTGATAATTATACCGTTGTGATTCTTGACGGGGAGGTCTTCGGACGTTATCAGAATTCCACTTATGTCCACGTTAGCTTATCGCACTACTGAGTGGATTGTGTGTTTTATAATCGTTCCCATTTTAGTAATCTCAGTTTTTCCTCAGCGTAGTAAATAAAAATTGTCCTCATTAGACAATCTGATTTGTGTGGCTCACTAGTAGACTAGGTTTATATTAATGTTAGTAAAATTACCGACAATATGTTAGGTAAAAGAACACCAGTGCAACAAATGCGACATTTTATAACGTTTCGCTCTCCAGGAGCTTCCTCAGGTCATAGGCTGGACAAAGCTCCTGGAGAGCGAAACGTTGCACTTGTGTCCTTTTACCTAACTAGGCTTATATCTACTTGGAAAGTTATTATGGCCTTTTTTATGATAAATAAGTGACGTGTGCGTCCCAAAATAAGACTCCTTTTGCTCACAGGATAATAAAATAACTGCGTGTTTTTTTTCAAACAAACTTGTAAAAATTTGCATCTTGATTTCAAAACTCAGAAGAAAATATGGCATCACAATTTCTCCGTAAGAATTTCTTTAAAACGCGCGAGACGTATGAGACTACGGGTTTATAGGAAGGGAAGGGAGTGAGTAGGGGACTAGAAGGGAAGAGCGTTTGGGTGAGGGAGATGAGGGGATGGGTTAGAGTTACAGAAGGGGTCTGGCTCTCCCCATCTGTGAATCTCTCTTCATAATTTATAAAGAATCACAGAACTTTTCTATGGTTGTGAATGAGAGACAAGTGCTGCGAGTTACTATGTGTATTATGGGTGTGTAGATTGTGTGTGTAATTATATGTATTTAGCTACTTCTGTGTACGTGTGCATTTATGTGAATGTACGTGCATGTTTGTTAATTGTCGCTCTTTCTACGCAAATATGTGAGCTAACATAAGAATGAAGAAGGCTTATTGGCTCATGCTAGGCAGGTCTAACTCATACCCAACCACACCCACTCATATACCCGTCCCACCTATATTTAAAGCCACCCACAGTAGCCAATGACGCAAAATGGCAGTTTGTTAACACCACTCATCTACAACTCTAAAGCTAAATTTGTCCAATTCGAATCCATTTTTGTGAGTCTTGCATTCTATAGATACTTTCAGCACGTTGTTTATATATCTATTACTTATTTCTGTTTTCTATTTGTCCACTTCTTAACTCTACTGACAACCTTTCTGTCACAATACGCATGCATTCTTCCCTCAGTTCTTGCTGCAGAACTGCAATTATTTCACAAAACAGTGTCGAACTCAAGCTCCAGAACCTACCGATTCTTAAAGTAGACACTCGTGTCCCTCCTGCCCATGGTCGAAGACGTTATCCACGTAATATGGCTAAATTAATCTGCGACTGCCGAGAGCTGCCAACCTCGGTGTATATAGCGGGACAGCGTTTACAGGTATATGGGGATTTATCCCCACACCACAACAATGTAGAAATTGCTGGCTCTTTGGGCATCCAGCGAAATATTGCAGGCCACTGGCAGAATGCCCTGTCTGAGGTGCATCTGACCATAACAATCCATCCTGCAGCCGACTACCCACTTGCCTTAACTGTAAAGACGCTCCTCTAATATATACCTGCAGTTACCCGGTTTTCTTTAGAGAATGGGATATCCGTTGAAATAGGGTTTCTTTTATGCCATGGCAGTTTCTCGTCTCCGTCTTCTAGGAAGACTTCCATGGCTTTCTTTCTGCAGTTACTAGGCGCTTTCAAACCTCTGTAGTACCCACTTTCATGGTCACCTGTGTGTCCAAGCGTTATGCAGTCGTTGCCTTTGGTTCTACCTCATCGTCAACTACTGTTATTCCTTGTTCGTCGTCTTCTCACTCGCATGTTTTTCCGTCTATTCACCCACCCTGACAATTTCCGTCTTGTACTCCAAACTTCCAAAGGCCAGAATATCTAAGTTCAAAACTCCTTCAGCCACTAAACCGCATATTACTTCTCCATATTACAAAAATAACCCATACATAAGAAACTTATGCCGACGTTTCGGTTTTGGACTTCTAGTTCAACCAGGCTGTTGCTGTTAGTTGCTCACTGGCTCTCATGGCCATCACCACTTGACCGATCTGACACTTGACTGATGTGGTGGTGCACTTTCCTGACAACTTCTGGAACCATTGAACTACTTAAAGATGTCCCAGTAACGTCTCATCAAACAGAATAAAGTAATATTTGTATCAGCTTTTGAAAAATCGATTAATACTGTTTTGAAATATTTTCCCCTGAAGTGCATAGTCCTTTTAAATAAGTACCAGAGAAAAATGCATTGAGTTAAAATATCAAATAACCAGAAAAATCAACCTTGTTGCAAAAGTTTTTCACGAAAATCCTGTTAACTTTCACTGCTTCAAAAGGTAACCGTTGAAGTTGATGATATTACATTTTTATTTTCTGTAAACTTTGGCAGGGTTGAAGGAATTTGTTGGGTGGTGCTGGTTGTGGTGGTGGTGCTGCTGGTTGTGGTGCTGGTTGTGGTGGTGGTGCTGGTTGTGGTGCTGGTTGTGGTGGTGGTTCTGAATGTGGTCGTGTTGGTTGTGGTTGTTGTGGTGATTGTTGTGATAGGGGGTTGCTGCTGGTTGTGATTATGTTTGTGGTTGTATGGTATTGCTGGTGGTGCTGTTGCTGGTTGTGGTGGAGATGCCGGAGTTGCAGCTTGCAGAGGTTTTGGCTGACAGCTGTTGTGGTACTTTTGTTCCTGACTCTAGCGGAGGTTCTCCCCAAGCCACTCCTGACCCACCAACTGGCCAAGCCACTCCTGACCCACCAACTGGCCAAGCCACTCCTGACCCACCAACTGGCCAAGCCACTCCTGACCCACCAACTGGCCAAGCCACTCCTGACCCACCAACTGGCCAAGCCACTCCTGACCCACCAACTGGCCAAGCCACTCCTGACCCACCAACTGGCCAAGCCACTCCTGACCCACCAACTGGCCAAGCCACTCCTGACCCACCAACTGGCCAAGCCACTCCTGACCCACCAACTGGCCAAGCCACTCCTGACCCACCAACTGGCCAAGCCACTCCTGACCCACCAACTGGCCAAGCCACTCCTGACCCACCAACTGGCCAAGCCACTCCTGACCCACCAACTGGCCAAGCCACTCCTGACCCACCAACTGGCCAAGCCACTCCTGACCCACCAACTGGCCAAGCCACTCCTGACCCACCAACTGGCCAAGCCACTCCTGACCCACCAACTGGCCAAGCCACTCCTGACCCACCAACTGGCCAAGCCACTCCTGACCCACCAACTGGCCAAGCCACTCCTGATCCACCAGCTAGCCAGCCTGTCACTACCTCCACACCCACTGCAACTACCTCAGCATCAAGACTCTCTCACCTCTCAAGAAGAAACTGAAGCTGACGACCACACCCTCGGCCTCACCTGGAAAAATTCTTCACTATACCTACCAACAAGAACACCAAGTTCACCAGTGAGCGTCACCCTCGACTCTGAGACTGTCAAAGCCAAAATTTTGTGCAAAAATTCATCGAATTGCACAACTAACGTACCTAATTAAAGAAGTTTTCAAAAATTTAGTATTAGGTTACTCCAAATAAGATGGTAAACTGAACTTCTGAACTTCAAAGCCTAGCAGCATCCCCAGCGTGAACTCTGCTTACTACATTTAGCCATCAGGCGCTCCGCTACTGGATTAAGCCCTGGCTCTGTTTCTACGATTGAAGAGGCTCTTCTCCGGCGCAATTCTTCGCCTATCCCAACTTTGCCGCTCTTCCCTTACCTGTGAATTCGTTCTTTCTTTCAGCTTCACACTGAGTGAAGCTATGAAGCTGAACACAGAGACAGAGGGACTATCTTCCTCAAACTCCTTCAAGACTGAGAAACGTCGCCTCATATTTACATCCCCACTAATTTTGTTAGGTCCTTTGTATTTCAACTAAAATAAACTTGCTAAAAGGCAATAAAGATAAAGGACTGTTGTATATACGTTTAACTCATCTAATTGTCAGTATCGTATATCATTAATATTATAATGTCTCTGTGAAGACATTTTTAATTGCACTATATTAAGTAACAATTAATTAATTTAGGAGAGTAGCACCTCATAAGTTGGGTGAAGAGGTGTGAGTCCCCCACACCTGCCTCCTGACAAGGTGGGTATGGGGATGCCAGTCCTCCACACCTGCCTTCTATTCAGAATATGTGGGGGACGTGAGTCTCACATACAAACTTCTTGACAGTAACGGTGCTCAGGTCTGTCCTGCAACACCCTCCTCTTGACAAGGTAGATGTGGTGAGGGGGAGGTGTCTGTCTTCACTGAAGTCATGAGATGGGTGCTGGGGTCTGTCTGTTCTCCGTCATCCTCAACACGTACCTCCTGACAAGGCAGGTGTGGAGGAGGGGGAGGGTGTCTAAATTCATCCACCTCTTGACAAGGCAGGTACTGGGGTGTGTGTTGCACACACACACCTGCTGACAAGGCGGGTACTGGGGTGTGTGTTGCCCACTCCCACCTGCTGATAAGGCGGGTACTGGGGTGTGTGTTGCCCACACCCACCTGCTGACAAGGCGGGTGTCGGGAAGACTTCAGGTTACTCAGCTAATATTACTTAATAATGTTAACGAAATCTGAAGTTCGATCCGAAACCGAATTATATAAATGGTTTAGAACACCAACAAGTTGAAGAATGAGACTGGTGCAACATTTAGGAATCTTTAATATAGAAACGTTTCACCAGCCAGTGTCTTCTTCAGTCCATTACAAAGAACGGTGAAAGATGAGGGGGAGTTTGAGGTAATCAGTCCCTCAGACTGGAGTCGATGTGTTCATTCCATCAATCTTGAGAAAAGTTACAGCATATGCGGAGATAAGTGGCTTATATACTGTAGACAGGTGAGTCTGACTTCGCCTCCTGCTGCTTCAGCTCTCATATCTAAGGCACTTTGCCGAGTGTATGCTTTGCTTGTCTCAAGACGGATGGACTGAAAACGCCTCCAGGCTAGGGGACAGATTACCTCAAACTACTACTCTTCATGCACAGTTCTTCTCTGTAATGGACTGACTGGCGAAACGTTTCCGCATTATAGATTCCAATATGTTGCACAAGTGTCTCATTGTTCAGAAAACGAATTGTATAGTACACTGATGACATATACTGGGAGAGGAGTGTTTCTTTCAGAGTATATACGTATAAGACAAAATTTTAGAAAGGACTTAATTTTGAAAAAGTTCTTGCTAAATGACCAAATTTACCTATTCGGCACGATTTATATACATATTATATATATATATATTATATATATATATATATATATATATATATATATATATATATGTGTGTGTGTGTGTGTGTGTGTGTGTGTGTGTAAAATACACATCTCATTTTAGTATTTACGTGAAATATTCTGCCTGAAATCCTGTTGCGAAAGATTATAGCGAAAAATATTGCACTCACTCATTTATATCAATTAGATTATCACGACTTATAGAATGATGCATCATGGGATTTTATGCTCACACGTGTGTGATATGTGTGTAAATTGTGTGGCAGAGGGAATCAGGAAGGGAAGGGAAGAAACGAGAAAAGTGGAAGGGAAAGCAACAGGAAAGAGAGACACAGACACTGACACAGGCGCTGACACACACACACACACACAATAAAGGGAAGAGGTTTAAAGAGGGTGAGAATAAAGTAACAAATGATGTAGTGTGTTTCTATTTTTCCAGGAATAATTAAAACACTTAACCCTCGACAGAAGCAGAATAAATATATAACAAGGCTACAAGCACCTAATTTGCATATAGAGTGTCTTGGGGCGTAAGCAGAGATACAGGAAACGTATAGCGCTTATTAGCTCCGTAATGAAAGCAATTCTGGGCAATTAGCAAAATAATTACTTTCGTTGTTAACTTCTGACAAATTGAAAATGCTGATGAATTTAATATGATAATTTTAAATGGTCTATTATCTAACAAATTTCATATACTCTCTACGTGAAAAGTGACTAGCATAGGTTAGAATCCTTTGCTGGTCTGAGATAAAATATTTAAGTAGTTGAGGTCATTTATCAAATTATATATATATATATATATATATATATATATATAAAATATATATATATATATATATATATATATATATATATATATATATATATATATATATATGCAAAAGATCACATAAACAGGTGATATCAAAATATGCAAAACAACCACTATGAAAAATAGAAGAATTCCAAGCGCGTTCGTGACTACTCAAGAGAGTAGTCACGAAAGCGCTTGGAATTCTTCTTTTTTTCATAGTGGTTTTTTGCTATTTTGATATCACCTGTTTACTGTGATCTTTTGCATCAATGATACCACACGACTCTTCACAATGTTCTCGGTAAGCTTTCCTAATCATATTTCTTTTGTTTCCCAGTTTTCTTCTGCATTGATCAAGTCACATAAGCTTAAAATTCGACTTAATTTTTTAAAAGACTGTTTGAATGAACAAGTTTTGCCTAAATCTCTTTTACCAAATAGACTCCTTGACATGAGAGATCGTCCTTTTGATGATTTTATGAGAATTATTCTTCAAAAACATATTGAAATTACTAAAATACAGGAGAAAGAAGCATTCAAAATATTGAGAAACAAAAAATTCTCCTTTTATCAAGCTATTCCATCAGAATGGCAACATAGTATGTTGGATCATTGCTATAATAAACTCAGAAGAATTTGTAATAATCTCAAAAACAAACTACAAAGAAAATTAGATAATTTAATTGAAAATAGTGATTGGACAAAGCACGCTAATAACAATTTTGTAATTAACTTATCAGATGAAATATTAGATAAAAATACAACTGCTGCTCTTGGTTTCGGTTTAAGTTTTGCAACTTCAAAAAAACTTAATAATGTTGAAATTGCAAAAGCCTTCTGTAATTTAGAAAAATCCTCTGATTTATCCACTGATGAAATTAATATTAGTAAGGGGATGGTATATAGCTCAATGTTAAAACAAAATATTCCCAATTGCCCTCAAAGATTTTTTATGTCTTATGATTCACTTTTGAATAATAAAAATTTGCGCCTTACTAAAGCAGATAAAATAAATGCAATAGTAATTATGAAAGAAATCGATTACCAAGATAAAATGAATAGCCTCCTAGATGATTTTGAAACCTATTCTAAACTTAGAAAGAATCCCTTAGAAACAGTTAACAGCAATTTCAATAAAACAATAAAGCATCTATTGAAGGGCAAAGATGAATTAATTAAAAAAATTACTTCCACTAATCCATCTTTACCTTATATGTATGGATTAATTAAAACACACAAACCTGGTAATCCTGTTAGACCAATTATTAGCTCCATAGGTTCAGTTTCTTATAAACTTTCTAAATGGCTTGTTGATATTTTGAGCCCAATTGTTGGAAAAATTTCTAATTTTAATGTTAAAAACAACTTAGATTTAGTTGATAAATTAAGCACCTTGACTGATTTAAATGATTTCAATATGGTTAGTTTTGATGTTACCTCCTTGTTTACAAAAGTTCCAGTTGATGATTTACTAAAGTTCTTATCTGAAGAACTGGTTAATTACGATTTACCATTGCCAGTTCCTACTATCATTAAACTTATTAAACTTTGTATTGTTGATGCAAAATTTGTATTTAATGATGAGTTTTACACTCAGAAGTTTGGTATGGCAATGGGAAATCCTCTTTCACCTGTTCTTAGTAATTTATATATGGAATTTTTCGAAACAAGATTGCTTAACACAATCCTTCCCAATAGAGCTAAGTGGTATAGATATGTTGATGACATTTTGTGCCTTATGCCTAAGAATGTAGACATAAACCATTTCCTTGTTAAATTAAATAGCTTAGCTCATTCTATAAATTTTACTGTTGAATTTGAAGTAAATAACTCATTGCCTTTCCTAGATGTTGTTTATAATATATATAAATGACCTTGACGAGGGAATTTCTAGTGATATGAGCAAATTCGCTGATGACACGAAGATAGGTAGGATAATCGATTCAGACGTAGATGTCAGTGAACTACAGGAGGATTTAGACAAACTCAATTCCTGGTCAGAAAAATGGCAGATGCAGTTCAATGTAGATAAATGCAAAGTTCTTAAGCTCGGGAGTGTCCATAACCCAAGCACTTATAAGTTAAATAACGTAGAACTTAGCCATACAGATTGCGAGAAGGACTTGGGGGTGATGGTAAGCAGCAACCTTAAACCAAGACAGCAATGCCTAAGCGTGCGTAATAAGGCAAATAGATTACTGGGATTTATATCAAGAAGTGTTAGCAACAGAAGTCCAGAGGTTATATTACAGCTTTATACATCATTAGTAAGGCCTCACCTAGATTACGCAGCTCAGTTCTGGTCTCCATATTACAGAATGGACATAAATTCGTTAGAAAACATTCAGCGTAGAATGACTAAATTAATACATAGCATTAGAAATCTTCCTTACGAAGAAAGATTGAAGACCCTTAAATTACATTCACTTGTAAGACGTAGAATGAGAGGAGACATGATCGAGGTATACAAGTGGAAAATGGGTATTAACAAAGGGGATATAAATAAGGTCTTGAGGGTATCTCTCCAAGAGAGAACCCGCAATAATGGATTCAAGTTAGATACGTTTAGATTTAGAAAGGATATAGGAAAGTATTGGTTTGGAAATAGGGTAGTTGATGAGTGGAACAGTCTGCCTAGTAGGGTTATTGAAGCAAGGACCTTGGGTAGTTTTAAATTTAGGTTGGATAAATTCATGAGTGAAAGGGGTTGGATTTGATTGGGAATTGCACATGAGTAAATAAAATTATCAAAGCTTATTTCTTGGGTAGCATTGAAAATTAGGTTGAACATATATTCTGTTAGTGGGATGGAATGTGAAGAACCTGCCTAGTATGGGCCAACAGGCCTGCTGCAGTGTTCCTCCTTTCTTATGTTCTTATGTTAACATTGATTTTAAATTTAAAATTTACAGAAAACCTACAAATAATTGTTCCTATGTACACTATTACTCTTCACATCAAGATAGAGTTAAAGTGTCGGTTTTCTCTTCTATGTTTTTGAGAGCTTTACGCATTTGTAGTCCAGAGTTCATAGATGAAGAAATCTCTAAAATTTATGAAATAGCTAATGATTTAAAATACCCAAGAAACATAATTGATAAATCTTTTAAAATAGCTAGAAATACTTTTTACAATCCAAAAAGGGACAACCAACCTTATTCAACCAAAAATATGTTGGTTCTCCCTTACCATGAAAACTTGGTTGATATGCCTTCTTTTCTTAAGAATTTTAATATCAAAGTTGTATTTAAAAATCTTGATACAGTAAAAAGACTTTTGATAAAAAATTCCCCCCAAAATGCTGACGGATGTGTCTATAAGATTCCCTGTAAAATATGCGATAAAGTTTATTATGGTCAAACTGGTAAAAGTCTTGAACTAAGATTAAAACAACATAAATATAGCATTAGAACTGGACAAGATTCTAATGCTCTATTTATTCATGTGAGAGACTTTAACCATCCAATTGATTTTCAAAATGCTGAGAAGGTTGTATCAAGCAAGTCCATGGTTGAGAGGAATATAATAGAATCATGTTTCATTAAAAGCAGTTTTGAAAATAATATGAATATTTCTTTTAAGAACATAAGAACATAAGAAAGGAGGAACACTGCAGCAGGCCTGTTGGCCCATACTAGGCAGGTCCTTCACAATCCGTCCCACTAACAGAATATTTGCTCAACCCAATTTTCAATGCTACCCAAGAAATAAGCTTTGACAATTCTACCCACTCATGCGCGAGTCCCACTCAAATCCAACCCCTCTCACTCATGAATTTATCCAACCTAAATTTGAAACTACCCAAGGTCCTAGCTTCAATAACCCTACTAGGCAGACTGTTCCACTCATCAACTACCCTATTTCCAAACCAATACTTTCCTATATCCTTTCTAAATCTAAACTTATCTAACTTGAATCCATTATTGCGGGTTCTCTCTTGGAGAGATATCCTCAAGACCTTATTTATATCCCCTTTGTTAATACCCATTTTCCACTTGTATACCTCGATCATGTCTCCTCATTCTACGTCTTACAAGTGAATGTAATTTTAGGGTCTTCAATCTTTCTTCGTAAGGAAGATTTCTAATGCTATGTATTAATTTAGTCATTCTACGCTGAATGTTTTCTAACGAATTTATGTCCATTCTGTAATATGGAGACCAGAACTGAGCTGCGTAATCTAGGTGAGGCCTTACTAATGATGTATAAAGCTGTAATATAACCTCTGGACTTCTGTTGTTAACACTTCTTGATATAAATCCCAGTAATCTATTTGCCTTATTACGTACGCTTAGGCATTGCTGTCTTGGTTTAAGGTTGCTGCTTACCATCACCCCCAAGTCCTTCTCGCAATCTGTATGGCTAAGTTCTACGTTATTTAACTTATAAGTGCTTGGGTTATGGACACTCCCGAGCTTCAGAACCTTGCATTTATCTACATTGAACTGCATCTGCCACTTTTCTGACCACGAATTAAGTTTGTCTAAATCTTCCTGAAGTTCTATGACATCTATGTTTGAATCAATTATCCTACCTATCTTCGTGTCGTCGGCGAAATTGCTCATATCACTAGTAATTCCCTCATCAAGGTCATTGATATATATTATAAATAACAATGGGCCTAAGACTGATCCCTGTGGAACACCACTTGTTACAAGTCCCCATTCGGATTTAACCCCATTTATGCACACTCTCTGCTTCCTATTGGTGAGCCATGACTCGATCCATGACAGCACTTTTCCCCCAATGCCATGAGCTGCCACTTTCTTTAACAGTCTCTGGTGCGGTACTCTATCAAAAGCCTTACTAAAGTCTAAATAAACAATATCGAATTCTTTATCGTGATCAACAGCCTCAAAAGCTTTACTGAAGAAGGTTAATAAATTAGATAGGCAGGAACGGCCCCTCGTGAATCCATGCTGGGTATCATTAATCAAATTATAGTTATCTAGATGGCTTCTAATAATATCAGCTATAATTGACTCTAGTAATTTGCCTACAATTGAGGTCAGGCTTATTGAGCGGTAGTTTGACGGTAGTGACTTGTCCCCTGCTTTAAAAATAGGAATGGAAATAATCTTCAATATCAGACACAACTGGAAAAAATAAAAATGTTAGATATAAGTGATCCTTTATTGACACGTTTGCCCACGCAGTGAGCTTTATCAGTCACAGACAGATCTCGGGAAATGAGCAACATGGAGAAAAAGGTACAGTCAGGTGGAGAATGCTGGGTCAGGTGGAGCTGCATGTGAGTTTTAAAAGTAGGTGATAGTTAAAACATGTGATTTGAGTGTACCATTCTTGAGTTCTGTGGATAGCGTTGAAGAGTTTCTTGGCAATAGGTTCAGCTATGAACCTATTGCCAAGAAACTTCTTCAACGCTATCCCACCTAGAACTCAAGAATGTACACTGCAGGTCCTGTCACACTATGTTTTTAACTATCACCTACTTTTTAAGACTCACATGCAGCTTTCCACCTGACCAGCATTCTCACCTGACTGACCCTATATATATCTCCATGTTGCTCATTTTCCAGGTAGATCTGTTGATTGATAAGCCACTGCGTGGGCAAACGTTGTCAATAAGGATCACATTATACTGCTTATGTGTTTATTTTTCCAAAAATAGGAATTACATTAGCCATCTTCCACATATCAGACACTACACCTGTTTGAAGAGATAAATTAAAAATGTTAGATATTGGTTCACAGAGTTCCATTTTGCATTCCTTAAGAACCCTTGCAAAAGCTCATCAGGACCCGGCGATTTATTTTGTTTCAGTCGGTCCAGCTGTTTCATAATCATTTCGCTAGTGACTGTGATATTACATAATTTATCTTCTTCTGGGCCTCTGTAAAAATTAATTACTGGGATATTATTAATGTCTTCCTGTGTGAAAACCGAGAGAAAATAATTATTAAAAATAGAGCACATATCATTCTCCTTGTCAGTAAGATGCCCAAAGTTATTTTTAAGGGGACCTATCTTATCCCTAACTTTTGTTCTATAAACCTGGAAAAAACTTTTTGGGTTAGTTTTTGAATCCCTAGCAACTTTAATTTCATAGTCCCGTTTAGCTTTTCTTATTCCCTTTTTAATGTCCCTCTTAATGTCAGTATACTGATTTATAAGATGACCCTCACCTCTTTTATGCGCCTATAAATTCCTTTCTTCTGCCCTAAAAGATATTTGAGCCTATTATTCATCCATTTTGGGTCATTTCTACTTGATCTAATTTCTTTATACGGGATAAATGTTCTTTGGGCAGCCTGTATAGTGTTAAGAAAACTGTCATATTGATACCTCTCTTCTTCACCCCAGTCCACAGTTGATAAGTGTTCTCTAAGTCCATTATAATCTGCTAAGCGAAAATCTGGGACCATTACTGAATTATCCCTACTATCATACATCCATTCAATGCTAAAGGTAATTGACTTGTGGTCGCTTGAGCCGAGTTCCTCTGTAATTTCTAAATTATTAACAAGGGTTTCCTTGCTTGCCAGAACCAAGTCAAGTAGGTTATTTCCCTTGTAGGTTCTGTTACAAACTGCTTCAAAAGCAATCCTGAACTACTTCTAAAGGTCGTTAGATTCTAAATTCCCTGTCAAGAAATTCCAATCAATCTGACTAAAGTTAAAGTCCCCTAGAATTACTACGTTATCGTGTCTTGTGGCCTTAACAATTTCCTCCCAAAGTAGTCTCCCTTATTCCCTATCTAAGTTTGGAGGACGGTAAATCACGCCTAAAATCAATTTTCACACCCCTCTGAAAATTCTATCCAGACAGACTCTGTATGTGTTAATTCAGACTTTATACCCGTTTTTATGCAACAATTTAAATGATCACGGACATAGAGTGCCACCCCACCCCCTTTCCCAATACTTCTGTCTACTTGGAACAATTTAAAACCCTGAATGTGACATTCGGCAGGCAAGTCCCGATTTTTCATATTAAACCATGTCTCAGTTATTGCAAAAACATCAATATTACCCGTACTTGCAACTAATCTCAACTCGTCCATCTTATTCCTAGCACTACGACTATTGGTGTAATATATATTTAGAGACCCTCCTTTCTCTTTACCCTTCCTGCTCATCTCTGTTTTTCCACTATACCTATTACTGTCCTTGTCATCTAGTGTCACTAGCTTTCCACTATCCACCTTGTGAATGAATGGTTCAGAGAACCGACGAGTTGGTAAATTAGACACATATGCAACACTTGTGTATCTTTATTGAGGAAACGTTTCGCCACACAGTGGCTTCATCAGTCCATACAAAGGAGAATCGTGAAGAACAGGAGGAGTGTGAGGTTGTCAGGCCCTCAATCTTGAGTAGATGTTGTCAGTCCATCAATCTTGAATAGAATAACAGCGTATGAGCAGAGGGAGCTATATACTGTAGACAGGAGAGGTGCAGCAGTTGTAGGAGGTGTCACATTTGTTCAATGTGGAAGTAGGTCGTGCACCTCTCCTGTCTACAGTATATAGCTCCTCTCTCATACGCTGTTATTCTATTCAAGATTACGATGTGACTGACAACATCTACTCAAGATTGAGGGCCTGACAACCTCACACTCCTCCTGTTCTTCACGATTCTCCTTGTATGGACTGATGAAGCCACTGTGGTGAAACGTTTCCTCAATAAAGATACACAAGTGTTGCATATGTGTCTAATTTACCAACTATCCACCTTATCTGCCTATTCACTCTGTCTCCTACAACATAATATTACTACACTGGGACTTTCTGTTTCCCAACCCATACCTAACTATTTCTAGTTTAGCCCTAACACCCTCCACTAGTTGCCAATGTGCCCTCCACCCCAACCTGATAAGGAACCCCATCCCTGCATACATGTCATTTCTGCCATAGAAGGTCCCAGTTGTCAATGAATGTTACTGAATTTCCTACAGTATTTGTCAGCCAGCAATTGACACCAATTGCCCTGGACAACCATTCATCAACTCCTCTCTTGGCAAATCACTGACAGGTTCCCCTCTTCTAATTATGTCATGCTGACCTAAACCTGCTAGTAGGTCCTCACCCCGTTGCAACATCGTTGCCTCAGCATGAGACAGATACAAGGATTGCTCATTCCTCTATGATGTCGTCCAGACGGCTAACAATATCCTCCATCCAGCCCCCCCCCCCCCCCCCCCCCCCCCCCCCCCCCCCCCCCCCCCCCCCCCCCCCCCCCCCCCCCCCCCCCCCCCCCCCCCCCCCCCCCCCCCCCCCCCCCCCCCCCCCCCCCCCCCCCCCCCCCCCTCCCATTACCTCTCATGATGTCGTCCAGACGGCTAACAATATCCTCCATCCCAGCCCCAGGAAAGCAAACCCTCTGTCTCCTACTCCTATCAATCAAACAGAAAGCCCTATCCATGTACCTAACCTGACTGTCCCCAACAACAACAATGTTTTTACCTTCCTTTGTGTCTTTCGTCGTGACGCTCCCAGAAGTCGACTCACATTCATCGGGTAGCACGGAGAATGGGTTCGATGTTTCCACAACATTCTCCTGGGTCTTCGTTGTTTCTACCTCTCCACCCGTCCTCTTGAGCCTTAACTTTGTCCCATGCGTTTTAGCCACTGTCCAGGTTCCTTTCCTGGCTTGAGGATTCTCAACAGGAGGATTACTACGAATCCTCTTGTTTTCCTCAGTCAGTCGCTGTATCTCAAGCTTAGCTACCCTCAGTTCTTCCTTCAGCTGCTGGTAGAGTAGCTCAAGAGAGGACATCTTCTTCAGATTGACAGAGAGCACACAAGACACGTCTTCACTGAGTTAAGTCAGGTCCACCACTGAGTTAAGTCAGGTCCACCACTGGTTTATATAAATTGGATTCATTTATAATTAATAAAATTTGGGAAGAATTTAATGATAAATTGGACTAATCTTAATTCTTGGGAAGAGTTTCAGGTCCTTTCTTATGTTCCTCTTCACAGAGTCGTGAGATGTTACGCTACTGTGAGGTGTTGTCTTTGTTAGTGTGATGTGACTGTGAGGTGTATTCTGCCTCTTTATAAGCCTTCTTCTCACGTTTCCTTTTATAGTTCCTTGATAATGTGAGTAGTCACGAAAGCGCTTGGAATTCTTCTATTTTTTCATAGTGGTTGTTTTGCATATATATATATATATATATATATATATATATATATATATATATATATATATATATATATATATATATATATAATATATATATATATATATATATATATATATATATATTATTATTATTTTTTTTCAACAAGTCGTGCCGAGTGGGTAAAACTGGTCAATTACCAAGAACTAATTTAAAATTAAGTCCTTTCTAAAAAAAATCTTATGCGTTCAAAGATATATTTTTTTAATTTATGTAAATGTAAAAATTAATAATTCTGTACCAAAAGAACCTTAGCAAACTTACTTAACCTTATTATAAAAAGCGCAATTTAATTTAGCCTAATCCATCTAAATATACTTTAGATAATTATAATAGTATATAAGTTTACAATAATTTAATAATAGCCAAACACAATTCAATTTTTTTTTCGTTAGGTTCAGAATGATTTTTGCGAAATTATTGCATACACAAATTTTCGCTTGTCTTATTCGGCAAGAAGAGCGTTGCTATTTAAGCCAAAATCGCAAGTTTTACCAATGTATCCACGAAACAAGCTGTTTTAAAGCAAATAACAATACTGCGACTAGCCGGGGGATCGAACCTGCAATATTTTATCCCTCCGTCATGGAAGCTCGCCAAAATCCATGACGCTCTACTCCACTGAGCCAACACTGCTTCAAACGTCAGGTACCCAGTAACATGTCACTCCTGATGCGAGCCCATACGTTGGGCAAGCTTCAAAACTAATTTTATTTTTCTCCCGTTTGGAATTCCAGTCTTCACATTTACTACGTAAAATTAGAGTTTCTTAACCTGTTGCTTATCTATTAAAAGTTCTGGAAATCCTAGCTCCCGCAGGTCGGTCATAGAGGAAACATACTGATTCTGAGGGGCTATTACTGTGGTTACCCTTCCGTAGAATGCGAGGATAAGTTAGGAAAGGTTTGTCAGGAAACAATGCGAGACCACCAATATTCCATTAACACCTGGGTGATCAACAGCAGTATGTGTAAGAAGATTTGCTCATACGTCTCTCCCTGTCTGTAAATTGTTCCCGGTCTCTTCGGTTGTGAGCCAAGCACTCTACTTCTAAACTCACAAAATCGTAATGACACGATTGCAAACGAACCATACCACGGGTGGGGATAGAACCCGCGATCAAAGAGGCATAAAACTCCAGACCGACGCGCTAGCCACTGGGCCAGCTGGCTACAAGATTCGTCCAACTAGGTATAGTTATACACCATAGTAAGGTTAGCATAGGCACCACCGTGACCACAAATGCAAGTTTTTACAGACGAGTCTCCCATCAGCGTAGCCGTGAGGTAGTCACGGCCACGCTGGCGGGTAAGAGGAGGTAGATTTATTTACACGTATCAAGAGCGCTTTACCAGCACTGAGGAGCCGCCCTAGAATAAATACATAAGCACAGTACTGGCACTTTGGTTTGTTTATCTTCATCGCAAGCAGCATCCCAGTTACACGCCCTAGGCTCATCCTCCGTCCCACTAAAGATCTAACATTAGCTCCATCGTAGCTTTAGGCCTATCTCTATTCCTATCTCTTTTTCCCAGCGAAGTAATAAATTTCTCTCCACCAGTCCTAGGCCGATTTTTATAAACATCAACAATAGTCCTATCCCCCATTCGTAACAACCTCTCTATTTCCATTCGTAACAATAGCCCTATCCCCATTCGTAACAATAGACCTATCCCCATTCGTAACAATGGCCCTATCCCCATTTGTAACAATAACCCTATCCCCATTCGTAACAATAGCCCAATCTCCTTTAACAACAGCTTATCCCCATCCTTGGCCCATCCACAGCACTAGTCCTAGCCAAAACCCCAGCCGCGTGATAATTTGCGAGCACAGCTGGAGGCAGCCATCTTGTACCTCCGACCAGATGAGAAATAAATGCTAAGCGGGTCCCAGAGAACTCATTTATACACACAAACACTGACACACTTTAAACCTGGTCGACGTGAGCCCTGGGAATGCTCACCCATACCACTCGTAAATCCAGAGAGGTAAGTTTGAGTGGGGTTTGTGGCTCTCGCACCAATATATTGTTCTGGACTCACGCTCTGACGCGATTATGTCGGCGTGTGGATCCGAGCGGGGTACTGCCCAAAGTAGCGAAGAAAAAATGCTGTGCAGAATAGGCTTTTACCGCTACGTTTCGCTCTGTATGGAGATTGTCTGTACTATCTTCACTTTGTAACTATCTCAACCGTTTGTTACTATTTCATTAGTAGTGACTATCCCATAAGTTTGTCTAACTATTTCATTAATTTCGTGTGACAAAACTCGAGATAGTCTGCAATTATAACACATAAGACGCAACACAAACAACACACTACATAAGACGCAACACAAATAACACACTAAATAAGACGCAACACACTCATCACACTACATAAGACGCAACACAAATAACACACTAAATAAGACGCAACACACTCATCACACTACATAAGACGCAACACAAATAACACACTAAATAAGACGCAACACACTCATCACACTACATAAGACGCAACACAATCATCACAATACATAAGACGCAACACAATCATCACACTAAGTACAGGGAAAAACGTTTAAATAATAAATATTTGACCTGTAACGTGTGTGTTTTGTTAAGGGTTTGTTTATGCTTGTGTCCGACCCTTGAGTCCTACCCTAGAGTCCGAACACTTGAGTCCGAAGCAATTCTTATAAGATTTAATCGCAATTACTAAATAAGTCCAAGTTATTTTGCGTCTGAACTGAACTTAATAAGGATGAAACGAATTTGTTTTATTTGCGTCTGAATAAATTAAGCCAAGCCAAAATGAGAGGAAAACATTGTGTATCGCACTTAGTAGTAGTTCAGTCTCGCCATAAGAGATAAACGTCTACATTTGAACGCTTAATGGTTTTATTCGGCCACCTCGTTGCCAGACGTACAACAGCCTCTCCTTTATTTAGCTTTCTTATGGTCAGGAATATATTATCAAAGGTTTTTAAAACATAACCAAACCCAATCTAACGTAGCCTAAATTATAATAAAATAAATAACCTATTATTATTATTATTATTATTTATCTCAAAGAGGTAAACCCGTAGGGCCATACAGCACTT
The DNA here is from genome assembly GCA_009830355.1 of Cherax destructor. Classification (NCBI taxonomy): domain Eukaryota; kingdom Metazoa; phylum Arthropoda; class Malacostraca; order Decapoda; family Parastacidae; genus Cherax; species Cherax destructor. The sequence goes on from WNWK01000150.1 coordinate 417,737, forward strand.
GAGAGGCTATCAGATTCGATCCAAGGAAGGGCCGTACAGGTCTAATTCCTCGCTTGAGAAGCCTCTCACCAGCACCTGACACCTTACCTCCCTTGAAGGGGGAAGATTAGTTTTTGTAAGTGACGTTTTAAAACAGGGACAGATCGTAGCAGAGGAGGTCGGCGGAATAATTAAGTGTTATGTTTTACGCATTGGACGACCTCAACAAACCAATAACACACTAAGAACACCGGCTTGCATGCTAAGAAGGGACTAATTACCTCATCTTCAGTCTTTTGTGAAGAGTTTTGCATGGCAGAGGGACTCATTACCTCATCTTCTGGTCTTATATCATCTTTATTGAACTAAAAACAGAGGTTGGCGAAATGTCTTCAAATAAAGATACCCAAGTGTTTCACAGGTGTCTAATTCCCCAGCTGTATAACCCTTGTAGAGGGTTATACAGTGCCTGGGAAAGGGGGGAAGGGACTAATCACGTTTGATCAGATGGAGAATAGCTGCCATGCCATGGATAAGGAATCCTTCACTGACACCCAGTCACCTCTCTTGAAGGAACCATGAACTGGAATTTGTAGTGAGGCCTCTCACGCTGCCCCTAATTCTCACAACCCTGAGGCAAGTGAGAGGTCCTCATAAATTTTCAATGGATGTTCCGAGGACAGAAAACAAATAGAAAATGGGTCGTAAACTTGAGTATTTTACAGATCTGTTTTTTCTTTGTTGTCACAGACGTAAGTGAAGTGGATTTGTGATGGACAGTGAAGAATTGTTTTTACACTAATCTTAGGTGGTAGGAGAAAGAAGGGAGGGCGGAGACGAGAGAGAGAGAGAGAGAGAATGAGTACACGGGAAAGGCAGATAACATACATCCCTTGGTCCATACTGAAGCTATCTTGTACTCACAAGCTTGTACTCACAAGCTTGTACTCACTGGAGCGCAGGCGAGAGAAATATATAATCTACACCTGGAAGATTCTGGAGGGACTGGTACCTAACCTGCACACAGAAATCACTCTCTACGAAAACAAAAGACTTGGCAGGCGGTGCAACATACCCCCAGTACACTGGTACACTAAGAGAAAACACAGTAATTGTCCGGGGCCCAAGACTGTTGAACAGCCTCCCACCAGCCATAAGGGGAATTACCAATAGACCTCTGGTTGTCTTCAAGAGGGAGCTGGAGAGATACCTAAAGCCAGTGCCAGATCAGCCGGGCTGTGGTTCGTACGTTGGACTAGGTGCGGCCAGCATTAACAGCCTCGTTGATCAGGCCCTGATCCACCAGGAGGCCTGGTCATAGACCGGGCCGCGGGGGCGTTGATTCCTGAAATGCCCTCCAGGTAGGTAGGTAGATCTGAGGAAGATAAGATAGCTATAAATCTGTCTGGATAGTTGAGATTTGGATAGTACGTATAACATAATTTTGTTCCCTCCGGTCAACTTGCTGGCTGGAAAAAGACCGGTAAAAATTATTTCTTGACAGGGAAATGTACATGGATGGCTTTAGGAAAGGTGGAAGCAGAACTTGGTTACTACTGCTAGGAGTTCCACAAACATTGCCGTTACCTCTGCTTCTCAATTGATCGTCCCACTGTTGTTGCTGATCCAACGTCAGAAATCCGTATACTACAACCTGATGATCCTGCATAGTTTCTAGATGATTCCAATGTTTGCAAAGTACGTGTTCCTATTATTATTATTATTATAAAAAAGAAGCGCTAAACCTACACAGTAGGCGTCTTCAGTCGAGTACAGAAAAGTTGGTAGAAGCAGAAGAGATGTGAAGGCGATGTAATCAGTCCATCAGCCTTGAAGACGTAGTTTTGAGGTGGTCAGTCCCTCAGCCTGGAGAAGAGTATTTGTTCCATAGTCTGAAACAATGTAAAGTTGAAGTGACAGTATGGAGCCTTATATACTGTCAGGAGGTGAGATGTAGGCCACTAGTAGAATAAAGCATGTAATCACTGTCACTTCAACTTCACATTGTTCCAGACTATGGAACAAATACTCTTCTCAGGCTGAGGGACTGACCACCTCAAAACTACGTCTTCAAGGGTGATGGACTGATTACATCGCCTTCACATCTCTTATGCTTCTACCAACTTTTCAGTTATCGACTGAAGAAGCCTACTGTGTAGGCGAAACGTTTCGAAATAAAGATACATAACATAACTGTTGCATATGTGCCTTACCTAGTACCCCACTAGGTCTTGCCTCAAGCGAACAGTCGTATACGACCAACAGGCATTCTACGACCATCAGACACCGCTCGGGAAAACAAGCAAGACAGTTGCTCGCGTCCTCTGCAGCGTACACGACCTCTCTACGGCTCACATACGCACACACACACAGGGCCCGGAAACAAGCGAGACAGTCGTACACGACCTCTCTACGACCCACACACAGCTCCCGGAAACAAGCGAAACAGTCGTACACGACCTCTCTAAAACCCAACACACACTGCTCCCGGAAAATAATATCCTCGTATACCGCTCCTTTGTCCACCTGCTACAGCGAGAGACGCAGGTGTTGGGTCGCGCCATTAGCACCCGCAGTGCGATCATAAATGCTAGAGAGAGAGAGAGATAGAGGGGGGAAAGGGAGGAAGGGGGAGAGAGAGGATGAGCTGGAACAAAGCGAGTAAGGACGTGAAATCCCAATAACTAGCGTAAGTCAGGGACACTGATAAAATTAGAAGTCAATTGAGAAAAAGCATAGTGTTTCTTAAGCCACGAACACTACACCACAGTTAAACATTGTAATTCTGATCTAACTAATGTCGATTTTTTTTGTAACATCTCTAAATTAAGAACTGTTTGGATATCTGCTAGTATTCTGTGGACACCCTGTTATTTAAAAATCATACTAACTTCATCTCAAAATTTTGACATGATTTATATTCTTCGTGGGGCCCACTTCCATTTTTCATATATTCACATTCTCCAGTTTCCGTGTAGAATAAGTCACACTTTTGAAGCAGGAACAAATGACAAGCCAACAACAAATTGGAAATTAAACCAAGTTATTCCATTTAAAATCAATATTCCACTTTTTCAGTGAAATTGGCAAATTGGCACCGACACAGCCTACACTGAATACAAAGTTACCACTAATTAAGATACTGTATGCCAGCATTGAAGGTATAAAGGCAATCAGAGAGGGTATTTTCTTGTAATAGAAACTAATATCCTTATTTGTTTAATAAAATTAGTAATTTAAGACTTACACAGCCTAGTAACAATACAGACTTTTCTCCGTGAAAAGTTTCATGCCGCTCAGAAACTGCATTCTTAAATTATCACATGTAAAAATTACCAATATTTCTTTTTAAAATTGGCAAATTTTCATCTACGCTACCGCAGATAAATTAAAAAGTAAATGTAAGCTATACCGGTATATGCAGGGTTTGTACCTCATCAGAAGAGGCTTTCTGTAGTTAATGCCGAAAAAAATGATCACTCGATGAAACTGTCAGTTTAAAACTAACATAGATAAATAACAAGGTGAAACTTTGAAGCCCAGTATTAAAAGAAACATTCTCTAGTTAGTAAACAGAATCTAACATTTTAAATTTCATTAATTTTATTAGTAAAATGACAAATGTGCACCTATATAGCTGCATCAGCTATAAAAGATTTAAGGTGTTCAGATGAGGCATTCTTAAGTTATTTTACAGAAAAAATGTATTATATTTAAAAAAAAAAAAAAGACATTGCAAAATAACACTGACAAACAACAATAACAAGCCCAAACGTTTTCTTTGTATCATAAACCATTGTTGAAAGTCAGAAGCCAATTCGAAGATCTTTTTTTCAAGTTATCGCACTGAAATCAAAATCAGGAATGACTTTATAAAATTAAAAAAAAAAAAAAAGGTGCCTGCCCATACCAACAGTTACATGGGCCTTCTTCTAGTTGTAATTCACCAGCATTAAAACTTTGAATCCAATCAGAAGAGGCTTCTGAAGTTATGAAGGAGAATATCTGAAGAAAATAATTCTGACAACTAATATAAGTTCCCTCAGTCGCGGGATACAGAATAAAGTGACCAAATATTTCACAGTGACACCCCACTTGTTAATCTCTCACACCTCTTACAGTAAGTACTCCTCAAGGGAGACTATACTAAAATATCCGTTCATTCATCTCTGTCCTCCCTCCCTCCCTCCCTCTCTCTCCCTCCCTCCCTCTCTCTCCCCTCTCTCTCCCTCTCTCTCTCTCCCCTCTTCTCTCTCTCCTCTCTCTCTCTCTCCCCTCTCTCTCTCTCCCCCTCTCTCTCTCCCCTCCCTCTCTCCCTCCCCTCTCTCTTTCTCTCTCTCCCCTCCCTCCCTCTCTCTCTCTCCTCTCCCTCCCTCTCTCTCTCTCTCTCCCTCCCTCTCTCTCTCCCTCCCTCCCTCTCTCTCTCTCCCTCCCTCTCTCCCTCCTCTCTCTCTCTCTCTCTCCCGCTCCCTCCCACCCTCCCTCACTCTCCCTCCCTCACATACACTTCATCACCACTGCCGACCACTTAATGGTTTGGGAGGGAAAAAACTCCATTACCGTCACGTCTTCATTAATTTCCCTCACTCTCAGGTAGTTTTAGGCGATCTGTGATGGATTGATGTCTAAAAGAGCAATTACCGAAGTTAAATGAGGTGTTATGTTCTCCTGTGTCTTATTAGCAAGCCTCGCTTTCAACGACTCTAACAAGACACAATTCCTGCTTAAAAACTCCAGCAGGACACAACTGCTGAAGCCCTCCAGTACACAGTTCTGGTTAAAGGATTCAAGCAAGGTCCAATTCCTGCTGAAAGAATCTATCAACATACTCTTCCTGTTAGAGGATCCAGAACACATTTCATGTTGAAGGACACCATCAGGACCCAATTTCTACTGAAGAACATCAGCAATACACAATTCCTAAGGAAGGACTCGAGCATGACAGAATTCCTACTAAAGGACACAATTCTCGCTAATGGATTCTAACAAGACACGGTTTCTACTAACGAAATCCGAAGGGACACAATTTCCAGTGGACTAACACGATACAGTTTCCACTGAAGGACTCTTGCAGGTGCCCTAAACATGTCTGTTAATAATTCTACCATCCAGTATTTAAAAAATTCCCGAGACATTCTCTTCATACAAAATTCTTTGAGGCTAAAACCCAAGAAAATGGAAGTTATTCTGTCTTGTGGCTTCATCATCCCGAAATCCTGTTCATTTATTTTTTGGCAAACTTTTAAATATTAAAATGAATTGTCAGTACAATGAAAATAACTACGTAGACTTAAACGGTTCTCCTGTCAACACAAACATAAAATCATTCGCTTTGGAATCGCAAGAAATTTGGTGTTTTATTTAAAGATGAAAGATATATGAAAAAATCTTTTCCAAACAAATGCAGTATTATATTATAAATGTTCGCGTCTGCATTCCTTCTCTATAACCAGCGAATGAGAATTTTTTTCTCAAGAGACAGAACAATGTTCGCATCGCCTTAACCACTCAATGTGTCGCAGGATCTAATCTCGGCTGGCCGCAGTTTGGTAAATGTTTCAATACTACTTGTTTCGTGGTTTCATTACTATATAAACTGCTTGTGGAGGTTGGTATTCAAACGGGAGATAGTTGAAATTAGCCTTGAGCTTACCACTACCACGAGTGTTCTCGGATCATGAACAACACCTAGCTCTACTGAGTGCATGATCTTTGTAGGATCACTGGTTGAGTGGTTAAGGCGATGTGAACATTGTTCTGTCTCTTGAGGCGGGAGAATGTGTTGCAGGATCTAATCCCGCTTGTCTGCAGTTTGATAAATGATACATATATTCATTCTTATATATCTTGACATTTCTATTTTTAATTTATCAAGAAAATTTTTTATATATCCATATTTTCACTTAAGTACCAATTAATCAGCATAAAGAGACTTCATTGGCGAGCCTTCTCGATTTTCATAGCAAGTTAATGATATCAAAAACCCATCTTCATTTCTGATGAATATTTTCAGATATTTGGTATTCATAGAAGACCTGGTATCCTGACAGATCTTTTCCGAGCGTAAATTACTTCCTAGAGGGTGATTTGCATATTATAAGAAGGAAGTTACACTCCTTGGGGTTGATTACTTCCAGCGCCACCAGGGGTCCCTGTGCCGTGTTGGTTTAGCACCATGGATGTGTGGCAACTTTACATTTTCTGTTGTTTGTGAGGATTAAGTTCGTATCACAGCCTGGCTCAGTCTAGAAGCTAAGAGGTGCTATCCACATTTCGCTCGTTCTTCAAGTTATAGAGTAGTTGTCCTACCTCGGCTCCTTCTACAAGCTATGTAACATTACCTTATCACAACTCAGTCAACAAGCTGTTTAACAAGTTAAGGCCGTTCATTTCCCCCAGGCTCATATTACAATCAAAACATTTATCTTAACTCGTTGAAATATCTAAAATATTTTATCCTGCCAATAACAGATATTCTACCTTGACAAAGCTGGAGAGCGAAACGTTGCAGCAATAAAATTTGGCATTTGTTGTTCATGTGTCCTTTTACCTAATATATTGTCGGTAATTCTACCAATTATTATTTATTCTACCTGATCAACTTCCGTAGCTTTAACAGGATGCGATCCACAACTTTCTACTAACATCAATATAGTTATTCACTTCCAAATAAAGCGAGGCAGAGCCTTATAATATATATATATATATATATATATATATATATATATATATATATATATTGTACAAAAATCTCTAACATGGGATACAAGATGGAAAACAACAACGGGGGGGGGGAGTTAAATGATAGCTCTAGGCCTTTCGTGTTGCAATCAACATCATCAGGCTTGCAATTTTGCAGAAAAGAGGAAGTCCAAGCAAATACGATCACAGGATGCGCCTTTCTTCCTCTTTTTTGCAACATGGCAAGCTCCTGATGATGTGTTGATTGCAACATGAAAGGCCTAGAGCTATTATTAGTATGGTCATTATCAATCATACAGCCTTCTGCGTCTCCTCGGAGGAAATGAACGGCAGAGGTTGCATTCGTTTGATGACAAGTTTTGTAATATTATCATGTCTTTTTAACGAGGTTTGCTAATTACGTAAATGTCCCTGAGGATACAATACAAAGAAGCTTTCAGCTAAACGACTATCGATTACTGCCTACCTTGGAAAAATTATGCGATGCCTCAGCCAATCCATTCTAATAGAAGGGAAGAGTGTGGTTACATTGCGCCACCAACCAACAGATAAGAAAGCCACGTATTACATAAACATTATGATTAATTTTCTTTATTTAAACCTGGATAATCAGCTTTCCTCTTCCTTAATATACCGTTCAACAAATTCATTTTTTTTGTACATTACCTGATACTCAGTGTCCCTGTGTGTGGTTGGTACTGTGTGTGTGGTTGGTACTGTGTGTGTGGTTGGTACTGTGTGTGTGGTTGGTACTGTGTGTGTGGTTGGTACTGTGTGTGTGGTTGGTACTGTGTGTGTGGTTGGTACTGTGTGTGTGGTTGGTACTGTGTGTGTGGTGGGTACTGTGTGTGTGGTGGGTACTGTGTGTGTGGTGGGTACTGTGTATGTGGTGGGTACTGTGTGTGTGGTGGGTACTGTGTGTGTGGTGGGTACTGTGTGTGTGGTGGGTACTGTGTGTGTGGTGGGTACTGTGTGTGTGTGTGTTGGGTACTGTGTGTGTGTGTTTGGTACTGTGTGTGTGGTGGGTACTGTGTGTGTGGTGGGTACTGTGTGTGTGTGGTGGGTACTGTGTGTGTGTGGTGGGTACTGTGTGTGTGTGGTGGGTACTGTGTGTGTGTGGTGGGTACTGTGTGTGTGTGGTGGGTACTGTGTGTGTGGTGGGTACTGTGTGTGTGGTGGGTACTGTGTGTGTGGTGGGTACTGTGTGTGTGGTGGGTACTGTGTGTGTGGTGGGTACTGTGTGTGTGGTGGGTACTGTGTGTGTGGTGGGTACTGTGTGTGTGGTGGGTACTGTGTGTGTGGTGGGTACTGTGTGTATGGTGGGTACTGTGTTTGTGTGGTGGGTACTGTGTATATGGACCGATGATGCATGAGATGAAGAAGACAATTATTAATCCAAAAAAAAAAAATTCAGTGTCGCAGTTGAAGAGTTGGAAATATTCCATTTAGATTTTTTGTATGTATTCCGGTTAAGAGATTCCGCTCAACTAGTGCAGCTGCAGCTTATAATAATAATAATAATAATAATAATAATAATGAAGTGTAAAAGAAATAAATGCAAGTCTTAAGAAGAACTGGAGCAACATAGAAGTCACAACCAATTAAGTTTTAGCAGCGCGAAGTTCACTCTTCATCACAGGAGTCAGGCGAAGACATACAACAGACACAACAGTCTTAACAAAACTAGTTCTCTTTCTCCCTTCCTCTGTCCCTCCTCCCTTCCTTCCTCGCTCTCCCCCCTTCCCTTCCATCCTCTCTACCCTTCTCTCCCCTCCTTCCTACCTGCCTCATCCATAATACATATAGCATACTGTCCAGTCTTACACCTAACTTAACAGTCACAATATACTGGCTGGAACATATTATAAACACTCTCCTTTCCTACATCTCTTCCGTTCTGGTTTCCTTATTTCTTCTTGTCCTTCCTACATTCCTTGCATCTCTCTTTCCTCTTTATTTTCAATCCATCATTCCCTTTTCCAACTAGCCTTACACTCCTTCCGTTTTCCTCCCTCGTTCTTTTCTTCACTCTTAATTCTTCTTTCCCCATCCTCTTTTAATCCTACACTTCCTCCCTTTCTCACATATTCCTTACCTCCCTTCCTTCCTTCCTCATTATCTTCCTCACCTTACTTCCTCCCTCACCTCTTTCCTCCCTCACCTCTTTCCTCCCTCACCTCTTTCCTCCCTCACCTCTTTCCTCCCTCACCTCTTTCCTCCTTCACCTCTTTCCTCCCTCTCTCGCTTCCTCACTTCTTTCTTACTACCACTCTCCCTCCCTGCCTGCCACCCTAGCTATTATTCCTCACTTACAACAAGAAAAACTTGAGAAAAATAAAGAGAAGCGAGAGTGAGAAATGACCTTCCGACATTAAGGTCTCTCACACATACACACAAAAGGGCCAAATATCTATCGACAAGTGCCTTTGACTACTGGCAGTGAACGATGACAGAGGACAACAGACATGAGCCACGTCATCCTGAGTTAAAAACAAAAATGGTGTTTGTTTTGTAGTGCATTAAGTAGAGCGTTTCAGGCGAGAGTTGTTCTCCCAAACACAGAAGGAAATTATTAATCTGGAACATCTTCAGCGGGAAAGAATAACGTTTTTAGTATATTAAGGAGAAACAGAGCAGCGGCACAACAGTTCTGTGGGGCCTTTGTTGACAATATGGCGGAGGGTACGCGGTCCAAGCATAGCTGTGCTTGGACACCTGTAGATACGAAAGCCATTGGATGGATTGAATGAATAAAATTGAGCAACTTCTGGTAATGCAAAAAAAATTAATAGAGAAATTAAATAAGGAAAAATGCAACTTTAAAAAATTAAATTGAAGATTTTAAGATTTCCTTAGAGTAAATGCAGACGATATTAAGTGAGCAAGCTGACCTAATAAAGAAGAGAGAAGTGATATATCAGAAATTCTCTATAAATAAGGTTAATGAGAAGGAAATTAAAGGTTTAGTAGCCGACAAAACTACATTAAAAGATAGTTATGCAAGAATAACCGAGCATAAATCAGAATTAGAACAGCAGGTGCAGCTAACACAGGATATTTCTCAGTGTCAACAGGAGCCTAGCAAAGGAGAAGACAGGTTTGGAAGAATATAAATCTAAGAGTGTTGTAAAATTTAATAGAGAAAAGACAAGAGATTGTACAGCAGGTGATATTAACTTAAGTATTCACTGTCAGAGCCGCTATGAGTTACTGAGAGATGCTACTGAGACATGTTGCTGAGAGATGTTGCTGAGAGATGTTACTGAGAGATGTTACTGAGAGATGTTACTGAGAGATGTTACTGAGAGATGCTACTGAAAGATGTTACTGAGAGATGTTGCTGAGAGATGTTACTGAGAGATTTTACTGAGAGATGTTACTGAGAGATGTTACTGAGAGATGTTGCTGAGAGATGTTACTGAGAGATACTACTGAGAGATGTTACTGAGAGATGTTACTAAGATATGTTACTGAGAGATGTTACTGAGAGATGTTGCTGAGAGATGTTACTGAGAGATGCTACTGAGAGATGTTACTGAGAGATGTTGCTGAGAGATGTTACTGAGAGATACTACTGAGAGATGTTACTGAGAGATGTTACTGAGAGATGTTGCTGAGAGATGTTACTGTCATCTCATGAAATTCAAAGACGCCCGATTAGTAATCAAAGAAACTAATTTCCGTAGACGCAAGTGCCTTGAGTCAGCACTTATCGCTGTTTCTAACACAATTAAACAAAACAAAGGCAGCTTCACCATCTCTGAAGTCTTAGCAAGAATCCTCCTGAAAACAGTAAACCCTACCATCACATAGTTTCTCCTGCTAATTCAACACTAGCACCTCGTAGATGTGGAACACTCCTACAGACCTTCTCTATTCCAACCTCCAGCAGAAATATTTGTCTAACCTATATTTTTATACTACCCATGTAATTGTTTTATCACCTTGAAAAGCACACGCTTTATCAAAAACACGGGTTCCATCGTTTACCTCAAGTCACATCAACCTCATCAATGCCACATCCTGCATAAATAACCTGTATAACTATGTAATTCAGCAGTTTCTGAACTTGGGCACCAACATCACCTACGCCAGAATTACCTGCCCATTCAATTCGCAAAAAAACAAACAACTTCCTAATTCCATCTTGTTATTGCTTCCTGTCACGACTCAACCAGCCACGGTTAAGTCCAGTTATATTCAAACTTAAAATTAACTAACAATAAACAAAAATTCTCCCACACATAATCTTCAAAATACCTTACTGAGAGATGTTACTGAGAGATGTTGCTGAGAGATGTTGCTGAGAGATGTTGCTGAGAGATGTTGCTGAGAGATGTTACTGAGAGATGTTGCTGTGAGATGCTACTGAGATGCTACTGAGAGATGCTACTGAGAGATGCTGCTGAGAGATGTTACTGAGAGATGTTACTGAGAGATGTTACTTAGAGATGTTGCTGATAAAGGTACAACAGGTGTTGGTTTTGACTGTACTGCAAAAATGAAATAGAAATCACTAATAGAAAGATTCAAAGAGGGAGAACACATAATATGACAAAATGCATTGTGGATTTTTGCTTTCGAGAACATTTTGTGGCATATAAGCGTGTTGGAAAATAAGCTAATATGCCACGCTTGTATGCTGGTTATATGTAACATACTCGTACCATTTTCTTTGAAAAAATATATATGTTAATCCATAAAGAAAATTTTAGAATAGTTATTTTTTAGGGTACTTTGGCCTAACTGACCAATTCGGATTATTAGGCACGACATTATATATATGAGTATATATACTGTTTTTACATTATTTTTTCTGTTCCTTCTTTTATCTCTACACATTCACTCTGCTCCTTTTCCTTCTTTCTATTTTACATCGCTCATTTCCAATTTTCTTTCTCACGTGTGTTCGCTTTCTCATATACAGCATCGATTATTGACATCATCTCCCCCTCCCTCTCTTTCTTCAAACATTTACTGACATACGTCACTCTGTCTTTCTCCATTTGCACCAAAACACAAGGAACCTACACTCTGAAAGTCGAGAGTTGTTACCTATATATTCAAAAAAACTTTCTAGTTTTCTTACCTCAGCCCATAAATCTCTCTCTCTTTCTCATGCACCTTGAACTCGCACAATAGGAAGCGGGCTGTTTATTTCTCAGGGAACGAGTGTTGACGCGTCCAGCAGAGAGGAGCAGCAGCGGCCGGTGCCGACACAATGGTAGTGTGATCTGCAGGATGGCAACCCCGATGGCAGGGGGGAGAGGGGTGCTTGTGGCCAGGAGTGTGCCAGCGAGGGAAGTGTGGAAACAGAGGCACTGACAGATAGACAAAGTGAATCACAGTGAGAGAGAGAGAGAGAGAGAGAGAGAGAGAGAGAGAGAGAGAGAAATATATATTAAAATCAAAGAAAGCTCTAAACCGACATGGAAAGAGAGAGACAGAGGGGGAGGGGGGAGGAGGCTGAAGACGAGTCGTATCTCAAGACCAAATATTTAAAGGGGGATATTGGGGATTCCGGAAATCCTTATATCCGTGGAGATTCCTGCCCTGGGGCGAGAAGGGTAGCCACCTGCGGGGGATCCCCGTCCCCAGGTTAGGTATGTTCCCTGGGAGGCTCCATGGATGGGGATCCAGGCCCCGTGGCACTGGAGGAGGACCAGGGTTGCCACCAACCCAGCGGGGACGGGGCGGCCTTTATGCGTGCTTGCGGGAGACTCTCCCGGGCGAGAAGGATCTCTGCCTTTGTGGTTTTCTACTGAGGATCTTTGCCCCCGGTGAGGGAATAGTAGTGGGGAGGGGGTTGCTGCCACCTGCTGCCTTCCACAAGTGGCACCATGGAGTTCCACATTTAATACACTGAAATATGCAGACGAGCTACAAATAAACACTTTTCTTATTTTTGGCTTGTCAGTATTAAATACCCGCATGCTTGTAAGATGTTCTCCGTAATAATATATGTTAATATACCACGTATACCCTCTCATTCTACGAAATACACGGTAAGCTATCTCCAATGAAATTATAATTACAGTGATAATGGTTCACCGTGTATGTCAGAAGGCGGATGATTTACGTCCATAGTACTTATGTTAGCGAGTCTGGTGGGTTTATAAGAATGAGTAAATTGTTAGTGCTCTTTGATAACGGTATGCGGGAGGGAAGAAGAATGCGGAGGATGTGTAAATCTACATAAAGTGTGCCAGTGAATTTAATGTGCATGGCGGGAGCCAGACGCCGCCGCGCACACCCACCCACCATCATCAAGCACACACTCAGCTCTTAATATGCAGAAATGTTACTTGGAGGCACCTGTGCCGGATCCTTCCTAATATTCTCCACCAGTCCTCGGTGGGTGTGATTGCTAAAGCGCTGGATATACTTCCGTCTCTTCCTCTCCCCCACCTTCCGGTTTCTTGATCCCCATTGCCTCACTTCCTCTCTGCTTCCCCAATCATTCAACACCTCATCACTCTCTAGCTGTCGAGAGCAATAATACGAAAAGAACTTCAGCTGAACTTTATTGACCTAAGACTTGAGGGAGATTGACACCAGTCAGTCCATCTACCATCATTCTATTATGCAGGAGGAGCCAGATGTCTATGGTGCATCAAACAAAATAAGCAGACTCTTGGATGTCACTACCGCCCGCCTCCGGCTGGGATACAAGTATTTTTCAAAGGTTAAATCACCACCACCAGATGTAGAGAAAACGAAATATAAACTTTCCCTGATGGACAATTGTCACACCTTGCATTATTATGTGCTGGAATGTGATAAAATTAATGAATTCAGAGACAACTCACTCATAAATGTTAAAGATATGTCAAAGTATTTTATCCACAGTGGTATATTACAAACCATTCTGGAAAAATACCCTGATTTTGCTCACAGTAAATAAAGCATTACCACTTTGTACTCACCTATTTGTGGTTGCAGAGGTCGAGACTCAGCTCCTGGCCCCGCCTCTTTGTGTGTCTGGATAAATAACTCATTACGACTGTAACCAGATATAAACATGTAAATAGTTCATTAAGAGTGTAACTTTCTCAGCTATCAAAACTTTGGGGCCCCAGTCCCTGGACCCATTATGTACCTCTGTAATTCTTTGACTACCTCCACAGGATGGGGGAAAAAAAAAAACATACTACGGGCAGGATTAGAACCCGCAATCGTGTCATTACGATTTCTTGAGTCACATGTTGGGTATAGGGTGATTAATAAAGATGTTAAACTATCTCCCTAGCTAATGCTAGTTAGAAGCAGGCTAGCAAGAGAACCATGCAACTTGTAGCGCATGTGACAGATAATTAAGACACATGTGCAACATCTGAGTATCTTTATAGTAAACGTTTCGCCAACCAGTGGCTTTATCAGTACAAAATTCTAAAATTCTTGTACAACTTGCCAGACACTGCAACATCACGGAATCTTGATTCTGAGGACCTGCACATAACCTTCTTCACGGCTACAACTACTACTACAACTAATCCATCTCTTTGGGTATGACCTACTTCCACTGGGGAATCCCGCCTACCACTGACTATGCCCTCGTCTGCAACCCGTCCCTATCAGCTGACGCCTATTTAAGGTCTAGCATTCTTACCTGGACTTCAGAATCTCCACACCAGCGGTGCTGAACACACCAACTCCAAGGCCGAGGGACTGATTATCTCATCTTTTGTATATAGTTCTACTCTCTTCAAATTATGTCCTGGAATTTTGTATTGATAAAGCCACTGGAGGGCGAAACGTCTACTATAATACCATGTTGCACATGTGTCTTAATTTTCATCTTGTCGGTATTGTCTACCATTCTTGTACATGTGACAGATATCAACTGTGTCGACAATTAAGACAAAATATGGGTTTACTTGAGAACTGAGGTCAGTAAACGATAAAAAAAAAAGGAGAAATGAGTGTTGGTAATAAATACGCGGTAAATAAAGAAAAAGAGCAATAAAGAGAAGATAAGTAGGTGTTTTGGATTGTCCCTCCCATTAGAAAGGGGCAACAACAACGACTCTAATCTAAAAAAATCTTATGTAATTGTATGTAGATTGGGAATGCGACATGAAAGTACTCCCGGTCACAATGGCATAAAACTATTTAACATGCACAGTAGTGGTGCACACTGCTGTCTGGCATCACCATGCACTGTAATGGTGTATTTTGTTGCTTGATCACCATGCACAATAGGGGGTTCACGATACTGCGTGATGTCACTGTGCACTGCCATTATGACTTAATGGTGGCTCCCGTGTCAGCTAGTGACCCGGTGCTGCATAAAGTGTCAGTGTCTCCTTTCCCGTCTCCCTGTTCCCTGATGGTGGGGTATCGAGATGTGACCTTGGTAGTGACCTGTGGGTAAGTGCCATTGAGTGATGAGATCCAGTGTAGTGTGTGGTCTGTGGGTGAGTAAGAAATCTTTATATAGCGTCTTTAGTGTGATAACACCTATACAGTGATGATGGATCTCATGGAGAAACATCTTAACTAATACACGAACTAATTGTTGTATGATTTACATTCACTTGCAACTCTGCAAATTCGTGTAAACATGGCATCGTGGTGTTACGGTACATGCAGACAATATCTTCATTAACATCTTAAATATTTATGTTCCGGCTATAATACCAGACAAAAATATTGGAAGGCCATTAACAGACACTAATTAAACTAAATTAATAAAAATCCTAAATGAACAAGAGAATGCGAGAATTTTGGACATTACTAAGTCTTCTCATATATATCAGTTTATTAGATATGTGACTAGGATTTAACATATGCACGACTGCAGTGACATTTGATGATAATACATCTGATCATTTTCCAAGACTCAACAGTCAATGCTCATTTTATGTGGCAAATACGAAAGGAATTTTTGTTTTGTTTAGCCTGGATCATAGAAATAACTGTTTAGGTCAATGGTGTAATAGTTTCAAACCCACTGGCACATAACTTAGTGTTGACCTAATACTACCGCTGAAAATTTGTGTACTGATCAAGAGCAGAAAAGTCGAGAGCATAAATGTTAACAAACGCCGTCTTGAGTAATATAATGACTGACAACTACATAATTCAATAAATGTAGCTAGGATAATTGGTAAAGTATATATAAAATGTCGAATCCCAGATTTACTCACTAACTCACCCCCAATATTTACTGCGCATCCAAACGCAAGGAATGGGGAGAAAATTCTTATGTAAAAGGCACAGGAACAATTTGTTAACAGGTTCAATAGATCTACCTGTCTCAGTCTAGCCTGGAAAGATGTAAATAAATTAACAAGGAAAAGAGTGGTAATATTGCTCATCCTTTACCTCTTGAAATGGCAAATAACCTCGTATATAAGCAGGTCAAAACATCAAGCCGAAATAAACTGAATTGTCATCCATATGACACCAAAGTTTACTTAAGACATTGAACCTGACTCCTTGATTATTACTGACTGTCGATACTGAAGGTATCTGAAGTCTATTAAGACTCGATCAGCATTGGAGAAGCTAGATATATATATTAAACAATCAGAGGAAGGAATTAATGAACATTTATGGATTCCATCACACCCTAAATTACCCCTTCACGATAAAGTTGATAAAGTAACCAAAGAAAGTACCCTGAAATAATGTTAGGAGATATATAAATAATGAATGTAAATGTTCTAGGAATATAGCTTCTAGCTATATTCCTAGAACATAACTTACTATGATGACATGAATATAGATAAGCACATTTAATGAACAGCTTACAATATAAATTGACTGATGTAGTAGCTAGGCTTAGTACTTTTAACATTTTGGCATACATAAAGACGAAATAAAGTACCAGGCATTTTAAACAAATTTCTTATAATTCTATGCAGCAGATGGGAAAGAAATGTAAATGTATATCTTGATGTACTCCTGCCAACCATTTTGGGGCCTAGTTCCTAGGCGTTTTGTGTATCAATATTCTTCTACGCTAACGTCCACAGGATGGATATGGAATGTATAAGTAATTAACTGCTTTAGCAGCAAAATGTAAATCTAACGTGCCACCTCACATAATCGGCTGGACATTTACACCAACACATCACAGCCAAACACAATCAACATATCAACAGCCAAACATAAGTTTGGCTGTTGAAACCTGACTTAATTATCTTATTGACAAGCGATGAGCAGGTTATTTTTTTTTTTGTCCTATTTCTTCTTCTTAATATTAATAGTCAGGAAACTAGAAAGTGTCACCTGATTCTGGTTTTGTTATATAATAACCAGCTCGGTATTTTAAGTAGTGTACCTGTGGTGGATACCATATTATACAACGATGGCTTGCGGTTAAGAATCTGATGGCTTATAGTACATAGGTTGTCCACTTCATTGTAAAAATATAACGTTCTTTTTTCCATCATAGGATTAATTATTATTTTTAGAAACATACATATAATGAAGAAAATTTATGCATTTATATATAGGAATTATAATTATGAACCTTTAACTTATACGTTGTGTGTGAGTTTGTTAAGACTTTAAAGCGCATCGACTGCACGAGGGTTAAGGCTGAATTTCATTGGTACACCACCAGTTAAGAATACATTCTTCCCTAAACTAAGGGCTAACCTACCTGTGTATATACAATGGGAGATATATACCTCGGTGTATATACACCTTAAGCTATACGTTTTACCTGGAGTTTACCTGGAGAGGGTTTCGGGGGGTCAACTCTCCCGCGGCTAGGTCTGAGACCAGGCCTCATGGTGGATCAGGGTCTGATCAACCAGGGTGTTACTGTCGGCCGCACGCAAACTGCCGTACGTACCACAGCCTGGTTGGTCAGGTACTGACTTTAGGTGCCTGTCCAGTGCCTTCTTGAAGACAGCCAGGGGTCTATTGGTAATCCCCCTAATGTATGCTGGGAGGCAATTGAACAGTCTTGGGCCCCGGACACTTATGGTGTTGTCTCTCAGTGTACTCGTGGCGCCCCTACTTTTCATCGGGGAAATGTTGCATCTCCTGCCGAGTCTTTTGCTTTCATAGGAGTGATTTTCGTGTGCAGGTTTGGTACCAATCCCTCCATAACCTTCCAAGTGTATATTATCGTATTGATTGGTTAATTGCATTTAAAATCTATCGACTACACTAGGGTAATTAAGATTGTATGGTACGTATTCACTTTCAGAAATATTTTAGTCCCTAAAATATGGATTAAAGCAAACTCTCAAAGATATACACACCTCTTTATGTATATATATCTTCCTGTTATTTGTGTTTAAACCCTATAAATTGCACTAGAGTCATTAAAGAAGCACACAACCTGTTTGTTCTTCACCAGTCAAGAATACTTTACTCCCCAAACTCGATTATAAATAACATAAACTCTGAGTCTATATACACCGAGAGATACACACGTCGCGGTGTACATACACTGCTGTATCTTTGCATTAGAACATCAATTTAAATTTAGAAAAACATAAGAATATTTTACAAATGTGAACTGTGTACTACAAGATTATAATGTGTTATCGTACCTGAAGATAATCTTATTTCGGCGTTAGATTTCTATTAAAGTCCTAACTTACGCTTATGAGTTAAGAAAAACAATGTTATGACAGGTCCATGTTATACACTGATCAGAATGATGTTATGACAGGTCCATATTAAACACTGATGTACCCGCTTCTGGTTTAGCTAATTTTTGCAATTCTTTCGTAGGGCGAACCTTTGGTGACTGTGTTGTTTATTTTGGCTCAGAAACTGTTTTCACACTCTCACTTCTCGCAGATAACGGAAGAGCTGTCAGAACCACAGCTCAAGGTAAGATATCAAGGATCGTGTGTGGTCTACCCACAACCCATGGGTCGTGTGTGGTCTGCCTATAACCCATGGGTCGTGTGTGGTCTGCCTATAACCCACGGGTTGTGTGATCTCACCATAACCAATGGGTCGTGTGTGGTCTACCCACAACCCACGGGTCGTGTGTGGTCTGCCTATAACCCATGGGTCGTGTGTGGTCTACCCACAACCCACGGGTCGTGTGTGGTCTGCCTATAACCCATGGGTCGTGTGTGGTCTGCCTGTAACCCACGGGTTGTGTGATCTCACCATAACCCACGGGTTGTGTGTGGTCTACCCATAACCCACGGGTCGTGTCTACCCATAACCCACGGGTCGTGTCTACCCATAACCCACGGGTCGTGTGGTTTAACCACAACCCACGGGTCGTGTGATCTACCCACAACCCACGAAACGTGTGGTCTACTCACATTCCATGGGTCATGTGTGGACTACCCACAACCCATGGGTCGTGTGGCGTCACCATAACCCAGTCTCACAGCATGACACTTTTGTCTTGCAAGTGATACTAGTTCAGATTTGAGCGTTTTCTGGTTACGCTGACCACCTCTTTGCCACCTATACTGAGGCCTTTCTTTTTATTTTTCATATGCAGTTTAATACAGGGTATCCTACTCGTAGGAGGCCCCGAGTTATCGTTTACTACAGACATAATATACGAACAAAACGGTTGCAACTACGGTAGTATCAACTCGGGGCCTCCTACGAGTGAAACTCCCCTTGTATCTACTTTAGAGGTTTTGTAGCCTAGAATAACTTTAAAGTGAGAAATATTAAGTGTGAAAATTTACAAAACGCGTTATGAAATTATGAAATTGGCGTTTTATTACATTATAAGAAAATTATAGAAATAAAAGGATGAGGGTTGGTGACTAAGACAGGAAACTCAGCTCAGCTAACACATTGAGACGTCATTATGTCATCACTCCTCTCCCTCGTCTTTGTTGATATTTGTAACAGTTGGAACATACACAGCAATGGCCAGATTAAGGCTGGGACACACTAAGCTAGCAGTCCACAGCTACACGTACAGAACTGACTGAAATGAAAATTGCACTCATTGCAATGTTCCAGAAACAATACAGCATTTTCTATATCAGTGCAAGAACCATCTTCATGCACGGCCTAACCACCTTAAAATCCCCTTCACTATTGAAAACGTTTTGGGAGGTGGGATCTTTTCAGTACGTTTAGCTAAGGCACTAACCCAGTTTTTACGAACGAATAATCTGGTCACAAGCTCAATACCATCACTAACATAATATTTCCACTCGACAGAGGCAAGAGGAACACTAGCATGTTGATTCCCACAAGCTACTGCAAGGACAACAGACGTCAGTGAAACAACAAGGCCATCTCGTCACTGTATATCACAACTCTTTTAGTCACCGGAAGGAGTGAACCTCTAAGTAAACTGACGGATCCTGAAGAGGAGGACCTGCTACAGTTTCTGTTCGCGTTTTACACATCCAACAACTCGAGATTCTATCACTGGTTGTTATATTTGGAGAACTGCTAGGTTACATAATGTCTGATAGGAAATAAGAGACAGAACTGCAGTATAATGCAATTCTTAATTGTCGTCATTTCACCCCACACAGTGCCCTTAATTATTAAGAAGTCACCAACTCGATCAACCTCACTGTGGGCGAAACGTCGACAATAAAGGAACGCATTTTACCGCATTTGTCTCATTTTCCGTCGTATCGGTATTTTATATCATTTCTTTGAGTCATGAATTTTCATTCCCTTGCTTATGACTATCTTGCAATGTCCTCGTACTGTTCCAGTAGTGTTCCCGGGATAGAAAGATTGATTGATTTCCTTAAAACATTGACAGCAATCACTGTTTACACTCTGATAAGCCGTCCAAGAAAACTCATTCCTAGAACATAATTAGTAGGTTACATCATAACAGGAGTAACTGCTAACACGAGGCGGCGGCGGCAGCAGCTGCTCCAGTGATCAGGTCCATAACGCTACTATTGGTGCTCCAGTATAATGTTTACTGCTAACCTATTCAATATGACAGTGTATAACAAGCATGCCATGCACTTTTCTTCGATTTCATAAATACATAATTATTGTAGAACGCTTAAGATATAGACATAACTAGGGGTTTGCCCAGTGGGAGAAGTTAGAATGTGTAGTTGAATTTAGTGCGCTAAATGGTAGTTCTATTAAAGTTAAATAATACATCTTGGAATTATGTAAACTGTAGCATGGGCTACACTGGTATTCAATTTGCATTTAAGTATTGTTATATAAATGTGAGGAAAGACGATCGTGTCTCAAGCCTCTGCTTATCAACAGGTGTTGTGAGGCAGCCGCCTCTGGTCAGCTGTCACAATTACTCAGTGGTCATAATCAAAACTATAATTTTTGAAGGGGTGGACCGGTAAGTCAGGGGAAGGCCTCGGTCAGATGACCAAAAGCTCCAGCTGTGGGTCATCATCCCCTCAAGGGAGGTTCTTTGACGCTGGTGAGGGGCTCTTGATTTAGGGAATTGGATCTGTGCTCCGGTTCCCTGAATTGAGCCTGAATACCTTCCATATCCCCCCCCACATACGCTGTATAATCCTACGGGTTTAGCGCTCCCCATGATTATAATTATATGTGGGTCGTCTAAGACCCGCGTCAGGAAACACTTGTCCTGTTTCCTGACAAACATTACCAACCCAGACGTCTCGAGTTCTTCAACTGTCTCAGCTGGATTGTGAAGGAATAATGCCGATAGATATATGTATTGGTATAAAGACACAATATAGGGAACAAACTTGGGTTGAGCTTCCTGAAGAAACTTCTCAACATTATGCCATACACCGCATACTGTATATTTGTCAGTATATAATATCACTAACCTGGTTTAGCGCTTCTTTTGATTTATAATAATAATAATACCACTAACCTGTTTTCATCACTACTTGAAGAAACTCAACCATGAGTGAAACAAAGTCCCAGTTGTGTCTTAATAATGTTTAATATTTTTTATATTAACATTTATAAAAGATTTGTAGTGGGTTCATTTAAATTTTTTAGACTTAGTATTTCCTGTATATACCCATCCCTGTTAAGGTAGATAATGGGACTTAAACACTAAATAGATGCCTTGACCAAATCAGATTAGATCTTACTTTGATTACGCTTGGAGCATGCCCAGTAATTTTCACATCAATTACCATTCAGGATTCAAGGGATAAGGAAGGGGCATAGCCCACTGCAGCAGTGTTGAACGTTGGCTGGAGGAATACCGTACCAGAGGAGAGGCATTTCCTTACTGGTTGGTTCCCTGATACAGGAACGACTAGAAAATTCGAAGAGTGGTGAATGGACAATGAGTGAAGGAGTTAGCTTTACTTGGAAACGTTTCGCCAGCCAGTGGCTTCATCAGTCCAATACAGAGAAGAACGGTGGAAAATAAGGAGTTTGAAATAATCAGTCCATCAGCCTGGGGGTCGACGAGAAGGGGCTTATATACTGCAGACAGGCGAGGCGAAGCAGCTGAAGACGGCGTCACCTACACGTAGGGCAAGCACTGAAAATAAAAATAAAAATACCAAGATTTTGGTTTTCTAAACCATTTATATGCCGGTCAGAAACAGCAACATCTTGTGATCTTGATTCAGGGAATTCTTCTACGTTTGCCTAACACAGTGAGGTTGATCAAGTTGGTGACTTAATAATTAAGGGCACTGTGTGGGTGAAACGTCGATAATTAAGAATTTGCATTATACTGCAGTTTTGTCTCTTATTTCCTATCAAACATTATGTATAACCTATCAGTTCTCGAAATATAACAACCAGTGATAGAATCTCGAGATGTTGGCTGTGTAAAACGCGAACAGAAACTGTAGCAGCTCCTCTTCTTCAGGAACTCCAGCAGCTCCTCTTCTTCAGGAACTCCAGCAGCTCCTCTTCTTCAGGATACGTGCAGTTTGCATAGAGGTTCACTCCTTCCGATGACTAAAGGAACTGTGATGTGCAGTGACGAGTTAATTGTGTTGGTTCACTGACATCTGTTGTCCTTGTAGTAGCTTTTAGGAATCAACATGCCAGTGTTCCTCTTGCCTCTGCCGAGTGGAAATATTGAGTTATTGATGGTATTTAGCTTGTGACCAGATTGTTTGTTGTTCGTAAAAAAGTGGATTAGTGTCTTAGCTACATTCTGCTTTATACGTACTGAAAAGATCCCACTTTCCAAAATGTTTTCGATAGTGAAGGGGATTTTCATGGTGGCAAGGTCGTGCTTGATGGTTCTTGCACTATGATGGCGAAAATAATGATAAGAATGATAGCATTTTTCTGGAAGTGTGGCATGGAGCAAGATCCTGCTGGAAAATGCCTTCTCCATCAGGAAAGTCTCTATCCACAATGGCAAGCAAATAAGTTGCTACTGTTCATCATTCCCTCAACAATAACAAGTCGTCCAGGGCATTTAGAAGTAAAACTACCCGAAATTTTCTTTGGTGGGTGCTTCGGCGCTTGTTGAATGTGACCATTGCAAAGAGGTTCACCTTTGCTCCACCTCACTACCTCAAAATGCGCCTCATGTGAAAATATATCTTTTCTCCATTCATCTGTCGTCCATCACATACATAAATGGTTCTCCACTGGAAATCGAGTGAGGTATACTCATGTTTCGACGATCACTACAAATGCAACAGAAAGGTATACATGTTTAAAACAATGCCGTTACCTGGAGACTTGAAAATGCTCTGTATGACACATTATGTTTGTGTTAATGTGTCGGGAGTAATGCCACTAGTGACAGTGACCTGTGCCACAATACTGCTGCTGTTTCTGTGGCACCAGCAACCCAACCTCGCAGATTCTATGAAGAATCTACACAAACTGTTAGCAAATTTCTCGCTGTACGTTATTCAGCTTAATTTAGGTTAGGTTAGATTAGGTTAGGCAATGAAATTGTATGACGTGCAAACAGAAAACGAGGCCCAACCGAATGCATTTGAAAAATCTGTGATATACTTACTGTTTAAGGCTGGTTAAACAGTCACCCATTTGACAGTCTCAGCCACTGAAACATTGTCTGCTTTTAAGAGAATGGGGCTGCACCTGTGACCTAAACAAAGACGTTATGATACTAGTGACCGGGACCACGATATTGTAGCATCAGTAATTGGTCCCACAATACTGCGGTACCAGTGAGTGGGGGACAAAATGCTGTGATACCTGCGATGAGGCCCATGACGGTGGGGTACCAGTAACTTGGGCCACGACTCAGCCGTTGTGGCACAAATATTCAAGGTTACAGTGTTGTACTACGTACCAGTGACCACAACTAGGATAATGTGGTACCAGTGACAGGGACCATACTTCTGCTGTGGTACCAGTGACTATATCTCTGCTGCTGTGGTACCAATGACTGGGACCATACCTCTGCTGCTGTGGTACCAGTGACTGGGAACAATACCTCTGCTCCTGTGGTACCAGTGACTAGGACCATGCCTCTGCTGCTGTGGTACCAGTGACTGGGAACAATACCTCTACTGCTGTAGTACAAGTGACTGGGAACAATACCTCTGCTACTGTAGTACCAGTGACTGGGACCATACCTCTGCTGCTGTGGTACCAGTGACTGGGACCATACCTCTGCTGCTGTGGTACCAGTGACTGGGACAATACTTCTGCTACTGTGGTACCAGTGACTGGGACCATACCTCTGCTGCTGTGGTACCAGTGACTGGGACCATACCTCTGCTGCTGTGGTACCAGTGACTGGGACCATACCTCTGCTGCTGTGGTACCAGTGACTGGGACAATACCTCTGCTGCTGGGGTACCAGTGACTGGGACAATACCTCTGCTGCTGGGGTACCAGTGACTGGGACAATACCTCTGCTGCTGGGGTACCAGTGACTGGGACAATACCTCTGCTGCTGTGGTACCAATGACTGGGACCATACCTCTGCTGCTGGGGTACCAGTGACTGGGACAATACCTCTGCTGCTGGGGTACCAGTGACTGGGACCATACCTCTGCTGCTGTGGTACCAGTGACTGGGACAATACCTCTGCTGCTGTGGTACCAGTGACTGGGACAATACCTCTGCTGATGTGGTACCAGTGACTGGGACAATACCTCTGCTGCTGTGGTACCAGTGACTGGGACAATACCTCTGCTGCTGGGGTACCAGTGACTGGGACCACGATGCTGGGACTGAGAGTGTTCCTGGGAAATACGTAGTACACCATAATACTGGAGGTCAGTAAGTGTAGCTCTCTGGTTCTTTCCTTCTCGTCAAGTGATCGACTTGTCCGACCACCTGCCAACTCTCAGGTCAATAGGGAACAATGGTGCGTGTTTACCTTGCTGAGTTTTTGATGCTGTGTGTGTGCGCATATTTACGTAAGTCTGCGTAAGTGGAGCTCCAATTCTTGGGCCCCCATTAACACACTAATTGGTCTATCTCACGTCTTCCATTCTAAGCTCTTGTCATATCTTTTTTTGAATCCTAGTATTGACTTGACCTGCAATACATCCTTCCTTAATGTACCCACTCTCACCAAAGGAATTTTTATCTCTTTTCTTATTTAGACTTCAGTTTCCACTTGAAGCCTCTTGCTGTATTTCCTTCCACTTTATCATCTCTGAGTGTCTTTGAGAAGCAGTTATTTTGTTATGTCTCCTCCAGTTCTCTTTTGAGTGACGAGATGAGGGATTTTTGCTGGTGCTTGTTATTTGAGTACTGTCTTACAGATGTCATGAACATCTGTAAGACATTACAGATGGACTCAAATTTTTCGCGCGTTGAGTGGGTGAATTATGGCGGCGGCGTAGATCACACTGTGATTACACTCCCTGTGAGGTAGCGTGGCGAGTTTCAGTGCGATCGGATATTTCGTTGAGATTAGGGGATTTTTTGTGTTGTCAGCGCATTGTTGCGAAAGTTCCTTGCAAGTTTTCGAACGATATGTTAGAGCATAATTCCAACAGTTAATACAAGGGTCTGACAAATCCCACAGAGTTCAGCAATAAAGACAGAAAGGTTGTGGGTTGTTTCCATCCCATGTGATGGAAGCGAGGAATCCACAGAGCAGATGTCAGAGGGTTTATTACTGTTGAGGATTCGTGATCCATCTGTATATATATATATATATATATATATATATATATATATATATATATATATATATATATATATATATATGTCTGGTGTACCGAGGTGAAGGTTGAACACTGTAGATATCAAAGCAAAAATTCTTGCTTCACCTGGAGTTGTTTTGGGAATATCATTGGAGTATCATTGGGATAAAATAGTTCCACGGGGAAATAGGCGAAACTGCTGGTTGATTTTCGTAGTTTAAAAAAAAATGTATAGGTGGGAAGGGAAATTAGGTAGAACTTTTTTATAAAGGTTGCAGGTAGAGGGTGAATGTAGTGAGTTCATTCATAGAGGTAATGACATTTTTAACTTTGGACGGTATGGATGAGTCTGATGTGCAGAAATGCAGAGGGAGAGAGGAAGTGTTGGAATTCCTCTCTTGTGATCTACGACTTGTTTCTCTTCAAGGTCTATTAACGTGAGGTCAGCACCACAAATGTTTCGCCTGACAGTTTTTGAAGGTTTGATGGTTACGAATGTATGTAGTGTAGAATTGGAGAAGAATAAGTATGGCAGATGTCAACCCTTCATGAAGTGTAAACCGAGGACAGAGACACGACCATTCACTAGAACATTATAATTTAGAACATGAATACATTTGAAATAAAAATTAATGTAACAATGCTTCAGAATATTTACTTCAGCATTAAATATGTAAATAAGAATGAGAATAATAATAATAATAATATTAAAAGCTATTATTATTATGTAATATAAAAAGATATTAGTAGTAGCAGTACTGAAAGGTAAACAGACCATAACTGACACACACTAGAGCGCCAACTTGCCTGACACTAACCCTGTGATCTCGCGTGCAAATTGTATACCAGCTTTGCATATACATAGGTGTGTTAGCCTTTGCATATTTTATCCAAATAATTTTTAAATAAAAATTAAAGCAACATAAGCATCAAGAATTCCAACACATTTGCGAGATCCTGAGAAGTAACAGCGAGTCCTGTAGCCCACCTCCATGGTCAGCCAACACACTTTCAGGTCCTGTGATACATTACATTTCATCAACACAGCTATGGCGCCCTACAACACACCTGCGAGGCCTCTCATGTCAATATGGTTTCCAACCTATCCGGGACGCCCTAGAAAACCCTTTCTAGCCCTACAACACACCTGCGATGCCGCCCCCACATTTTCGGGGTCCTCCAATTTGTTTACAAAGCCTCCAACACGCCTGCGGTACCTCCAGCGGACCTCCTGCTCTGGTTAATGTCCTACAATTATCCGCTGAAACACTAATTAATGATCTAGTACAGCGAATGTGAATAATAACGTTACGGCCGCCGGGGTAATTAGTTATTCTTAATTATCCAAACAATCCATTAATGGCCTGGTGCGGCCCATTAGCGTTGGTGGTCAGTCACTGAGGTAGTCAGGACAGTTTAATCGCTGGGAACCCTCGTGCTCCTAGAAATGACCTCAGTAAAAGGCACGCACGCACTCCGACACTGACATGCGCACACAAACGCATGAGAGCCAGCGAAGAGATGCGACCAGGTGCTGAAACTCAACCCTTGCAACCATATAGTAAAGGTAAGTATATAAGTGAACATTAGATCAAAATATGCTTATGATTTTATAGCAGCAGAAAATATGTCTAGTTGATGGATGGACAGAATGATTAAACTGGAAGGAAATCAGATAAGGCAGAACGGACTGATAGAAAAAAATATATATATTAGATATAACTTTGAAGAATGAAATAGAAGATATGAAGGTTTCGATGAATCAGATGCTATAAAAAAGAGCTAAAAAAAGCGAGCTGACATAATAAAAAGAGATGAGATGGATCAGGAATAGGCAAAGAATAGGGATGATAAAGACAAGGAGATGAAAGGTTTGGAAGAGCACTAAAAAAGAGCATAGATATGAAGAATAGATAATAAAACAACTTGAAACACCCTGGGCAGCTGCCTCAGGATAACTGAAAATGTAGTAACTGATAGTTTTGAGAATAAGAAAAGCAACAACTGAAAATAGTCAAGGTCCAAATAACTAAAGAAAAGACAGAGATAGAACATGTGACCATACCACGGGTGGGGTTCGAACCCGCGGTCGAGAGTCAACATGTGACGCTGGCAAAGGAATTTACTGGTAGAGCTAATATTATAAATACAAAAAAGGAGATTGCAAATAATTCCAAGTTACTGGAGGGAAAACTGTAGACATTGAAAAAGTATTATTGAAAAAGTATTATTGTACCGACGAAAGAAATCAATTGCAGTAATATCGGTAATATCAGACTGGAGTAATATCAGAAACTGGTTAATCCTCTTTGAAAATAAGCTAGAAAAACACAGTAAGTGAGGTTGCATTTGATTAATATTACCCAGTGGTTCTACCTTTGTCAAGGTGGGCCAACGTAGAACCAAATCTTTCATGCATGTTTCCAATAAACTAATTATTACAGACAAAATATAAAGAATAAAGAAAAAAAAATACTGAAATAGAGGAGGAAATTTGTGTTAAATTAGGAAGTGGATTTTAATCTCAGACAGACAACTAAAATGGCTATTAAAGATACTGAATAAGAAGTAAATAAATTACTACTGACACGCAAAAAGCAATAGGATAAAACTGGGTAATATTATGTGTTTTAAAAATATGTGCAGGAGAATTATATCCACTGGAAAAAAATTATAAGGTTTCACTACAAGGTAAACTGGTAGGCAAATTTTAGATGGCCCACATTGTGCCTACATTTAAAAAAAATGGTGATAGGTAAGACCCTTTAACCTATACTCCTGTTTCATCGTAAAAATACTGAAAAAAATACATTAAAGTTGATTCAATGCTTAAAACACAAAATTTTGCTAACCAGTAAACAATTCGGTATACGGGCAGACTGTATTTATCTAAGACACTAAGAAAACTTTTAACAGAGTTCCCCATGAAAGACTTTTTTGGATACTGGAAAATATGGGATTATAATGCAAACAGTTAATAAAAAGAAAAAATGTCCTGGTGAGGAGACATCAAAGGTGGCGTCCCACAACGATCCTTCCTTTCCCAGAATTTTTTTAATTTATATAAATTACTTACCAGAAGAAATAAAAAAAAAACCTATATACGACTACGCTGATGTATCATGCAAAAATCTCATGTAAAATAATAAAAACATCTCTAACTCTCTCCAGTATAAATTAGATAAATTGAGAAAACGGAGTGAAAGATAATTGAATTTTTTAATGTAAATAAATGATTGTAATGAAAATGAGAAAACATGAGGACTACAGACTACCTGATATAATATTTCAAGCGTCAGAGAGATCCAAGACTTATTGTTGATTAAAAATTGTCACCTGTAGATCGTGCACACGCCATTGTAAGAAACTCGTATGCTACACTTGCAGACTATAATAATTTTCCATTATATAGATGGAGAAATGCTGTAAAAACTGTTTACAACATGTTAGTCCAAAATTGTAATATGGAGCATTTGTGTGGTGCCCACTCCTCAGAAAATACATGGATAAGTTATAAATAGTTACCAGAGTTAAAGAAAAAAAAATAGGAGTTATGGTAAAAGGTTGAAAACCCAAAACATGCTCTGGCTGGATGATGGGAAAAAGAGGAGGCATGCAAGAACAGATATGGAGAATGTCTTAGAACCAGCAGCAGGGGTAACAAGACACCACAGTTCTAAACTGAGGCAAAATTAGAGTCAAAAGATTCCAGACAACTTCGTAAATAAAGTGGCTGACCAGTAACACCACTTGAAAAGACAACGTCGTAAGTGCTATAAGTAATGAAAAGTTTAAAATATGTGATGACTATTTTGTTGAAAAAGGAACAACACGAGCATGACTCTGCTCCTGTGGCTTGGAACTGGTGACTACGACTAGTTAATAGCAACTTGCACAGGCTTAACAATAGTTAAACCTTTATCAGGATTCAATGATGGTACATAATATTATCAAGTTAATGCGATGAGACATTCTCAAGGTATCATCCGGGATCTATTACTGTAATAATATTAATAATATATCTGTATGACCTGCATTGTTCTAATACGCTATAGATATGTAAAATATAGTTTATATGCCGATGTCTATATATATTATAGGTGCTGGTCGTTATAATAATATAGCTCCCCAGACACTCCCCCACATCTTATCGATGGGTGATACGAAAATAAGGAAGAGTCCAGTAACAAATATGTAACTAACTCTGATCATTTTTCCTCTTTGTTGACTCGTTGTATCATTGTAAATTATTATTTGCCTGGCGTCTTCCTTGTAGGAAGTCGAGCTACGAAGACAAAACAAATATTTACCAAACTTGTTATTTAAAATTACTGATTATGTAAATGACACAAGCGATTGGGTCGCGCTGCGTAGGTGTCAGTTTCTCCTATTTATTAAAAAAAAAACATTTTAATACTAATTTCCAAGTGACAACTTGTGAATACCTGTTGTTATTGGCTTCAAACTTTCATACCTGATATTTAATGGTTAGAAACTTATGCTCCACTTTATATTATTTTCGTCGTGCACTGAGATAGAGAGGGCTGGGCTTAAGGGATTTGGGGATAACTTCTTGGGACGTTGAGTAACCAAGCATATCTATAAGGAAAGCAGGAAATAGCTACACATCTAATAATATAAATGAGCATTTGAACCAGCATGATGTTACTATGAGGTATTTTTCCTTCCTCTTCCATAAACTTAGTAATTAATTTTTTGATATAGTTTACGAGGCAGACGAGGTGTTGTCACGTCATGAAAACACATTAAGAAATATGAATTCTTGTAGTTAACTAATTATGCGTTTATTACATCTCAAAACTGCATGCAAACATTAAGTTAATTTTAGAGTTGATTTAAGATCAGTGGCCGAGCGGAATGGCTGGTCGCTGCCGGATAGTAAGTCTTGATGATGTTACTGATGTAGGCACCTCAAGGGTTCACTTGTTTGCTAGTCTAAATCAGGGGTGTTCGATGGTGGTCATTGGAATTTAGGTGGATACTCGTTTGGAGGTTGATGGGAGAGCAGTGGGTGATGTAGGAAATAGTGGTCCCTACGTAGCACGTATTCTCCCACGATAATTTCACTACCACAAAAGCTTTTTCTTACACTCCGAGTAAAAGGTTGATTGTCGCCTTTGTGATTAAAAGTTGAATTGCACGAGATAATTGTAATTTAAAAGTGATCATCTCTGGATTCCATAACTGTCCTGACATCGCTCTGTCAGAATTTCAAGCTGTCAGTTTCTCCAACTATCAAAGATTCTCAGGATTAATTCTTCACCAATCATGAACAGCTAGAACAAGACTGCACTTGTTACCAGAGAGTAACCACATCGAAGAAAGATTATGGTTGTGTTCAACATCCTACTGAGCACTGAATATCTGATTAAATATCTAAGAAATAACAGCATTATTATTTTCACACAAAAATTCTAAATCCGCGAGGGTCATTAAGCGCTTTATAAGAGGACTCATGAAGGTCAGAGTTTACTCCCTGTTAAGTAATGTGACTGAAATCTCACTAAAAATGATTTACGGTTAGCATTTCCTTTACAAATATACACAGCCTTTTAATGGGGTTGCCTTCATTCTGGTGAAGAGGTCTTGATTAAAGGAATTGGAGCTTGTGTCACTTTTAATGGATCAAATCTGATTACCCCACATTCCGCTGGTCTAACTCAAGACCTACGAGTCAGCATATCTACTATAAAAAATAATGTAAAATTCAAAATAGGCATATTACTAACCCATTTCAGTGACCAGCCATAGAGCAGCAATAACCATGGCTTTGCTAGGAATTTTGTAATTAAATAACAAATATTATTCTTTTGCAGTTTCATCCTTTTAATCATTATTGGCATTGAATATATTTCCCCAGGCAAGCGACCCACAGCTGTCGACAAACACAGTTGGAATTGATTCCCAGTGATATCGGATGTGCGTGAACTGCTGCGACCATTGAGACGCGAGTGGGCGGTCAGAGTGCTGCAGGGAGCCCTGTGGTGTCATTACTAAATTGGCTCAGCACGCCTGCAACAAGATTAATGCATAACCCGAGGCGCTGCCGTCAAAGGGCAGCATTAATCACTTAGACTAGCTGAGGGCTGTCATATGAGCAACACACACACACACACACACAAGCGCATACACACACACACACACACACACACACACACACACACAAAGCGCACACGCACACACACACACGCAGCACCAGTTTGGAATCCACACCTGGACAAACGTGTCAAGAAATTAGAGAAAGTGCAAAGGTTTGCAACGAGACTAGTCCCTGAGCTAAGGAAAATGTCCTACGAAGAAAGGAAATCGGCTTGACGACACTGGACAGGAGGATTAAGGGAGACATGATAACGACATAAAATACTGCGAGGAACTGACAAGGTGGACAGAGACAAGATGTTCTGCACAGGGGACACAGAAACAAGGGGTCACAACTGGAAGTTGAAGATAAGTCATAGGGATATTAGGAAGTATTTCTTCATTCATAGAGTTGTCAGGAAGTGGAATAGTCTGGAAATTGACGTAGTGGAGGCAGGAACCATACATAGTTTTAACACGAGGTTTGATAAAGCTTATGGAGCAGGGAGAAAGAGGACCTAGTAGCGATCAGTGAAGATGCGGGGCCAGGAGCTATGAATCGACCCCTGCAACCACAAATAGGCGAGTATACACACACACACACACGAGCGCACACACAGTAATCTCAGCTGTTATTCCCCGACTTGTAATGAGAACACCAGGGACATATGAAAGGCGATGATAGAGCAAAGGGTGAAGAAGGCACAAGGGGCGCAAGAGATGCGCGCGCCCGTGCTTGTGTAAGTGCGTGAGTGCGTGCGTGCGTGCGTGCGCAATGGCGAGAGCCACAGAAAGAGCGAACAGATCACGTGACTGCCCCTACCAGCTTGTCAACAGCACAACAGGTCCATTAAGGGAGTCGCGTGGACGAGTCGGCCCTGATGCTGTGATAACCACGTATCACTTGCCGACCTGGTGAAGATGTATTACTGGGAAGCTGGGGAGAGCTGGTCCCCGGTGGGTGGGGATGTAGGGGCTAGTACCAGAGAATGATGGGGCCGGAAAATGGGTGAGGGTAATGACAGTGGGAGAGGGTGATGATAATGGGTGAGGGTAGTGACAATGGGAGGGAGAACCTCGCACTGTGGTGGCAAAGAATGGGGAAAGGGAGAGGGCGGTGATGGGAATGGGTAGCCTCAGTGTAATGGCAATTTCTTAATCGGTAAAAACTGAGTACATCAGCTATGTGCTGCTGATGTACTCAGTCATAATAATTACAAAGTGGGAACAAAAGGCGTGCCTCCCTGTCAACTTTCATTACTCAGGTTGCGTTTCGTGTATCAGGAAATGAAATCTATCTGTCCCGTTGAGCTGCCAAACTTCGTTATGGGATGAGAATATTGTCAAGCATTCCACCACAGCTCTTGTTCCAGCACAGCTGGAATTATTATTACTTAATAATTCCCACCCCCACCTCTCAGTATAGCCTATCAAGCTATATATATATATATATATATATATATATATATATATATATATATATATATATATATATATATATATATTATTGTAACCACGAACGAGTGCTATTGAATCAATAACAACCCTGCGACTAGCCGAGGATTCAAACCCATGTTGTAGTGGCCCGCCTCATGGTGAGCGAAAACCACATGACGCTCTAACCCACAGGACCACGCAATCCTACAAGAATCAAGCATCCATCAGAGCTAGATGTTTTATCTTGATCCGAGGACATACGGTGGTGTGGGTGCCTCTGACCTAATTTCATTCTTCTCCCCGTTTGGTGTACTAGTCTCCACGAGCAGTATTTTATATTACTGTAACCACGAACGAGTGGTATTGAATCAATAACAACTATGACACATGTGCAACACCTAGTTGTCTTTATTGATGAGGCGGATGTCACCTTTACAACAGGCATTTTTAATTTCATATTGAAAAAACTTTTATTCTGAAGACAGCGGGAGAAGTTGAGAGGGAATTTTGAGGTATAAATTCCTTGGTCTTGATATATGTTCAGTTCCTTGGTCTTGATATATGTTCAGTTCCTTGGCCTTGATATATGTTCAGTTCCTTGGCCTTGATATATGTTCAGTTCCTTGGTCTTGATATATGTTCAGTTCCTTGGCCTTGATATATGTTCAGTTCCTTGGTCTTGATATATGTTCAGTTCCTTGGTCTTGATATATGTTCAGTTCCTTGGCCTTGATATATGTTCAGTTCCTTGGCCTTGATATATGTTCAGTTCCTTGGCCTTGATATATGTTCAGTTCCTTGGTCTTGATATATGTTCAGTTCCTTGGCCTTGATTGATGTTCAGTTCCTTGGCCTTGATTGATGTTCAGTTCCTTGGCCTTGATTGATGTTCAGTTCCTTGGCCTTGATAAATGTTCAGTTCCTTGGCCTTGATAAATGTTCAGTTCTTCCTTGATAATGTTTAGGCCTGCTTGATAAATGTTCAGTTCCTTGGCCTTGATAAATGTTCAGTTCCTTGTGCCTTGATAAATGTTCAGTTCCTTGGCCTTGATAAATGTTCAGTTCCTTGGCCTTGATAAATGTTCAGTTCCTTGGCCTTGATAAATGTTCAGTTCCTTGGCCTTGATAAATGTTCAGTTCCTTGGCCTTGATAAATGTTCAGTTCCTTGGCCTTGATAAATGTTCAGTTCCTTGGCCTTGATAAATGTTCAGTTCCTTGGCCTTGATAAATGTTCAGTTCCTTGGCCTTGATAAATGTTCAGTTCCTTGGCCTTGATAAATGTTCAGTTCCTTGGCCTTGATAAATGTTCAGTTCCTTGGCCTTGATAAATGTTCAGTTCCTTGGCCTTGATAAATGTTCAGTTCCTTGGCCTTGATAAATGTTCAGTTCCTTGGCCTTGATAAATGTTCAGTTCCTTGGCCTTGATAAATGTTCAGTTCCTTGGCCTTGATAAATGTTCAGTTCCTTGGCCTTGATAAATGTTCAGTTCCTTGGCCTTGATAAATGTTCAGTTCCTTGGCCTTGATAAATGTTCAGTTCCTTGGCCTTGATAAATGTTCAGTTCCTTGGCCTTGATAAATGTTCAGTTCCTTGGCCTTGATAAATGTTCAGTTCCTTGGCCTTGATAAATGTTCAGTTCCTTGGCCTTGATAAATGTTCAGTTCCTTGGCCTTGATAAATGTTCAGTTCCTTGGCCTTGATAAATGTTCAGTTCCCTTGGCCTTGATAAATGTTCAGTTCCTTGGCCTTGATAAATGTTCAGTTCCTTGGCCTTGATAAATGTTCAGTTCCTTGGCCTTGATAAATGTTCAGTTCCTTGGCCTTGATAAATGTTCAGTTCCTTGGCCTTGATAAATGTTCAGTTCCTTGGCCTTGATAAATGTTCAGTTCCTTGGCCTTGATAAATGTTCAGTTCCTTGGCCTTGATAAATGTTCAGTTCCTTGGCCTTGATAAATGTTCAGTTCCTTGGCCTTGATAAATGTTCAGTTCCTTGGCCTTGATAAATGTTCAGTTCCTTGGCCTTGATAAATGTTCAGTTCCTTGGCCTTGATAAATGTTCAGTTCCTTGGCCTTGATAAATGTTCAGTTCCTTGGCCTTGATAAATGTTCAGTTCCTTGGCCTTGATAAATGTTCAGTTCCTTGGCCTTGATAAATGTTCAGTTCCTTGGCCTTGATAAATGTTCAGTTCCTTGGCCTTGATAAATGTTCAGTTCCTTGGCCTTGATAAATGTTCAGTTCCTTGGCCTTGATAAATGTTCAGTTCCTTGGCCTTGATAAATGTTCAGTTCCTTGGCCTTGATAAATGTTCAGTTCCTTGGCCTTGATAAATGTTCAGTTCCTTGGCCTTGATAAATGTTCAGTTCCTTGGCCTTGATAAATGTTCAGTTCCTTGGCCTTGATAAATGTTCAGTTCCTTGGCCTTGATAAATGTTCAGTTCCTTGGCCTTGATAAATGTTCAGTTCCTTGGCCTTGATAAATGTTCAGTTCCTTGGCCTTGATAAATGTTCAGTTCCTTGGCCTTGATAAATGTTCAGTTCCTTGGCCTTGATAAATGTTCAGTTCCTTGGCCTTGATAAATGTTCAGTTCCTTGGCCTTGATAAATGTTCAGTTCCTTGGCCTTGATAAATGTTCAGTTCCTTGGCCTTGATAAATGTTCAGTTCCTTGGCCTTGATAAATGTTCAGTTCCTTGGCCTTGATAAATGTTCAGTTCCTTGGCCTTGATAAATGTTCAGTTCCTTGGCCTTGATAAATGTTCAGTTCCTTGGCCTTGATAAATGTTCAGTTCCTTGGCCTTGATAAATGTTCAGTTCCTTGGCCTTGATAAATGTTCAGTTCCTTGGCCTTGATAAATGTTCAGTTCCTTGGCCTTGATAAATGTTCAGTTCCTTGGCCTTGATAAATGTTCAGTTCCTTGGCCTTGATAAATGTTCAGTTCCTTGGCCTTGATAAATGTTCAGTTCCTTGGCCTTGATAAATGTTCAGTTCCTTGGCCTTGATAAATGTTCAGTTCCTTGGCTGATAAATGTTCAGTTCCTTGGCCTTGATAAATGTTCAGTTCCTTGGCCTTGATAAATGTTCAGTTCCTTGGCCTTGATAAATGTTCAGTTCCTTGGCCTTGATAAATGTTCAGTTCCTTGGCCTTGATAAATGTTCAGTTCCTTGGCCTTGATAAATGTTCAGTTCCTTGGCCGATAAATGTTCAGTTCCTTGGCCTTGATAAATGTTCAGTTCCTTGGCCTTGATAAATGTTCAGTTCCTTGGCCTTGATAAATGTTCAGTTCCTTGGCCTTGATAAATGTTCAGTTCCTTGGCCTTGATAAATGTTCAGTTCCTTGGCCTCTCCACTTTTTTATGGTATTCAGTGTGAAACTCGCCTCTGCATTCATTTGAAATTTCTCGTTAATTATAATGGCCAGCAGCTGCACAAGACTTATCCATCAACGGCCGCTATTGTACGTCGTTATTGTCATGACACCTGATACGGTATTCTCTTCCTGTTGTATCAATCACACAATCACAGCCCAATAGTATATATCTGGTGCCAACCTGGAGGGAGTTCCGGAGGTCGACACCCCCGAGGACCGGTCCATGACTCTCGCTGTGTGTGTTACTGCTGTTACTACTTGTTATGTGGGGCAGCGGGCCTCCAGCAGCAACAGCCTGGTTGACCAGGCAAGCACCAGACGAGCCTGGCCCATGGCCGGGCTCAGAGAGTAGATAAACTCTGTGAAAATATCTGTCAAAATTGCTTAAAGAGGATTCAGCACCATTTTTCACTATCCAAGGCGACATTCTTCACTATATGATCCCATGTTCGTCTCTGTGCTCATTTATTTTAGTTGCGTTAATACTTTGTTACCTGTAATTGCAATTCTCACCGGCACTACGTGGGTTGAGATTATTATTTGAGTTCTGGAATTTGCTCCCTGTTCAATTACTAATTACGTAATTGTGATTACCAGTTACTTGTTATAAGAAGTGAGCTATGCTTAGAAAACTCGTATTAGTGCGTACCTGCCTCTTGTATCGAAAGAGAGAGAGAGAGAGAGAGAGAGAGAGAGAGAGAGAGAGAGAGAGAGAGACGGAAGGGGAAAGGAAAGGGAATTCAGGAGCTATAAAGAGGGAGAGTAATTGTAATGGGTAAATGTTTGGAAGGAGATGAGAACCTGGAGAATGGTTAAGTGGTATGATGGGGGTGTGAGGGTAGGAGGCGGTTCAATAGCGAGCTGTGGGAATATTGGTAGCCCCAGCTCAGAAGGATGAGTGGAGTGGGGAGGGGATAGGTAATAAGGGACAGGGGCAGGAGAGTTATTAATGGAAGGGAAACGAAGGGTGGTCTAGAGACGTATGGGAGGGACTAGTGTGCTGGCATGGATGAGAAGGGAAAATGAACCTTAAAGCACCGATGCTCAAGTGGGATGTCTATGTCTAAGACACACTGGGCTGCTGTTATCAAGCTTTGGGCAGGAGTTTACAGGAGAGTTGCAATTTAAATTTGAATTGTAAAGTCTGTAGTTTAAACTTACATGAACTGGATATTTTGATCACTGTGCAATAACCGCAGCCCAGCAAAACCTTCTAGAGGACGAAGGGTTGCATATGAACTCTTTTATGAAACCTAGAAGCTATACGTCAATACTGGAAGAGGTTCAGATGGAAATCTAAAACTTCAACAGGCTTGGGAACTTGAGTTCAACACTCTGAAGAAACCTAACAACTGTAGCTTAGCACCCTTAAAAGAGTTACTAGTTATAGAGGTCCAGGGGCTCTAGATCAATTCCCTAAGGAGGCTCTAAAGAGGGAACTCCTCCCCCTGTCATATTCTAAAAACAAAACTGAGATCAGTAGCACAAAATACTGTAAAGATATTCTCCAGATAATACTACCATCACCTACACTTCCCATTCCACTTTATTTACGACTTCAGATTCAGGGCACAGAATATTCTTCACGCCACTCCCACTTTGTTCTCCCGTGTCTCACTAGAATAAACATAACCCTGGGCACTAATTCTATGAAAAACCTTACCTAGAAGAGAACCCTATTTCAGCACTGGCTTCTAGGGGGTGAGTCAACAAAATCCTCTGCTGGCAATATAAATAACTGGAGAAGCCTATCAACCAGGCTTAGTAAACATAATTACACACTAAAAGGATGACCAGAACAATGTCTGGTTTATTAGTTTTTATCGAAACTGGATTAAGAAGGCTTTGGTACTTAGAAATCACTTTTATAGCCGTTTCTATTGCTGTTTATTTAACAGAAATCAAGTAGCTATAGCATCTCTAAAACCTTAGTCCTTGACCACACATCACAACGCCCACATCACTACACGTCAATCAGGTGACCACTTTCACGAGCCTGACCTGACATCTGCTTAAACCTGACCTGAAATTTACTCATATTTAACCTGAAATCTCTTTGCTCATCACTTACCTATGCTATATACACTATTTTAAATATCTTATGGATACATAACACACTTGTCCTACTTCACAGCTTATCAGTGTCATATATCTAATTGTTGTCAATCAGAATATTCCTTTAGGTAATATACATCGGCTTTGAAGCTGACCAGAATAAGTATTTTCAACTCATCACTCGAGAACTAATACGCCAGTTCCGTTAATAAAATTGACAAATTGAAATGTACAAAACCCAACAGCAATCCAGACCTTCCTCTAAGTAATATACACTTGCGTTAAGACTTTGAAATGAATCAAGAGAGACATTATCAACTTATGGTACGTTTATTAGAATACGAAATTATCAACCTGTCGGTATTGTATGCCATTATCATACTCACGTTTACTAAAATATATTGGCAGAGGAGCTAAAAGAAAATCTCGGATAAACACTGTAGTTTCGGAGGAAAAATATTGACTAAGTCTGATGGTGCGACTGTGATTTGTGGTGATTGTTTACAAACACAAACGGGTGTTCACAGCTCAAGAACTTGTCGATTAAAAGCAACATGTGAAAAAAGGTTTTTATGTGCTGAGCTTATGAGGAAAAGTAAGAAATATATATAATTTGAAATTTTAATATCTCTAAAAGTCTCCTAGTTAAAGTTACGGCAAACTAAAAGAAGTACAAAATATTTTGAGAAAAACAATCAGGGGTTCCACAAAACTGCGGACATTTCATGAGAGTCAGCTCTGGACCATTGATGAGAAGACAAAGAAAGAAAACGAAAAAGAATAGGAAAAAAAAAGACAAGGAAAAGAAACAAAAGAAATAGAAAAGCTAAAACGAAAAAGATTTAGGAAAAAAGGAGGAGGAGCAGGAGGAAATGGTTTAATTGCATTACAGCTCTCGATGGAGGTTTTTCCCAGTCTCCCAACCCAGTGAATCTCACAACACGAAAAAATTCATGAAACAAAAAAATCCCCCAATCACCACTTCCTTCTTCCCACCTCCGCCCCTCCTCCTTCCCCCAGTCCCCTCCACCCCCCTGCTCACCCGCTCCCTGCACCTCCAAACTCTCTTACCAACACCATAAAAGTGTTAAGTCGCTCCTGAGAGTTTAATTGGCTATTGCATCGCTTCCTGATGATGCCGTTGAATTCATTGTGTTTTTCATGTCATACCTTGTACCTTGCACAGTTAAGACTGTACACACCACATTGACTGGCTACTGCCTTGCTGAGTACCATTTGTTCTCAAGTGGGATTAGCAGCACTGAGGCGGAGAGCCACTTCAATTAAAAGGGTCTTAGGGTTGAATCAAGTGCCGGCCGCAGATACTGGGAACGGTAACGAAAAAAAGTTTCCAGTGGGCAATCACGATTGAGAGGCAGCCAATATCTTCAGATTTTTTAACCCTGTAGCATAGCTGTTGCACCGTTTTGTACAACGGAGCCTTCCCAGCGGTACTGTTTGTAGGTCATTACTGGGGCTTGTATAGATGAAGGAACTATGAGAACATCCCACTACCAGGCGCCTCGAGTGAGGCTGTGGCGGTGCTATTCATTCTTCCTTACATCACAGGGACATTAATTATGCAACGAGGCATCTTATAGACACCTTATTGTTTACTCAATTAGCAGATCAATTTAGGATTCATGGTGAGGATTTATTTATATACCTACAACACCTGTCAATGCAAACTATGATATCGTACCTCCGTGAACGTCAGCAATTTTGTGCACAATGCATCACGTAGGAGAGGATGTGAATCTTGCAGGTGCTATCACTGCATCATACCCCAAAAAACAAGCAGTCACATATACACTGAAATAAAGATGTTTTGCTTAATCCATTAGTAAGCTTTAGAGAGACACATAAGACCCCTCAAATACAGATTTATCCCAGTAGGATCAGGGACCCATGGATCATGGGTAGAGGTCGCACTTAACATCCTGAAAGAGTTAGGTAACAAATTGTCAGGAAAATCATGGCACCAAAAGCAACCAGCTTCTCATTCTAGATGGAAAGTATATTGTTAGGAATATTCTAGGTCTCTCAAGTAGGATTTTTACAACTTCTATTGAAAAAACTTGCTAATGCTGATATTTTCTGAAAATTTAAATCTAAACTGTTCTCATCTTATTTACTAACTTTAGAGAGTTTGTTGCATAGTTCGTCAACGCTCAGAAAGTATTTGACATAATTAACTATTACAGGTAACTTGAAACCCAATCCTAATGTTTTTCACCCTTAAAGTCCAGCAGATGAAATGGATATGCCTTCATTAGGATCTATTATCTTTGTTAAATCAATACTTTATTATTTAAGCTAACATTGATGAACCAGATTATCATTAAATAACTTACTGTTTGCATTGACATTTAAGAGCGATTTTCAACTTATATATAATAACTAAAATTGACTTGTTTATGTAATGAAACAATAAGTGAATCAGTCTGTTAATAAGTGATGAGTTGCTTTACTCTAAGACATATTCTCAACATTTAATAACTTAATCATAAGTTGTAGGTACAAGTTGAAAAGCAAAATCTGCGTTAGGTACTTTATATTTAATGAAATTAGGAATGATTTCCAACGTTTTACAAGTATCTAGAAATTTCAGATTGTATTCCATCCCTGTAATAACTCTCTGTTTTCCTGAAGATCTGTAATACTTCCCGGTCATATCTTGAGAATATTACATAGAAAATTGATTTTGTTCTTAGGAATCATAGACGAATGAGGAACAGAAATACCTAAGCCGTGATAAAAATCTTAATTCAGTCTCAAATTCCTCCATCATTGCTAAAATATATAAAAGCGATTATCAGCTGAATAGCTGTTTACATCAAATATAAAAATGTTCTTCGTTTTATACAGTTATAAAATATAAATATAGCTAAGGTACACAAGCGAACCTGACGCTGCTAAACTAGTCAACAAAAAATTCTTATAACACGAAGTTAGGCCATTACGAATATACGTAAATAAACGTGCAAACTGCATAGATGTAATGATACAAGCAACATCCTTGTTTTTTAAAGGGTGGACTGGTAAGCCAGTGGAAAGACTCCAGCCTCTACTCTTCCAATGTACTTCGGGGGTTACAATAAAGACAGCAACCCTCACCGGGTAATATTAGCTAGCGCCACCATCATTAATGTCAGATGCAATATTTTTATACCCCCCTCAACCCACTACCAGCAGTCACAGTGATAGATCTAGCTACTTTCTCTTCAAAGCAAGAAAATCGAAATGGATGACTAACTAAATTCACTTAAAACTGCACGGAAATAGAACCCCAAGCTACGTGTATATAAAACCTGCGCTGTGTTTACATTGAAGAGAAGAACCCTAGCAGGGTAATGTTTGCAAGCGCCGCCGGGGAGGAATACATAGATCATGTTTGGGTGAGCATAGACCACCACAGAATAAACATTGCAATTGAAAATTAGACAATTTAACCTCGGAATGATGCAGATTATTTAGTGGTGAAGGATCGCTTGTTTTACTTTACTTATATTTACTGGATCTGGCAATGTATAGAATGTGCGTTTGATGAATCTGAAGAAACAGTTTTTGGAGTATTTGAGAGAAATGGTTTAATTTTCATATTAACGTTTTCGAACTTTTTCATGAATGTTGTGTCCATTGTATTTTCTGATGGATTACTTCGCTTGAAGAAGCATTCTGAAGTCATATCCTTGTTTCTTAAAGCATCAAAAACTGACCTTACTACCTTTAAGAGAGAATCACTTAAATATCTTCCTTTCCATATTTGAAAGTAGTGAAAAATAGAGGAATATTGACACTTATATTTAAAGTATCCAGATTCGAAATAAATGTCGTTCAGCCTCATTGATAATAAGCGGAATTAAATCGCTGCTAGTGACTCATCCAATCACGATTGGAGGATAAAATTAATCTCTGATCAACAAAACCTAAAATGTAAAACTTTTGTTCATTGAAATACTCAGCATTCATGATATAATATGCATGTCTTCATGAATTCGCAGGAGATCGCTGACTGCCTTGGCAACCATCTTGGGTTTTTCAAATTTGTCTTGGGTGAAGGAGAGGAACCCACAAAATTACCAGTCTA
Organism: Cherax destructor; assembly: GCA_009830355.1. Taxonomy (NCBI): domain Eukaryota; kingdom Metazoa; phylum Arthropoda; class Malacostraca; order Decapoda; family Parastacidae; genus Cherax; species Cherax destructor. The sequence continues at coordinate 460,414 of WNWK01000150.1, forward strand.
GGCACCCAGAAAACTTTAATTTCAGCTGAAAACAATATATCGCAGCCACGTTACTCTATCCAGGATGAGCGGTTTCAGTCTCTCTCCAAAGGTGCTCCATATACAAGTTAGCCAAGAAGTAACTATCTCATGGATCGAGGCATGATTGCTTAGTAAGAAGCAGTGAATTTGCATATATTGGGTGAAATCAGGATAAGGGCCTGTCACAAGTGGCGTTCCCAAAAGGAACAGTTTTGATCCCCTTGTTGTTTGTAATCTATATTAATGACCTTGAAAAAGGAGTAAAGAAAAAGAGAAAAATAGGCATAATTTCGACAAAAATAATGCAAGCACAAAAAAAAAAAAATAGCAGATACAGTTCAATGTAGAAAAATGCAAAGTCCAAAGCCTAGGAACGAAAATATGTCTGGCACCTAAAAACCGAAAAATGTAGAACTTGATCATATTATATGTGAAATGGGACTTAGGAATCCTTGTTAACAAAAATGTGAAGCCAAGAAACTCCCTGGCTACATATCAAGAAGTATAAGTAACAAGTCCGTAGGGTTACCTACAGCTACTGTATTATTCATCGTAAGTAAAACCTCGTTTAAATTATGCAGAGCAGCTGGTGTCCATACAACACAATGTATGAAAATGCACTAGAGAATATACGGAGAAAGATGATAAAGTTAATCCATTGTGTAAGAAATCTTACCCATGAAGATAGACTGAGAGAGATCCCTGGAACTGTATCTTCTTGAAAGACAGACCGAGGGAAGATATGACCGAGGGAAGATATGACTGAGGGAAGATATGACCGAGGGAAGATATGACCGAGGGAAGATATGACCGAGGGAAGATATGACCGAGGGAAGATATGACCGAGGGAAGATATGACCGAGGGAAGATATGACTGAGGTATACAGGTGAAAGGTATGTATATATAAAGGAAATTTAATTGCGTTACTGAGGATACCTAACCTAAAGTCAGTGCCAGATCAGCCGGGCTGTGGTTCGTACGTTGGACTACGTGCAGCCAGCAGTAACAGCCTCGTTGATCAGGCCCTGATCCACCGGGAGGGTCTGGTCATAGACCGGGCCGCGGGGATGTTGATCCCCGGAATGCCCTCCAGGTAGACTCCAGATAGACCAGGAAAGAGAAACATTGGTTCTCCCTCTCCTGTGCCACAGCTCTCCCATTCCCCCATTAACACATTTATCACTCGCCATGGGTTCAAATCCCATCCGTTCCTTCTATCTCTCATACATAAATATATGCCTCTCCTCTATTATTCTTCTGATGCGAGTGAAGGCCTCTTGATTTAAGAAACTGCAGCCACACTCCCTTTCCTCTCATCAAACATGATTACCATTACCCCCGTTCCCCTAACACTGTATGATCCATACCTATCCATTATTCATTCATAACCTCCTACATCCCTACCCCTCTTCTTCCCGTGAATACCTCCTCCTCCTCCTCCTCCATAGCTACGCTTCCCTTAATGGTTACCATCACCCACTCTCCTACCCTCCCACAAAGATACAATTCTGTTAATTCTTCATCCGTTTACCTCCACAAGACCTCCCCTCCTCGTCCGTCTTCCCCTCCTCGTCCGTCTTCCCCTCCTCGTCCGTCATCCCCTCCTCGTCCGTCATCCGCACGCTACTCAAGGGGTGGAAGTTTGTACAAGTTCTTGGGCGTTGGTCGTGATACTCTGAGAGAGATCAGGGGCAGATACTGCTAAAATAGAATTGCTACCAGATGAGTGCAAACAGAGAGAGAGAATGAGAGCGGAGTACAAGGTAAAGAGAAATAGCAAGAGGACTTACAAGTCAACATCTAGGCTTTCTGCTGAGAAGAATTATCCTCCTATCTAGATTAAGGGCTATCTATGATTTATTATCTTGATGTCTGACGCCAGGATAGTGAAGAAGAAAGTTCTCTCCCAACTCTCAGCTCCCTAAGCGGCAAAATACAGAATAACGTATTAAAAAAAACAATGTGATGGAAGTGGATATGAGACATGGCCTACAAACTACCTCTGCATTTTAGTACTGTTTCTGTCGTAATTGTTCGTGCTACTCCCCAGGTACTCACAGTTGTGTGTAGCAGTGATTCTACTTTCAATTACCACTACTAGTTTTACTATACGCCAGGATATTGTAGGGTAGGTAGACGCTCCACCGCTATGAATACCACGACCACCGCTGATGTTATTGCCTTAAGCGGCTCGTCCTGACATGGTTGCTGAACCAACATCAGGAATCCGCTGATCGCTGTTTCTCCCTGCAGTGTCTGCACTTAATTCATATGTTTACAAAGTGCTTGTCCTGCTGCTTCCTAAACGAGTGCATTATCTTCGCACTTACAACCACGGAGGATAGATTCTTTTATTCTGTTTTTAACCATTTTGCAATAAAACTTTACGAACGCTCGTGCTGCGTGTCGTGCTGCGTGTCGTGCTGCGTGTCTTGCCTCGAAATTGCATTACGTTGTGTCGAGTTACTAACTAATTTTGCACCTCAAGTAGTTCTTCGCGTTTTAGTTAATCAAAAAACCATTCAGTACATTTTGGTTTGAATGCTATCTCCTCCATTTAGTGAGAAGGGAAAGAATGGGAAAGTGATGGAGGATAAGAGAGGGAGAGGAGGAGGTTGTGAGAAGGGGGTGAGGTAGGATCGGAGAGAGAGATAGAGAGAAAGACAGAGAGGAGAGATGAGAGATCCACGACCACCTTCGCCCCCACGCTGGTGACCTTCGAGCTAAAAGTAGATCACAAATTACCGCAGTCCGCTCAAAAGCCAGACGGTTCCGGCGCCCACTTGTAGTTTTTAGTGAGGATGTCTGACTCCTCCGCCCACTGTGTAGTTTATGTGGGCATGAACAGCCGGCACGCAGGTGGCGGCGGCGGCGGCGCTGACAACGAGCAGCGCAGTGACACCGGCTGAGGTAACAGCAACGACAAATACCATTTTAAAAACCCAAGTCAAGTGACTGGAGTAGATCAGCTGATTATTCATTAGGACGGGTAATAATGTGTCATTAACTGTGTGGGCGTAATTTTTTGTCAATTTTTACAGGCTAGGAGCTGTTATCCTACCTCAGCTCATTTCTAAGCTCAGCCGGGATGTTAGCCTAGGTGTCAGTCGACTCTTTGGGGATGATGCCACCCAAACAGTCGACTAACACCTACTTACTCCTAGGTGAATAGGGGCAGCAGGTGTTAGGAAACATATCTAACGTTTCCGCTCGTGCCAGGGATCGAACCACACTCAGTTTTTGAGCTAAGTACGCTACCAACCGAGTCACAGGACACCGGAGAGTGGTGGCTTTTGAATATAAAAAAAGACAGATAGATATTCTATCCTTATCCACCTTGTCATATCCTGAGTGTATCTCGTATGCCGTAATCATATCTCCACTGGTTCTTCTTTCAGAGGGTTGTAAGGATCAATTCCCTCATAGTTTATGCTTGCAGATCATAGTATGTAGATCCCTCTTCAATTCATTAATAACTGATAATTATTAATGACCTCTGTGCAAACTGTTGTTCTGTGTTGATAATTTGGTTAATAAATTTCAATATTTTATAAACGCAATTTTGCTTCGGAGAAAATTTCTTCCTTTAAATCGAAATTAGAAACGAAACATTATAATTTATTACGTACTTATTATAGCCTCAACATATTAGTTCTAAAAGTTCTCACATAAATTGTTAAATCTTATTTATTGTATCTCCATCTTAGAAAAAGATATACTAACGACAGAAAATAAGAAAAAAATTTCTTCTCCTAAATAGTAAGATGTGCGCATTGATCCGTGTGACAAAGGCAACGAATGCAAAATGAATGTTTCCTGGCATAACAAATTAGCACGCTGTCCATGACTCTGTGAGAGCAGTTCAAAAGCCTCGGACGCTGGCTTTCATTTGCTTTCATAATAGTGATTTAGGCTCCATCGATTACACGCCAGTGATTCCTGGCGGATGCTGGGCCACCAAATACAAAACCCAGCAGGACCCAGCGAGATTCCACAAGAAAAAACAGGACCCAGTGCCCACTGGGTCCTGGTTGGTCCTGGCTGCAGGTCCACTAAGACTCTCAACAATCCACCAAGATTCAAAAAGACTCATCAGAACAAAATAAGACTCACAAAGACATACCAAAACCAATCAGTATCCAACATTCACTAGAACATACCAGGATCTGCTAGGACCCAGCAAGACCCACAAGAACCCACCACAACGCACCAAGACCCACCCAAACCTACAAACACGTACCAATACTCTGGTCAGTACCAATAGAGATACATTATCTGGTCCTGTTATTTTTGTTACATCAATTTATTTTGTTGTGGCGATGCTTTCCAGCACATGTTGATCTGGTCTGGCAACAGTGCATTATGATAACCTGTCACTTTCTGCTGTAAAAACCTCCAGAATCTTCTGCTAAGCTTCTCGTATACTGTGTCCTCCTCCGGCAGCATCCCATCATCCTTCTTCAGACTTATTACTTGGTCCTTCTCAAGTTGTCTTTCTTTCTTATGTAGTTTTTTAATAACCTCGGTTCAGTGTTGACCTTTTTATGATATATATTTTTTTAAACTCTCCTTCAGCTTCCCTTCGTATTCTTTCGTGTTCATCTTCAGCTCTGCTTGCTTCTTTTTCGTTTTTTTTTTATTTTAATTTGCTTTATATTTCTTTATATTTCTCTCTGTTCTTCCTGCTTCTTTTCCTCGTACTTGGTATAAAATTTTCCCTTTCGTCTTGGCACTTTGACTCCCTTACCTCAGTCATTTTTTGTACAGTTATGTTTTTCAGTTTTTCTTGCCATTCCTCTTGACCAGAAAAAAAGTTCTCATGCCGTCGTAGTCCCTCTCTTCTGTAATTCCTATTGCTTCCCCATAATTAATTTCTGCTCTGGTGCATTCATTTTGAGAAGGGCAGATCAGGACTAGCTGGCTCATCTCCTCCTCTCCCGCTAGATGTTTCCCTAACATGTTGCCTCAAAGTTCTTCATTACTACTTCCATATGTTTGGCCTCCATGTTTCTGGTCCACCACGGAGATCCCATTTTTACCAGTCAGTCTCCTCGAGGTTTGAATCTCCTAGTTCTTGGAGTTTAGCTTTGTTTGTTTTTACCGTCTCATCCGCTGTTTCTGGTATGTGAATCACCGTCCTCTTATTCTGATCATTCTCCTTCCTTGGTCTTCCATTGTATGCTTGCTTGCGTGCGTGCGTGCGTGCGTGTACTCATCTATATGTTGTTGCAGGGGTTGAGTCACAGCTCCTGGCCCCGTCTCTTCTCTGGTCGCTACTAGGTCTACTCTCTCCGTAGTCCAAGAGTTTCATCATACCTCTTCTTCAAGCTATGTATGGATCTCGCCTTTCCTACTTCACTCTGCAGATTATTCCACTTCCTGACAACTCTAAGGCTGAAGAAATACTTTCTAACATCCCTATGATTCATCAAGGTTTTCAACTTACAGTTGTGTTTTCTTGTTCCTGACTCCCATCCCTGAAACATTCTGGCCCTGATTACCTTCTTAATTCCTCTCAGTATTTTATACGTCGTTATCATATCTTCCCTATCCCTTCTGTGCTCGAGTGTCATTAGGTTGAGTTCCCTTAACCTCTCCTAGTACGACATACCCCTCAGCTCCGGAACTAGTCTTGTTGCAATCTACTGCACTTTCTCTAATTTCTTGAATTGCTTGACCAGGAGTGGATCCCATACTGGTGCTGCATAGTCCAATATGGGTCTGACGTACACGGTGTATAGTGTCATGAATGTCTCCTTACTTAGACGTCGAAACGCTATTCTTGGGTTTGTCAGGCGCACATAAGCTGCAGCAGTTATATGGTAGATGTGCGCCTCAGGGGATATGCTCGGTGTGTGTGTGTGTGTGTGTGTATTTGCAGAATGATCTCCAGCTCCTGAGCTCCTCCTTTCATCCACTAATGGACATACGTAATGCACCCTTCTTCCCATAGGGTCTGTAGTATTTACATATTAATTTATGTATAGAGTTTGCCTGCACTCTCCTCCAACTCTGGTATGTTTACCAGCGTTACCCCTTCCTCCTGCCTCCAGCTCTCACTATAACATTCTGCATCTTGTTAATAAGTACGCAAGTTTATTTAGGTACAGGTATACATAAGTGCAATTACCATACATAGTAACATACGTGTAAATTATTTAAGATAAACCAAAAATTTCCCGGTAAATTTTAGGTACTTGACCGGTAATAAATATCTGAAATTTCTAAATATGTAGGTTTTATATCTGAAGTTTGTATACCACCTGACGCTGCTTTCTCCAGTATATTGCGCCAATCAGTATGTTAACCTGAATAATCCTTCTTAACGCTATTCCTACACTTATCAGTGATAGATACGACACTAATGGTACTTTATTAAAGTAACGTCTCTGTCCATAAGTTCAGTCTTATTTTCACCACAATGTCCTTTTCAGTATTTGATCTCGGTATTTGCCTCCTTTATTATTCTCTTTCCTTTCATCCAAAGAGTTCAAACCAACTTGCATATTTGCGCAGCTATTTATTGCTCGTATTTGTCTTACGAGAATAGCGTCATCTGAAAACATCGGCGTGTACAATTCGATCTTTCTGGTATTTCGCCGACATTCTCCTGCCTGGCTGCATTAGCCCTGTTGTACCTATTCTTAAAACTATGCATGAATCCCGCCTCTACCACTTTACTCTCTTCGGCGCTCCACTTCCTGACCATTCTAAGGCTACAGAAGTGTTTCCTCTTATTCTTGTGATTCATCTGTGCTTTTAACTTTCAGCTGTGTCTTCGTGTACCAAAGACTCTCCTCATTAACCCTGTCAGTTCCACTTTTGTAAGTGGTAATCATGTGAATTCTGATCCTTAGACTGACTCTTCCAGTCAGTTACGTTCCCATAGCCTGACATGCATCTCCCTACGCTTCTCTGCCTTGTGTTTATGAGGTGCTAATTAGTCAAGAGATGTACTTTTTCATGATAATTCAGCCTGTTTTTTTTATTTAATAAACAAGTCTCTAATGAGGACTTGTATCAAAGACTTTCTGAAGGTCAGGAAAGTGCAGTCCACCACCACTTACCCTTAGTGGATTCTTTCCATTAATCTATCACAGAACTCCTTAAGGCTGGTAACGTATGACCTTCCTTCTCTAAACAAGAGCTGATGTTAGTCTTCTATACTACTATATTTTCACTTATTTTAAAGCAGATACAGAAGACCTTAGTTGAAAGCTTACTATTTGTCTCTTTTCTGTGTGTGAAAAAAAAAACAGGAAATTTTCACATTAATTTATAATAACGTAGGAAAATTACATACCATTTATAAAAATCACAAATCCATTTTTAAATTATTATTAGAATCAAAGTGAGCGCTAAACCGACAAGGGTCATTCCATTTTTAAAATCTTTCATTATAAGGCACGAGAGAAACTCATTTTGTGTCGTTGTACGTGTTTGTGTTCCAACGATCACGCATCAATTAATTATGGTTGCGACATCAATTCATTGGTCCCCTCTCTCGCTCTCACGAATCAGATTCCGTCCCATTGTCTGCCTGACAGCCTCCAGTGATCAAGTGATCGATATCTTCTGGCGTGACCATTAATTAAGCACAGAGTTCCCTCTTGCCTGGTAGTCACGTTCTCACAGATATTAGTCGTTGCTTAATGGGTATCATGTTCCAGCCAGAGACATCATGTGAGTAGGGAGGAGAGGCTGGGAAGGTCAGGTCAAGAGTCAGGCTTTCTGACGGTCGAGAAGCCGAGTTCTGTTGTTATTATAGTCATTGGGAAGCGTTAAGCTCGTAGAGGTCATAATACGCCTGGGGAATGAAAACTAATCAGATTTATTCTGGGGAAAAAAGAATGGCTTTTATTCCGGGGATCAACTAGTGTTCACCAGCATCAAGGCTAACTTTCCCTTGAAGGCACTACTACAACTACTGCTGCTGCTGCTCACACTGACGTCAGTCAGTGTGAAATGCCACACCACACACACACACACACACACACACACACACACACACACACACACACACACACACACACTGATGATGGACGTGGTACTGGAAAACCTGATGCACCAACACGTCAGGGACACGACCAGAGATAGAGGAGAGGACGAACCAGCAAGGCTGGACCTTGTATTCACCCTGAATAGCTCAGATATCGAGGACATAACACACGAGAGCCCCCTGGGAGCCAGTGACCATATGGTGCTGAGCTTTGAGTACATAGTAGAGCTACAGGTGGAGAGGGAAAATGGTGCTGAAAGAGACATACCAGACTATAAAAGAGGGGACTACACAGGTATGAGGAATTTCCTGCAGGAGATTCTGTGGGAAAGGGAAATGGAAGGACAGTCAGTAAATGAAATGATGGAATACGTAGCGACAAAGTGCAAGGAGGCGGAGGAACGGTTTATACCCAAAGGAAAAAGAATAAATGGGAAGACAAGAAAGAGCCCCTGGTTTACCCAAAGATGTAGGGAGGCAAAGACTCAGAGTGCCAGAGAATGGAAAAGATACAGAAGGCAAAGAACCCAAGCAAACAAGGAGATTAGTCGAAGAGCTAGAAACGAGTATGCACAGGTACGGAGGGAGGCCCAGAAACAGTACGAAAACGACATAGCATCGAAAGTCAAGTCTGACCCGAAACTGATGTACAGCCACATCAGAAGGAAGACAACAGTAAAGGATCAGGTGATAAGGCTGAGGAGGGAAGATGGGGAACTCACAAGTAATGATCAAGAGGTATGTGAGGAGCTCAACTCGAGGTTTAGGGAAGTATTCACAGTGGAGGAAGGGAGGCAGTTGGGTAGACAGGACAGGGTGCATCACCAACAAGGGATGTATCGAGTGCTGGAGGAATACACACATCTGAGGGGGAGGTGAAGCAGTTACTCAGTGACCTTGATACCTCAAAGGCAATGGGTCCGGACAATATCTCACCATGGGTCCTTCGGGAAGGAGCTGAGGTTCTGAGTGTGCCACTTACCAAAATTTTCAACACATCCCTTGAAACTGGGCAGCTACCTGAGATATGGAAAAAGGCCAACGTAGTCCCCATCTTTAAAAAGGAGACAGAAAAGAGGCACTAAACTACAGACCGGTGTCACTTACGTGTATAGTGTGCAAAGTCTTGGAGAAAATCATCAGAAAAAGAATGGTGGAGCATCTGGAGCAGAACAGGTTAATCAACGCCAGACAGCACGGTTTCAGGGAAGGCAAATCCTGTGTAACAAACCTCCTGGAGTTCTATGATAAAGTAACAGAGGTAAGGCAAGAGAGAGAAGGGTGGGTTGACTGCATTTTCTTGGACTGCAGGAAGGCCTTTGACACAGTTCCTCACATGAGATTAGTAAAAAAGATGGAAGACCAAGCGTGTATAACAGGAAGGGCACTGGAATGGATCAGGGAATACCTCACAGGGAGGCAACAACGGGTCATGGTGCGTGATGAGGTATCACAGTGGGCGCCTGTGACGAGTGGTGTACCGCAGGGGTCAGTCCTAGGACCAGTGCTATTCTTGCTATATGTGAATGACATGACGGATGGGATAGACTCAGAAGTGTCTCTTTTCGCAGATGATGTGAAATTAATGAGGAGAATCACATCGGATGAAGACCAAGCAGGACTTCAAAGTGACCTGGACAAGCTTGACATCTGGTCTAGCAACTGGCTTCTCGAATTTAACCCCACCAAATGCAAAGTCATGAAGATCGGAGAAGGGCAAAGAAGACCGCTGACAGAGTACAGGCTAGGTGGACAAAGGCTACAAACCTCATCAAAGGAGAAAGACCTTGGGGTGAGTATAACACCAAGCACGTCTCCGGAAGCACACATAAACCAGATAACCGCGGCAGCATATGGGCGACTGGCAAACCTAAGATTAGCGTTCCGTTACCTTAACAAGGAATCGTTCAAGACACTGTATACCGTATACGTCAGGCCCATACTAGAGTATGCAGCACCAGTCTGGAACCCACACCTGGTCAAGCACGTCAAGAAACTAGAGAAAGTGCAAAGGTTTGCGACAAGGTTAGTTCCACAACTCAGGGGTCTGTCTTATGAAGAAAGGTTGAGGGAAATAGGACTAACAACACTGGAGGAAAGAAGGGTCAGAGGAGACATGATAACGACATACAAAATACTGCGGGGAATTGACAAGGTAGATAGTGACAGGTTGTTTCAGAGAGGGAACACAGAAACAAGGGGACACAACTGGAAGCTGAAGACTCAGATGAGTCAAAGGGATGTCAGGAAACATTTCTTCAGCCACAGAGTAGTCAGGAAGTGGAATGGACTAGAGAAAGATATAGTGGAGGCAGGAACCATACATAGTTTTAAGACAAGGTATGATAAAGCTCATGGAGCAGGGAGAGCAGAGACCCAGTAGCAGACAGCGAAGAGGCGGGGCCAGGAGCTGAGTCTCGACCCCTGCAACCACAATTAGGTGAGTACAATTAGGTGAGTACACTCACACCCACTCACACACACACACACCACACACACACACACACACACACACAGCACCAATCATTCCACGCAACAAATTCACAAAATGGTGATGAAACTCAGATTACGTTTCAACCCGTTCTCAACGGTCATCATCATAAGTTCCATCCTGGATCATCAGTTCGCGGCTCCTTATTGTGACATATTTTCCTACCATATAGCTTCGCAGTTTTCTGAAGCATAAAACTAATAATAACAATAATATAATAATATTTTTATTTCATTGCAAGTTTACATCATGATTCTGTAATTACAGTTATGAACTGAAGTGCAAAGAGCCACTATCATGCCATGGCATTATGGGCAGACTAAATCTAATGGCTTATAGACTACTTAATACTAGAGAAATTGATTAAGTCTGTTATAGTTTAACATTAGCTACATATGAGTTATATATAATGAGTTCCATATAATATTAGGCGAAAAGCATTCACGTTCTTATAATGTTTTCACTTCACAAGTACTTAAAGAATGGTGCAGTTTAAGTCACTCTTGTGACTCAATTTCACAATCTGTTTTCTTGAGTCTATTTTCTTATCACTTTATTTACTCTCACCACTTTGCCTGGACAGGACCTACTAAAGAATTACAAGTCTGGAGTTCACATGTAATACATAGCGTATAATCGTACCGTTTTCCCATTATTACCACTCATTGTAACTCTCAAAGAACCGTGAAAGAACAATTCTTTTGCAAAAACCTGTTTGGTAATTTTTAATGATTCGCCTGGTGTCGTTTATATTTTAAATCCTATGTTAATGTGAAAATTGTTTTAAAAATGTTAAGTAATATTAAATTATACATGTACATTAAACCCATTTTTAATGCCATAAGTTCATCCCCCCGGGAAAAATCTTATCTTGAAATTTAAGTAAATAATTGATCAGACTTATAGTGACAGAAACTTGGTGTATGTGCCCCCCCACAGAATGTAAATTAAGCACTTGTGGAACACTAGAACATACACAGTGTATGTCTCTTGGTGTACATAAACTGAGAATTTACTTTAATCTCGTTTTTAGGAATAAAATTATTCTTGACTGGTGGTGAAGAGGTTATGTTCAGCTTTTTGAACCTCAGACCGAGGTTCTGAACACATCACAAATACTTCTGTTGTCTACCAGTATTCAACTAAAGAAGACTAATGAACAGGTCTCTATTTAGAAAGTCGTTAAACAAAACGAATTTTATTTGTTTTATCTACATCAACACGTAAGGCTGATGTAATGTGTGTTATCAGGCAGCATAGTACTATCCTGCAGGAGGGTGTGAATGATATTATCCATGAGCGTAGGCTTCACTTGCAGGAGGGTGTGAATAATGTTATTTACCAGCGTCGGCCTCTGGTGGTATAAACCTTGCTAACGGATGCCGACAAGTGGTTTAAGAAGTGACGTGAGCAATCACAAAAACATGTTAGAAAACATTTCGGTCACTTGTAACATACAACGGGTCTAGAATAGTAGTATATGTAGGCATAATGTGAGAGAGATATATATACTTCTGCCTGTCTCCCCAACATATTTCTCCGATGAATGTCTTCAAGAGATGGTTTAGAAGCCTGCCGTTACTGACACCATAGATCAAGAAACTAGAATCTATAACATATCGAAACACTGGCATACCTAATACTGAACAAGGATAAGCTCACAACACGAATCAGGTGACCTCATAGGCTACCTAGCGCCATTGCAAGCCTCATTCCTACTGTATTCTTTCATCAGTTCAGTATCGGCCACTACTGGTCATTCACACCTACTACTGTATATATTGTTATTCTTAACCCTTTGTAAATTAGAAGTGATCAAAGTCATGAGACTGAAACATTTTATTGTAAATTTGTCCAAGTGTTTGTTCTAATGTCTTTTTAAACTCTGGCTTCTCTTGCTGGAGTGTGTGAATGATATCTACCAGCATAGGCCTTTCTTGCTGGAGTGTGTGAATGATGTTATCTACCTGCGTAGGCCTCTCTGGAGAGTGTCAATGATATTATCTACCAGCGAAAGCCTCTCCAGCTGGAGGGTGTGAATGATATTATCTACCAGCGGCTACATTAGAAGGTGTGTGAGAAGAAAAGATGCCTGACACAAATATTGTTTTCATTAAAGGGAAAGGCAAAACAGAGACGCATCAATATTCAGACTGAACAAAACATACTTTTACTCGACAGTGTTTTGCTCAAGATAGAGAGAGTGAGACTGGAAGGTTAATTATAATATTTGTTCAAGCGCTGATGCATGAGCTATCAATATTGACGTGTTATGAACAACAACAACACAAAGAAGAGTCTTATTTGGAGCAGTGAGGAGACTGAGGGATTGTTGTATGGTCACGTGCAACGAATGGATAATGAGAGTGGCGAAAATCTATAATATGGGTGGGAAAAGAAGGGAAGGTAATGTGTATGAATGCGAACATGGCACAAGAAGTGGCAGTGAATAGCACTGAGGCAGCAGAGAACAGGATTAAGATGGTAGTGAAAAGAAGCGAGGGGAAAGTGAACAGGGCATATGTGGCAGTGAACTGGACTGCCTCACCTGCCGTTGACTGAGTGCCATTTGCTTCACTATATCTGTCACCAATTCTGTCTGCCAAGAGCCGTTATATCTGCAGTGGTTAACGTTTTAGCTTGCATTTTAGTCTATTTCTGTCTGACCATTCGAGCTGCCAAGCTTACTTCTTACTGCTTTAAGTCTGGCTTCTGTTGTGGACTCTCTCCTGCCATATACACATCTTCCTGCCACTGCAATTCCTATTTTTGACACGATATATTATATTTATGATAAAATGCGAAGCCCATAGAGGTCCTACAACGTCTCCAGAATGAGAGAAAATCAAGTCCGAGCCAAGGAAGGGGACGATATCTTTAATTCCTTGAATCAAGAGACTTTCGCCGACATCAAGGCCTCCCCTTAAAAGGCCCTGGCAAAAATTTTATGTAATAGAGGGGAGAGAGAACTGGACAGAGGTGACAGAGAACTGGACAGAGATGATAATGAACTGGACAGAAGGGGCAGTGAACTGGACAGAGATGATAATGAACTGGACAGAAGGGGCAGTGAACTGGACAGAGTGGAAATGTTATCCGTACATTGTGAATTAAGGGTTCATTTGTTTATTTTTATATTCACTAGAAACGCTAACCGAGACGTGAAATATCTCACGTTACCAGTGTCAAGCTCAGACTGCTGTAAATTCTAAAATGATTGTCCAGGCGGACTGACATTTCTTCATTGATAGTTCAAACGGATAGACATTCTATAGTGACTGTGCAGACGAAAAGACATTCCTGAATGATAGTCAAGACTGAGAGAGACTCCTGACTGGTAGTGTGGAGTGTAGTACATGTCAAGTTAATAGCAAAGCATCGGAGGCACAATGTACTTTGTGATGAATAGGATGATTTTAAAGCTTCAGTATGTAGAGGTCAGCGCCTTACCAAGTACACTCGGGATTTTAAAATTTCCTATTAACTCCCGGAATGAACAGTTTGAGACTGGGTAGTACTCTTACTATGCCTCTCTGAATTCTTTTAAAGTTCGCCAACTTCCGCGTATCTGAAAAGCTACTCTTCGGTATAAATTTACGAAGAATTCGGCTAATCCCAGGTGTAAGCACGTAAGCAATTTAATTAAAAATTTGGGCACACCCTTTGGATCGTCACCCCCTGTGCATCCAGGTCAGAGAATCCGAAGAATTTCCTAACTTGTGAAGGCAATAACTAGGAGGTGAGGGGCAAATAACATTTCTGTAGTGTCTGAACCTCCTCATGCAACAGAATAATGCTAAACCAATTAATCAAAATTGTCTTTTGAGATAAATAATTTTTCTTGGATTATGATTAATTTAAATTTTATAATCTTCAAAAAGTGAGCAGTATGAAGATGTCCATTCAAACCTTATTCGTGCATTTGGTTCTAGAGTTTTTATGTGGTTTATGTCTATGTAACTTTTCTAAAATAGTTTTACTCTAGACTTCATAAGACTGACACTAAATAAAAAAACGAAACAAGTCAGAATTTTTTTCACAACCTTCGTGGCTAATGTAAGCCAAAATAATTCAGCTTGGTTAATATCATAAAATCATGATTTTTTTTATATATTTTTGAAGAAAGTTTGATAGAAAAATGGATTCTAATAAGAGTGTGAGCTGATTCTGCTGAACTACTTTAAGGGAAGACCTGGAGACGTGGAAAGCTGTTTTATCCTCAAGATATTTTACAGTCTTGGTCGTTCAGTCTCCTCCAGACCTGGTGGTCAAGATCACACCTGACCTGGTCATCGAGGTCATACCAGACCTGATTGTCAAGCTCATACTAGATCTATCAGTTAAAAATCACACCAGACCATGTGGCCAAAAATCACATCAAATTAAGCAGTCCAGACACCACCAGACCTTGTTGTCAAGGCTACGCCAGACCTTATCGTTAAGACCTAAACATACCTAGTTGTCAAGACACTGCAGGACCTGTTTGCCAGGATAACGTTTGAGCTTTACCTATGATAAGTTCCGAGAGTCTTTCTACTCCCGGCTATGGGCCAGGCTCGTCATCAAGATCACACCATATATAGCATAACACTGTTCCAGTCCTGGAGAGAGCGTGGTGGGTTAGTACAAGAACTCTTTTTTACTTCATTATGAGACGACACGCTGGCTTTATAGACATAAAGAGCTAAATCTTGGCAATGGACAGACCAGACGAAAAGTGGTGGCTTATAAGTGATCTGGAGTAAACTAATTAACTGTTAAGTGTAACCTTCTTTCAGAAAAAAATTGCATTCCCATATCTCTTAGTTTTGTAATTAATCATTGTAATAACCCGCGTATATCATTATATTCTCCTCCCAGTAATCTTGCTAATCGGCCCTTTACCTGAAATTCTGTATTCCCATAGTTATTTTTAGAGTAATAGTTTTATACCCTTATATATTTGTATATAATTTTCCAAGACTATAATTTTCCTGCAATAGAAACTGCTGATTAAATGGTGTAATGTGCTCTATCGGAGGTGAATAGGGATACCGCACTCCCGGGTACGTCAACTACTACAGACGTGATCGTGAAGGCCACACTAGACATTTGTGAAAACCCGCACCACACCTGGATATCAAAACCACACCAGATCTAGTTGTCAAAACTACACCAGACCTGGTGGTTGAAGTGTGAAGTGATCTGATGAGCACTGTGATCTGCGTCGTGTGAGGACTTGCCTAGTCAGCTCTTGGTTCTTGGCTAACTGAGATTGTGATGATGGCTCCCCTCAATTTTGAACAACTGAATCTCCAGGTTAAGGCAGAGTTAGAGGAAGCCAGAATAGAGATTCAGCGGCTTAAAGGGGTGTGCAAGAATTATTTATCCCCAGAGCAAGGAGATAGAGAACAGTGCACAAGGTTACCTCTTCCTCGCACACAGTGCACAGACACCGCCACCCGCTCCTCACACCCACACAGAAACGCCTGCACATTGAACCAGCCCCCACACAGTGCACACGCCCACCTACACCCTCCTTCAGCCCCACACATTAACACACCCGTAGTACACCAGACCGCACACACTGACATGTAGGTACCCACATCTCAATATTGCCCACAACCTTAGGTTACTCACCTTATTGCCCACAGCCTTAAATTACCTTTCTAATTGCCCACAACAAGAAACAAAGGTTAGAAACACTTACATCCATCCTCGCGATCTACACCAGGTATCTTCTCCCAAACTACACTCACCACGGGTCACCCTCACCTCTTCTGGTATTTCTCAGAATATTCCCATGCACCTCCCTCCTAGAATACCAATTTCATTAATATATTGCATTATTAGTTATTATTACTACTCGCTAAACTGGCGTGGGTCAGCCAGCACAAGAGGCATTAAAGGCGAGATTCTCCGGCCGGTGAGAGAGAGAGAGAGAGAGAGAGAGAGAGAGAGAGAGAGAGAGAGAGAGAGAGAGAGAGCACTTTATAATACCCAGGATTGTGTACACCTGCGTGGATGGAGGTCATGCCAGGAAGGAGATACACGACTGAGAGGAAATTCGCTCCGGGAAATAAGACTAACACGAAAATCCTCTCCTGCACTACACAGGCTCGGGGGTTCATGGTTCTCCTGCACTACACAGGCTCGGGGGTTCATGGTTCTCCTGCACTACACAGGCTCGGGGGTTCATGGTTCTCCTGCACTGCACAGGCTCGGGGTTCATGGTTCTCCTGCACTACACAGGCTCGGGGGTTCATGGTTCTCCTGCACTACACAGGCTCGGGGTTCATGGTTCTCCTGCACTACACAGGCTCGGGGGTTCATGGTTCAACTGCACTACACATGCTCGGGGGTTCATGGTTCTGCACTACACAGGTTCGGGGTTCATGGTTCTGCACTGCACAGGCTCAGGGGTTCATGGTTCTCTTGCACCACACACGCTCGGGGTTCATGGTTCTCCACATCAACGTTACGCTTAAATTTTTCCGCGTGGGAATTCGAAACAGCTTAAAGAGCGTGAAATAGGCGAGGAGCCAAACAGATCTCCGGTCACGATTTTACGTCTGAGAATTAGTCTTCTGGGAGTACTAGAAAACTGGAGGCGCGGATGTACATTGTCTATATTTGTGAGTTATTGTCAATGAAGAATTCGAGACGCGTAAGAATATACTCAGGGGAGGGGAAACATTCGTTCGCAATTATACGCAAACTGACGAAGATAAGATAAACAATCTCAATATGATATCTTTCATAACTGTGTGTGTGTGTGTGTGTGTGTGTGTGTGTGTGTGTGTGTACACACGCAGTTCTGGTCAGACAAGTGGCTGTTAAAATTTCACCTTAGCAAATGCAAAGTTATGCAGATTGTGGATGGGTAAAGAAGACCTCAAACGGGATACAGGCAAGGGGACAAAAGGCTGCAAATCTTCTTCTCTCTCTCTCTCTCTCTCTCTTCTCTCTTCTTCTTCTTCTTCTCTCTCTCTCTCTCTCTCTCTCTCTCTCTCTCTCTCTCTCTCTCTCTCAGGACCTCAGAGTAAGCATTGTTCCGAGCATATCACCTGAGACGCATGTCAACGAGAAAAACTGCCACGGGAAGCTGTCTGGTAAATCTAAAATTAGCTTCAGGAACCCTCCTAGAAGCCCAATTATTAAATACGTCATTGTTTACAAGGTTATTCAGATCACTTCCATGACCCTTTTCCAACAGAGGCAAGACAAATCATTGACTGACACATTATTTAAATAGGGACATAGCACGTAGATTAAAAAAAAAATATAAGGTATTCTATATTGAGGATATCACGCTTTAATATGCTTATAGAAACCCTACAAAACAATTGGTACATGAATCACTTTGCCACCTCAGAAAATATAAATATATGCTCTGGCCCTTGGGCAAATATAAGGAGGTAGATGGACAGGCATAGGTAAAAAAATTGACAGTCTGAAAGGCTTAGAAACAAAAAAGAATATACAGGTAAAAAAAACATATGTAGACATATAGGCAGACAAACATATAAGCATACAGAAATAGGCAGGCAGATGGCCATGCATATACAGTCAGATATACAGACATGCATTCCATTTAACGTTAACAAGTTATCCGCCTCGACGTGCGGTGTTGCTGACTGACGCACGACATTTTTTTTTTTTAAATAACAGACTTCAGAATATTTCATTAATAAAGGGTAGCGTTATACTTGTCATAGCCCACTAGTTACATTCAGGGGATAATACTAAGAAATTAGTCCGGAATAACTAATGGCCTTAACACACAAATCTTGTAGTAGCAGAAAAAAGTACTAGACAGAATTATTTTGTTCAATACCTTAACTAGCTATATGCACTGTACATTAAGCTAGATTTATTCACAAAGCGTCACAGCCAAGAGTTACTGACCGATAATTATGCGACCAGAGAAGTGCTGTCATTAGAGACTTAAGAGTAATAAGCTAAGAGATATTGTGCCTTTACTGTCAGGAAAACACTTTCTGTGGTGGGTGACTGTGGTGTGGTGACTGTGGTGTGGTGACGGTGGTGTGGTGACGGTGGTGTGGTGACTGGTGAGAAATTGTGTGGTGACCAAAACGCGAGGGAGAGGGGACACAGGGAAATGGTGATAGATATGGTGGAAATGATGACAGACACGGAAAAAATCAGATTACCATTCCATTCCCATGATGAGATTCCCATCATGGGAATAAAGAGGGAGAAGAATATAGATATTAAACTATGTAGATAGGCGGATGAGGATTGAGAAAATATAACAACATTGATAGAGAAAAAGGATTTAGCGGTTATATATGTCGTGGCGAATAGGTAAAGCTGGTCAATTAGCAAAAACGCATTTAAAATTAAGTCTTTTCTAAAATTTTCTCTTATACGTTTAAAAATATATTTTTTTACATTTATGTTAATGTAAAAATTAATAATTTTATACCAAAAGCACCTTAGAAAACTTACCTAACCTTATTATAACAAGCTCAATTTAATTTAGCCAATGTTTAGTCGTACTTTATATCGTATGAATTTTATGGTGATTTTGTTGGGTTCACTCCAAATGAGTGTTCAAGATCCCAGGAGACAAACACATCCAATAAACGTGTCCTAAGTGCATGAAAAATGTGGCCTTTCATACATCATTTTTGTTTAATTATTCAGCAGTGTATCATTGTAAACAACGAGGGCCAACAGGAAGCACAGAACCTTTAATATCTGTTTTCTGAAACCGATTCATTTGTTGTAAAAAAAAAAATATAGTATATGAAAATAGTAGAACTTCACCTCGTTGTAGACCGTCGCGGGGTACACAGCTATTAGTAAAAGCAAATTACCTGCCGCTTGAACCCAGGAACTAAAAAAACGTTTCTACCTCCCTTCTGCTGCCCTCTGCTCCCCGGCGTACAACGTAGCCACACCGTACATGGACCTGTACTAAAGGGTTGCCTGTTCCTGCTGTCACCTGCGCCGCCACCACCACCCACGTCCTCATTATCTCAAGCAGACGGAAAAGAGGAAGCTAGGAGGAGAAGCGGGCAATTTAATGGGTATTCATCCAAAATACAAAGATTTTCGTTTTCAGAGTGGGTGGGCCTGCATGTGGATTCTGCTATGCCTAGCCTAGGGTGGAACTGAGGGAGAGGCTGATGGCTCACGTGTAGGTCTCGTGACGTCACGGATAGTAAGGGACCCTTACTATAAGTAGCTGGGATTATCTAAGTGTACTACACAAGTGGTATTTAATCAATAACAAACTGCGGCTAACCGGAGGATCAAACCCGTGTTGTTTTAGCCCGCCTCGTGGGAAGAGAGTGAAAATTCACGAGGCTCTAAACCATTGGCCCATACAATCCTACAAACATGAGCCTAGCGAACTAGGCTTGCTTCATGTTGCGAGGACATACGATGGTGTGGTTGCCTCAGAGCTAATTTCATGGTCCAGTGGTTTAAAGCGTTGTGAATTTTTGCTCTCTTCCCAAGAGGCAGGCTAAAACAACACGGGTTCGATTCCCCGGTTAGCCGCAGCTATATATATGTCGTGCCGAATAAGTAAAACTTGCGATTTTGGCTTAAATAGCAACGCACTTCTTGCGAATAGGGCAAGCGAAAATTTGTGTATGCAATAATTTAGCAAAAAATCATTCTGAATCTAATGAAAAAATATATTTCATTGTGTCTGTTTATTATTAAATAATTGTAAACTCATAAAATATATTTAGTTGAATTACGGTAAATTAAATTGAGCTTGTTATAATAAGGTTAGGTAAGTTTACTAAGGTTTTTTTGGTACAAAATCATTAATTTTTATATTATCTTAAATGAAAAAATATATCTTTAAATGTATAAGATAAAATTTTAAAAAGGACTTAATTTTAAATGAGTTCTTGCTAATTTACCAGTTTTACCTAGTCGGTACGACATACAACATATATATATATATATATATATATATATATATATATATATATATATATATATATATATATATATATATATATATACCCTTTGTGCCACTGTAATGTTCTTAGCGGTTTGACAAAGCTCCTGGAGAGCGAAACGTTGCCACAGTAAAATGTCACATTAGTTGCACTTGTGTTCATTTACCTAACATTCTGTCGGTAATTTTATCTATAAAATGGTAGGTAATTCTATCAGTGTCACCTTGACCAGTGTCTGGCAGTGCCACAAGCAGTGTGTTGACATTCACTTTTATTGCATAAATCTTACTATTCTCATATACCTTATTAATGCCAAATTACTGGAATTATTTAAACAATTTACGACTACAGATGACTCAAGAACGTGTGCAGGTAAAACTATTATTTTTTTTTCTAAATAAAATTACACTTTAAAAATTTTAATATGACATCAAACGTTGCGACTGATTCTTATATGGAACACCAAATCACAATTGAGAAAACTGAACTGGGTTTCCGCAGTGAAACTTGACAACATTACGTATCCTTATTATTTCCGAACACCGCATTGTTTTATAACATTCAGTTTTAATATAAAAGCAATGAAAATCCGTATACAAGAAGTTTAATTTGCCCATTCCATGTGAGATGTTTGGTTAAGCACTGGATTACGACCCACAAGACTGACGGGTAATGGCCCTTCGTGATAGTATTGCCCAGGTCACCAGGACCTGACCTGGAGGCCAGCTTGAGTCTCAGTGTTTAAACTCATTACAACAATCTACTTAAAGTAGATACAAACTTACAGAGGAATACTCAATGTAAAATTAAATAAAAAAAAAACTAGTACTTGGTACACACAAACACAATACAACTCTTAGAGTAAAAAATGGTGAGATATAATAATAAAATGTGTTTAAATGTGTTTAAGATTATACGACTTGATAGTTACTGTGCTCGTGTGTGACACAGTGTTACTGTGCTCGTGTGTGACACAGTGTCACTGTGCTCGTGTGTGACACAGTGTTACTGTGCTCGTGTGTGACACAGTGTTACTGTGCTCGTGTGTGACACAGTGTTACTGTGCTCGTGTGTGACACAGTGTTACTGTGCTCGTGTGTGACACAGTGTTACTGTGCTCGTGTGTGACACAGTGTTACTGTGCTCGTGTGTGACACAGTGTTACTGTGCTCGTGTGTGACACAGTGTTACTGTGCTCGTGTGTGACACAGTGTTACTGTGCTCGTGTGTGACACAGTTTAACTGTGCTCGTGTGTGACACAGTGTAACTTTACCACTTTTATTTTCCTGTACCTAGCAGTGTTTACATCCTCTCTGCTGTTGCTGAGTGAGACAGGGTAAAGGAGTTCCCTGAGAGTACCTGGCAGGATATTTGCATCTCCGCTGTTGTTACTGAGTGAGAAAGAGTGGAGGAGTTCCAGGAGTGCATCTGGTAGTGTAGTTGTATCCTCGCTGCTGCTGAATGAGGAGTGAAGGAGTTCCAGGAGTGAAGTAGGAGGCTTGCTTCCCACTCTACCTCCTCTACGTATTTCGGCCAAACATTTGTGTGTTTTTCTCTACTTATGTTTATTTTTATAAATGTTTGCTTTTATGGATTTTCGACTTTTTGTCTAAGTGAATGTTTGTCTTTATGTATGTTTGTTTTTATGTACATTTGACTTTATGTTGTATATTTGTCTTTATGTATACTATTTCTATATATATATATATATATATATATAACTGTCAGTGCAGAGGCACAAACAGTACAAGTGTGAAGCCCATATATTGATTACCTATCTTGTAAGAGAAGTAATGTTTGTGTTCAATCTTGACACGACATGTTTTTTTTTTCGTTTCTCACACGTGGTGTATAGTTGCCACATATATATAGCAAAAGTTGTCGAACAAAAATATTGGAGTTACCCACTTAAAGTAATAGTCACTATGCTGCACATTTATGTAATAAGTTTTAAACTTTAAGATATATTTGCTTTATTACGAGGTAGGTACTTTAAATTTTTGTTCGATAGGAATTCTGTTTTTTCCACATCTTCTAAAACGGGGATTTATCATTTAATATTGTCCAGCTTTTCACTGATATATCCTGAATAATTTTTTTGAAAATGATTTTGATTTAAAAAATGTAGAACAAGTTAAATACAAAATCACAAACTAATTTGAAAAAAAGTGTATTTAGCTATGAGCTGCTGGGAAATGTATAATGCAGTAGAATTCTATTAACAGTAACAGGCTGGTTGACCAGACCCTGATCCACCACTAGGCCTGGTCTCAGACCGGGCCGCGGGGGGTTGACCCCCGAAACCCTCTCCAGGTATACTCCAGGTAATGGGTATATATGTAACGTGTGCACTGCATATTATGAAATAAAGCATATTGATTGTCTACTACTACTGCTACTAGTATAGTAGCAGCAGCAGCAGCAGTAACGCCGCCCCGGTCGTAGTCGTCTTCATCCCTCCCTCTTCCAGAAGAGTCTTTTGCTCTTTGCATTTTCTCGCTCAGTCGTAATTTGATAATCGTTCAGAATCCACCATTTTCAAAATGTGTTACTTGTGAAAGAATGAGAAAGGCTGGATATGGAAAGGCTCTGCTTAAGTATAGGCAAGTAAGCCTACTGCAGTTCTCCTTTATTCCTAGGTTCTTATGATCACATAGTGTATAACACCAACCACTGCTGATCCAGTTATAACATAACGTTCTAGCACTTGGTCAGCAGCTGACGTTATGCAGGATCTGAGTACTGAAACTTCCAGCTGTGACTTGCCTAGTTCTGGAGAGTTGGTTCTACTCACAGATGCACTAGTGAGAATTCAGAATCCAAGGAATTCAGTTTCTAACTGTGAATGAGTCTAGTTCTCAAAGTTAGTGAGGTGGCTGGGGGGGGATGTGCTGTGAGTGAGCCTTGTTCTCAGTGGGGTGGAGGGGGGATGTTGTGAGTCTAGTTCTCAAAGTTAGTGAGGTGGCTGGGAGATGCTGTGAGTGAGTCTACTTCTCAGAGATAGACAGGTAGGTGTCAGTGAGATGCAGAACTTGGGTGTAATCTTTTGATCTTTGCAAGAATTTAGAAATTCTTTAAGTTAAAGTAGTACGGATGGAGAACGAAGCTTTGCTTAAAGATAACCTCTTCCGTCTTCGAAGAAGCGATAGGTTGGGCAAGGTCTTCAGCTTTGAAGAGTGCTCGGGTATTTAGGGTAGCAATCTACCTAGTTACTAATCATCAAAGATATTTACTAATATAGTTTATGATAAAAATAACTCTTAGGTAGCAATATCCTGCCGGAAGGGAAGCAAGGGTTTGACTAAGTATTTATCACGTGAGGGCTGTACACAGGCCTATTTAGGCTGACCACTATAGTTAGTGTTACCTCTGGAATACATCTTGTACTCATATTCCTTCTCAGAATACAAATATTTCATAAATCTAGAATGGATCGATCCCCAAACCTCCAGAAACAGTTTGTGGAATTGCTGGTTGCTAATTAATTCTCTAAACACGTACCAGATGGTCAGAACAAAGAGAAGTCAAAAGACTCAAAAGTTTCTGTATTTATTTTGAGATAATCGACCCTAGGCGCGTGTGGTGAGTTACATTACGATACCCTCCTCGGGGAGGATAGCACGTACAATAGGTGTCAGGTTTATGTCCCAACTTTCAGGGGAAGTCCCTGAATGCGCATTTAGGGTTACAGTGGGGTCCATAAAAGGGCGTTGTTATGGAGGGATACCCCTCAATGAACGTTGGCAAGGCTCTAATGGCAGGCTAAGGGGAGAGGGGGACCAAGTGTTAATTTTCCAAACTGTAATGAGCAATATATTCAATAAGTATTGACTTCTCGCCCCCAGCATCCTCAATTTTCTCGCACTTTTCCTGTCTAAGGCCTACTTTAAATGGAAAATAATCTTCCTCCTACGTACTCTAACCTGATCCTTACTTTCCTCATAAAAACTCTTAACTGCTTTAAGTAGCCTACCACCTATTCCATACACTTGCAACATTTGCCACATTGCTTTCCTATCCACATTTCTAAATCCTAATATTTAAGGAACGAAAACTCCGTTACTCTTTACCACTTATTGTTCACTTATATGCTTCATTGTAAACACTTGGTCTGCACATCTCTTACTCTTCCACAAAACTCCTTGTTTGTCTGCGAACCTGTTTTTCGTCTTAGTCTCAATTCTTTCAATAGCTCTACCATACACTATCTGGTATACTCAATGGGTTTATTCCCCTGTAATTCTTGCTCTTTCTTTTGTGCCCTTTTCCTTTATACAAAGGAACTCTGCATGCACTCTGTCAATCCCTAGGTACCTTCCCCCTTTTCAAACATGTATTAAATAAAGTTCCAACCACTCCAAAACTATAACCCCACCTGCTTTAACATTTCTGTCTTGATCCTATCAATCCCAGCTGCTTTACCCCACAGTCTCTACCCACAGTCTCACGCATTTCTCCCACACTTACATCTGGCTCTTTCTCACTCCTAAAAGATGTTATGCGTCGCTGGCCAATACGTGAAATCACAGCTTCCCTATCTTCATAATCATGTAACACTTTCTCAAAATATCCTTTCAATCTTCCCAATACCTTCGACTCCTCATTAAATAACTCCTCTCTTATGTTTTTAACTGTTAATTCCATTCGTTCTTTAGGTATTCTCATCTTATTAATGTCACTCCAAAACTTTTTCTTATTCTTATTCACTCACTCATTCATTCATTCATTTGCTCTTCTTTTACACTCCCTCACCACTCTCTTAAACTTTCATTTACTCTCCATATACTCCACACTCCTTATATCACTTCTGCTTTGTAAAAATCTTTATTCTAACTTTTTCTCTCCACTCTTTATCTCATCATTCTACCAATCGTTTCTCTTCCCTACCACACCCATCGTCTTATATTCACAAACTTCTAATACTGCATTCTTAATTCTATCCCATACTCTTATATTGTACCTTAACTACCTTCTTTAATTTGTAACCTTTCACTTCTTTCTTACTGATTCTTAGCCACTTAACTCCCTTTTTAGCTCACCTTTATTATGAGAGAGTGCAAAAACTGTTAAAGATATCGAACCAGAAAAATAAAATTTGGCTGAATATACAAGAGGCAGATTCAAAGTTAGGGCTAGACGAAAAATTCAAGATATCAAGAGATATAGGAAGAGTAATGGTTTGGCAATAGAGTTGTACACATATGGAACAATTTATCAAGTAGAGTCGTCGACTCTTACACACACGGCAGTTTTAAAAATAATTTGAACAAATATACAATCGGGAACTGTTGGATTTGAGGATGACCTACCTACCAGGGACACCAGTGCTCCTCTATTCTTATGTTCTTACATAAATAATTATATAGCTAAGTAAACATTGAGAACACTAAACATTAAAGAAGGGACAAGAGGAGCATAACTCTCCTCCTGTAATAACATTCAGGCAATTACTCCCACGGATGAAACGTTGTAAAATCTAAAGATATTTCGGCCGTTGTGTGCATCAAGAAGGTTATCTCCGTTTCCCATAAACCCAGAGCTTATGGGAAAGATAAGATTCTGTTCGGATTTTTAACTCTGAGAGTTAGCCACCCGGGATAATCCAAGAGAGTCATCGACGATTGTCTGTTTTATTTCCACTGTGGTCCTTCAATCTTGTTTCCCAGGATGCGACCCACGCCAGTTGACTAATACCCAGGTACCTACTTGCTTGCTAGGTGAACGGGGAGAGCAGGTACAAGGAAACGCACCCAATGTTTTCACCCGGTCGAGGAAAGGCCACGGGAATAATACAAGGAGGCAATACAACCACTGTGAAAAAAAAGTAGAGAAATTCCAAGAGTTTTCGTGATTTCTCACATTATCAAGGAACTTTGAATTTCACTTTTTTCACAGTGGTTGTTTTGCATACTTATGCATATGTATGTATGTATGTAGTCTTCCATGTATACGTATGCATGTGTACTCACCTAATTGTGGTTGCAGGGGTCGAGACTCAACTCCTGGCCCCGCCTCTTCACTGTCCGCTACTGGGTCTCTGCTCTCCCTGCTCCATGAGTTTTATTATACCTTGTCTTAAAACTATGTATGGTTCCTGCCTCCACTATATCTTTCTCTAGACTATTCCACTTCCTGACTACTCTGTGGCTGAAGAAATGCTTCCTAACATCCCTTTGACTCATCTGAGTCTTCAGCTTCCAGTTGTGTCTCCTTGTTTCTGTGTTCCCTCTCTGGAACATCCTGTCACTGTCTACCTTGTCGATTCCCCGCAGTATTTTGTATGTCGTTATCATGTCTCCTCTGACCCTTCTTTCCTCCAGTGTTGTTAGTCCTATTTCCCTCAACCTCTCTTCATAGGGCAGTCCCCTGTGTGTATATACAAATGTGGTATATATACACGTATGCGTGTATTTATATTCGTATGTACAATTTGTATTGATGTATGTATATATGTTCACTTAAGCATATGTTTACATATGCTTAAGTACACAAATGCGTATTTGTATACGTGCATATGTACGCATGTATTTGTGTACATATGTACATTTACATAACCATGTGTATGCATATATACATGTTCATATGTATACATATGTGTACATATGCATAAATATCCTTGAACATATGCTTGGTGTACAGATGTATGTAAGCGCATATTTATGTAGGTATTTATGAATGTATAATTGTTTACGTATGTATGTATGTACATATGTATGCATTTGTATCTGTCTTATTATATATGTATATGCAAGGGAATATGTCTACCTGGTGGTGGTTCCGAGAGGTCAACGCCCCCGCAGCTCTGTCCTTGACCAGGCATGAATATGTATTCACTATTGCATATGTACGTGTATGTGCATGAGAATTTGTGTGTGTGTGTGTGTATGTATGTAGTTTAATGAATGTATGTACTCACCTAAATATGATTGCAGAGATCAGAGTCTCAGCTCCTGGTCCGCCTCTTCGCTGGTCGCTACTAGGGTCATTCTCCTTCGTAAGGCTTATCGTACCTCTTCTAAAAGTTGTGTGGGTCCTGCATTTACCACTCTCCTCTCTAGGTCGTTCCTCTTCCTGGCTACTCTAATACTGAAGAAATACTTCCAAGTATCCCTATGACTCACCTGTGTTTTCAGTTTCCAGCTGTGCCCTCGTGATCCTGTTTCCCGTCTCTCAAACACTCTGTCCCAGTCTACCCTATCAATTCATCTCAGTATTTTGTACATTTTTAATCATAACACGCCTAGTCATTCTTTCCTACAATGTCAACAGGTTGAATTCCCTTAACCTCTTAGCTCCGGGGACTAATCCTGCTGCAAACCTCTGCACTTTCTCCAATTTCTTGACGTGCTTGACCAAGTGTGGGTTCCGGATTTGGGTTACGTACTCCAATATGGGCCTGACATGCACCGTATAGTGTCGTGAATGAATCCTGCCTTAGATTTCTAAAAGCTAGTCTTAGATTTGCCAGATACGCCTTTGAATCACCAGTTATTCAGTTGATGTGCACCTCAGGCGATATGCTTGGTACAATATTCACCCCAGGTCCTTATTCTTGACTGAGGTTTGAAGTCTTTGTTCCCCGAATCTGTATTCCATATGCTGAACATTTTTTGCCCTTCCAAAAGTTGCTGGGGTTAGATTACAAGAGCCATTTGTTAGATCTGACCTGTAGCCGTTCCAAATCCATTTGTAGGTTTTCCTGGGCCTCATTTGTTTGTGTTCTCTTCATTAGTTTTACATCATACATGCTATTCATGTACACACGAAATTGAGTTGGTTCTGTTACTGATCCTTGTAGAACTCCAGTCGTCACATGCACCCATTCCGACACCTCTTCTTGGACGGTCACTTATTTCCTTGTCGTCACGTATGCCTTAATCCACTGAAGTGCCTTCACTGTTATTCCTGCCTGCCTCTAGCTTTTATCACAGTTTCTTGTGCGGTACTGTGTCAAAAGCCTCCGTACAGTCCAATAAAATGCAATCTACCCATCTCCCTCTCTCTCCCTCTCCCCCTCCCCCTCTCTCTCTCTCTCCCTCTCTCTCTCCCCCCTCTCTCTCTCTCTCTCCCCCTCTCTCCCTCTCCCCTCTCTCCTCCTCCCCTCTCTCTCCTCTCCCTCTCTCTCTCTCTCTCCCCCTCTCTCTCTCTCCCTCTCTCTCCTCCCCCTCCTCCTCCCCCTCTCTCTCCCTCTCTCTCTCTCCCTCTCTCTCCCTCTCTCTCTCTCCCCTCTCTCTCTCCTCTCTCTCCTCTCCTCTCTCTCTCTCTCCCTCTCTCTCCCCTCTCTCCCTCTCCTCTCTCTCCTCTCTCTCTCTCCTGCCTTACTTCTGTTATCTTGTTGTAGAACTCCAATAGGTTTGTGAGACAATTTACCATCTCTTAAGCTGTGTTGGTTGTTATTTATGAACCCGCCTCTTCCTAGGTTCTCCACCACTGTTCTACTGTAATCTACATAATTTTGCATAGTATGCACGTCAGGGACACTGGCCTGTAGTTTAATGCTACCTGTGTGTTTTCTTTCTTAAAAACTGGGGCTTCATTTGCTGTCTTCCACATCTCTGACAGATGCTTTGTGTCGATTGACTATATAAAGATTGTTGCTAATGGAACACACTATTCCTCTGTTCCTTCTCTCAGAACCCATAGAGATATTATTATCCCGTCTAACTGTCTTCGAGATATCTGCCACACACAGTAGCTTCTTCACCTCTTTCCCTGTGGTACGTATTGTGTCCAGCGCTCGTTGTTGCACTCTACTCCTTCAGTTCGCTGGGTAGCCTGTCTGTTTCTTCTGAGAATACCGCCGTAAATTTCTTGATGAGCTCCTCACAGACTTCCTGGTCATTCCTTGTGAGCTTTCTGCCTTCCTTCTTCAATCTTAATACCTGGTTCTTGACTGGTGTTTTCCTCCTGATGTGGCTATATAACAACTTTGGGTCAGCTTTGGTTTTCGATATGTGATTCTAAAATTGTTGTTGAGCCTCACTTCTTTCCCATGCATATTCATTTTTGGCTTTGCTCAATTCGTTGTTTTCCTGAGTGCTTTTACTTCTATATTTTCTCCAAACTCTAGCATATTTAACTTTGTCCTCTCTTCACCTCTGGGTGAACCATAGGCCCAATGCTTCCCTGCACCTTCCATCCACATATTCCATTTCATTCACTGTCTTTCCCTCTGGCTCCCTTTTCCACTGCACCTCGTACAAGAATTGCCTGAAGCCTTTGGAGTTTGGCTTCTCAAATTCTTCCCATGCTACCTCTCTCTCCAAGTTTACTTACACAAGGAATTCAAAACGAAGGGTCATATGTTCACTAGCACCGAGGGGTCTTTCATATGTAATGTCTTTTTCAGAATCACTCAATGTAAATACAATGTTCAGCCTTGCTGGTTCAATTTTTCCTATCATTTTGGTGCATGAAGTGTTCTATTACCACCTCCAGCATCTTAGCCTTCTATGTTTCTGGTCCTCTGTGTGGCTCTAGGTTCTCCCATGATCAGCAGGTTTGTCCTTATGTGGGCTCTTCTGGCCACCTCAGCTAACTTATCCACCATTACTCTGTTGTTTTTCATCATATTATTGTTTTGGTCTCTTACTGTTTAGTGGAGAGCTATACTTTCCTGCTGTCACAAACTTGGGACCCCCTTACTTCAATGTGCCTACTGTGTAGTCATCTCAATACCCTCTATTCCTCTCATCTTCTCAAAACTGCAATGGTTTTTAATGAGCAGTGCTATTCCTCTACCTTCTTTGTTCCCTCGGTCTTTCTTCATAATCTGATATTCATCCGGGAAGATCGCATTTGTTATCGCCATGTCCTTTGTATCTGTGAGCGTTATAATGTCTGGGGATATCTCCATTATTTTATCTTTTTACTCATCACTCTTATTTGTTATTTTATTTGCATTGGTGTACCATAGTTTGTTTATTTTCCATTAATGTGTTCCATTTCTTGGGTTCCTAAATTCCTGGTCCTTGCACATGGGTGGGGCAGAGGTTGGTGTGGGCTAGCTTAAGGTGGAGGGGGATTTGCACTGGAAGGGGTCAGAGGCTTGGATGTAGGTAATGGTGAATGAGAAGGTTTGGTTGTAAGGGGGAATGGAGTCTGGGAGTTGGGGTGAGAGGCAGTTGTTAGGAAGGTACTTGGACTGGGAGAGGGGTTAGGTCTGTGGGTGTGAGATGGGGAATATGGCTTGCTTTGGGTTAGTGTATTTGGGTGGAAGAGGGTCTATATGTGGGTGTGTCTGGCGTTCCTCTGGTGTCTGAACTTCCACACCTATTAGTGAATGCCCTGTGTTTCATTCCTGCCTCTGGCGACTTTGTGCTCTCTCGGTTGTTTATTCTCCTTTCTTGTTCTAAGTCGAGGTACACCTGGTGGCATTTTTTGTCTGTCCTAAATATGGTTTCCACTGCATGATCTTGTCTCGTGCCATTACTGTTGTGAGGGTCAGGTTGACTGGACATATTTTTCCCCCTTGACTACTTTCCAAGTCTCTGAAAATTTGTCATCTGATTCACTTCAGACTCTCCACCTGTGAGTGATGATTGTTTGAATCTCCTATTTCTCTCCCTGCAATGTTTCATTATGAGTCCTCTCTTCAGCCTCCTGAAGCCCATAGATGATCAGCGATCTCTCTCTCTCCTCTTTCTATTTCGTTTACCTCCAGATTTCTGTGTCTGTTTTGAACAGTTTCTTTGCTCCTGCACTTCCTGGTTGCCTGAGAGTATTTACACAAAGGTCGTGTTTGCTGCCTCTTCTCCTTCTGTCCGCTTAGCTGCTATAAGTATTTCTGCTCCCATCTACTTACCCCTTTCCTTCATCTCCAATTCCCTCTTCAGCTCCTTCAGATTCTCTTTCAGGCTTTCTAACAGCTGCAGCTCCTCTCTCAAATACCTTCTCTACGCAAATACATTTCCTACCTTCTCGACCATCGTTTCTCAAAAAGACACTAAACTTTATTCTTATTCCATTTTGCACCTAAGCCCTGCTACCATCAATTCCCTCTCAATCCACTGATACCCTGATTGTTCCTCTTCAGCCTCCCTTCCTATTCTAGCTGTCTTTTGGGTTCCCAGTTCTGCAGTCCTCAGCTTTCCTAATTAGATACAATAACTTCCTCAGAGTGCAACTTACTGGTGGCCGAACATTCACTGCCCTTTTACCTGGAGAGAATTCCAGGGGTCAACGCCCCTGCGGCTCGGTCTGTGACCAGGTATAGATCTTACGAGCTGAATGTGTGTGTGTGTACATATGTATGTGCTCGTGTGTGTATGTGTATATATATATATATATATATATATATATATATATATATATATATATATATATATATATATATATAAATGCAATGTGTGAGCGTGTGTATTAGTTACAGGTTGTCAAATACACTTGTCGATAGACACTTGGAAAATAATACCAATATTTTAAAAGTAATACAAATAGGTAAATTGAAAACGTTAAAAACACACGTACATAAAATATATTTCATCTCTCCTATGATCCGACCTCAGCCAGGAGGATGTGAGCACCTCACGTGTGTTGTGTGAGCCTCGTCTCTCAGGACACTGTTGAACCAACATTTTACACTTACACAATCAGTCCTCAGAATACCTTTTTCTAAGGCATTTTCTGATCAATATAGGCAATGTAAAACTATACATACACCAGTTTAGGTTAGGTTATTTTAGTTTTAACTTAAGTTAACGACCAGTAAGCAAATTACACAATAGCTTAATTTGTTGAAAGTAATAGGCTCATTATTTACAATAAAAGGATGCTGAGCAGATATAAACTGTCAGGGACATTTTTCCAGGAAAATTTTCTTTTTGAAATATTATTCCTGGGAGGCAGAAACCTGTGAGTTGTGACAGCTGAATCGAGGTGTCTGCAAGAATAGTCTATATATATATATATATATATATATATATATATATATATATATATATTCTATGTTAACATTAAACTAACATAATGGCGAAGAACAATTAAAGGTACTTAAGGTTAGAACACGGAGAGTTGAGTTGCGGAGTGTTTTGAGACAGTTTAGTGTTGACGGGGCACACGCTGAGATATTAATGATGCAACACACGGGAAATATTTATCTTGCCTCATCTACGCAAAGAACGTGAAAACAAATTATGATTTCTCTTACCGTCAACTCAAGTATGTTTTGTGGTCTGATTTATGTTGTGTTTAGCCCACCGTCTTGACCTTCAATAGTCTTATTATCTAGTTTATAGCTATACACCAGGAAAAGCACTTTATTTTTTCCCTCTTGATTTTGTTCCGGCCGGATGGTGTATATTCTCATAAATGTTATCTATTTTTATATTGATGCGTGTAGAGACAACTACTGTAATACACTTTTAATGAAAAACGAAAACTGAAGGTTAGATCTTTTGACGACAGAGTGGAGTATTTTGGGTTTCATCTACTAATGATGGAATCAATAATCTGCAATACTTCTACTGACGATGGAGTGCAGCATTAGCATTACATCTACTGAAGACGGTGCAATATTGTGAATTACATTTACTGAAGATGGGGGATTACAGTATAAAGAGAGAGGGACATGGTTGTCGAAGTAGCCAGGCTAAGAATTGCTAACAAATCAGTGACCATTTTAGTATGCATAGAAGTATGCTAAACAATCATGGCGACATCACCCGTCCCTATCTAAGGTCTACTTTTAATGGAAAATAATACCCCTCTCTCTCCTGCATAATCTAACTTGAGTCTCACTATTTACTTAAAATCTCTCTACTGATTTTAGTAACCTAATATCTGTCCCAGATACTTTAACTCTTTTCATTCTTCCTCATACACTTCCCCTCACACTCGCATCTGGCTCTTCCTTATTCCTATAAGATGTTATACCTCCCGACCCAATGCACTTTACCACAATTCTTAAATACACTCCATACATTTTTAACCTAGTTACCTGCAGTCTCTCTAGTTCCTCTTTCTCGCAACAGCTGCATAGATCTTATCCTGTCTTCTCTTTTATTTTATTCATTTCCCCTTCATACTTACCCACTGATGACATTCTCCATGTACTTCATCTGCCTCCTACTCCTGTAATAAATAAAATAATATTCTTAGTATCACTATATTGAAAATGACGCTAAATTTATATTAGAATGAGAAGAATGAGACGAAAACTAAATGTGTAGCAGTTATGGGCGAAGATGATTATGAGGAATATTTAATGAAGAGTGAGAGTGAGAGAGAGTGAGAGAGAGAGACTCGTAATTACTGTGTTGAAAGAAAGACATGTGCAGTGGCAGTAGCAGCACCCTTCCCCCACATCCATCTTCCGCCTGTCCCACCTAAATGTGCTACGCCCACGGGTTGAGAGTGTGCAGGCTAGTTTAAGATAGCACCGACGCCCACAAACATCAATTTTATAAGATAGGTAGCCATTACACCGACGCCCACAGTCATCACGTACACAAGCTAGGTATGGGATGCCCCCACGCCCACATACACCCAGTGTACACGTTACGTAAATAATACACTGACGCCCCCATACCTTCAGATGCTAGCAAAGGATAACAGCGGCTGCCAGTATCTGATAGGGAGAGTAGTACGTAGTTCTTGTTGCATAGTGGGAGTAGTACGTAGTTCTTGTTGCATAGTGGGAGTAGTACGTAGTTCTTGTTGGATAGTACTACCACTTTTAAGTACCCGCACAATATTCTCATTGATTTTATTTTTATGGCTGATCTCCTAATGTTACCGCTGCTGATGATCCTGATGCTGCAGCTGCTGATGATCCTGATGCTGCAGCTGCTGATGATGATGATGCTCCTGCTGCTGCAGCTGCTGGCAAGTCTCCACTTACTAGAGTCCTAATGCTGCTGGTGCTACTACTGCTGCTACTGTTGCTGCTACTGCTATTGTTGCTACTGCTGTTTTTGCTACTGCTGTTGTTGCTACTGCTGTTGTTGCTACTGCTGTTGTTGCTACTGCTGTTGTTGCTACTGCTGTTGTTGCTACTGCTGTTGTTGCTACTGCTGTTGTTGCTACTGCTGTTGTTGCTACTGCTGTTGTTGCTACTGCTACTATTACTGTTGCTGCTGCTGTTGTTGTCTGCTGCTACTATTACTGTTGCTGCTGCTGTTGTTGTTGTTGCTGATACTGTTGCTGCTTCTACTGCTGCTACTACTGTTGCTACTGCTGCTGCTGCTACTGTTACTGTTGCTGCTGCTACTGTTGCTGCTACTGTTACTGCTGCTACTGATGATGCTCTTAATACCTCCCTCTGCCACTTCCGTCAGTCTCGTTTAATGAACAGCCAGCAAGAGACTTTTTGTGCTGGTCGTATCTCATTGTTAATGGAGGAAGAGGTAAGAAGTGCGTGTACTCACCTGGCTGTGTTCACCGCAGTGTTTCTGAACACACTAAGTACTTGCTTCTGGGTCCTGGTGCTCCGCTTTGATTAAACGGTGTGAATTACTCTCTGCCATTTTAGGCTCTTAAGTCTACTACTAATTTCGTAAATGGATTTTTTTTCCCCACCCACTACGTCCTTCACTGATACATTGTGTTTGTTCACTACTTCCTCTCTCTTTTGTCTCTTAGCTCCATTCAATTTCTAAATGTCCAATTTTTTTTTTCTCGTTCTCTTTTCTCCAATTTTAATTAGTCTATCCCCATCAGTTTTGCATATTACTGTGTACTTCATAAATTATGATCATGTCTTTCATGGTTGTTCGGTCTGTCATTGATGTATGACTGACGTCTCTTAACATATCTTTCAACCTTCATAATTTCCAAGACCCGACATAAAGAAAATTTCTAAACTTTGAATTTTTATTTGTTCCCTGTTATTTCATCCTGGTCTCTTGTGAGGTACTGTGTCAAAGGCCTTCCTACAGTCCGAGTAAGATGCCTTACTTCTGTTACCTTGTCGTAGAACCCCAGTAGGTTTGTGACACAGGATTTGCCATTTTTAAAAGTGTGTGTTTGTATGTATGGTTACCTATATTTCGCTGCAAGGGTCGAGTTTTATTTCCTGACCCCTTCATTTACCTTGCAGCTTGCCAGAGTCCCTCTTTCCAAGCCTCTCAGTCATACTCTTAAAACTATGTACGGAGTCTTCCTTCACCATTTCTTTGTCTACGTCACCCTCCGTCTTTAACTTCCAAGTGCGTCTTCGTGTACCTGTTTCCCGACTCTCAAATTGTGTATGCATGTCTACCCTGTCCCTTCCCCTGACCCCTTAGGGTCTTATGACCACCAGTGTCGTCGGGGTCAGTTCCTTCAGCCTTCCCTCTTAGCTCATTTCCCTTTGCTCAGGAACCAACCTCATTGCATACCTTCGCACCTTTTTTAGTTTCTTAACATGATTTATCAGGTATGGGTTTCATACTGGTGCTGCATACTTCAGGATGGACCTTATATATGGCACATAGAGGGCCATAAACGACTTTTTGTTGAGTTTCTTTTGCCAAACGAGTTTTAGATGCAGAGATTTTTCGGTTCCTTCCTGCCTCCTGCGATGTGCTTGGCACTATGCTCACCCCTAGATCTTTCTCCTTGAGTGAGGACTGCAGCCTTTATCCCTCCCCGGTTTATTGTAATCCTTAAAGTCTTCAGAAGCAGTACTCGACCTAATACAAATACCCCCATTATCACATCTCGTCTCAAATCACTCGTGTGTGTGTTTACTCATCTATCTTTGGCTGCGGGGATCGAATCTCGGCTACTTGCCTTCGATTTTCAATTACCCACGAGCGTTCACACACTGTTCCTGACATCATAACCTCCCCATCATATCTATTCTTAAAACTGTGCATGGAATCTACATCCAGACTTTTCTCATCCAGATGGTCCACTTCTTAACTAACCTTAAAATAAAGACGCACGTACTCACATCCCTTTGACTCATTTGTATCTATAACTTCCAGTTTAGCCCAGTATTCCTTGATTATCTTTTATGCCGCAGTCATGGCTTCCCTGGTTCTCCTCTCTTCTAGTGTTGCAGGTATTATCAGTTTTATTCTCTCTGCTTACACCATTGGTAATAGCTCAGAAACTCTTAGGAAATCTCTTGACTTGCTTTGCTTTTTTGACATATTTGAGAGGCTTCTGTGCTTGTTCTACTCTATTCAAGATAAATATAATATCTATCGGATATAGAGCCCTGAAGGACTCTTTATTGAGTACTTGAATGTTAGTCACCAGATATGTACCTCCAGTGATATGTTTGATGCTTGGTGTTCAGCTTATCCATAGGTTCTTTTTCTTGTCTGAAGTTCCATAGCACATCCTTCCAGTCAGTATTTCGTATCTGGTCGTCTCTCTCTCCTTCCTCGATTTCCTTCAGCTTCTTCAGGTCCTCTAGTAGGCTTCCTTTGTCTTCTCCAGCACAAATTCTTTTCGTTTACGTACGTCAGGGACATTATTGGTCCCAGAACCTAACCTTATTTGACATCATACATCAGAATCACGTATATTCATCTCAATACCTTTGGCTTGTCTGCTTGCCAGTTTGTAGGAGGAGTCGAATCTCAGCTCATGGTCTCGTTGGTTCTTGAAGCAAATGCATATATAACATTGTCATATTTAGGTGTTATCTTCTTGGGTATTATCCAAATGTGTCATACCACCCACTGGTTGGTCTTGTGTCATACCACCCACTGGTTGGTCTTGTGTCATACCACCCACTGGTTGGTCTTGTGTCATACCACCCACTGGTTGGTCTTGTGTCATACCACCCACTGGTTGGTCTTGTGTCATACCACCCACTGGTTGGTCTTGTGTCATACCACCCACTGGTTGGTCTTGTGTCATACCACCCACTGGTTGGTCCTGTGTCATACCACCCACTGGTTGGTCTTGTGTCATACCACCCACTGGTTGGTCTTGTGTCATACCACCCACTGGTTGGTCTTGTGTCATACCACCCACTGGTTGGTCTTGTGTCATACCACCCACTGGTTGGTCTTGTGTCATACCACCCACTGGTTGGTCTTGTGTCATACCACCCACTGGTTGGTCTTGTGTCATACCACCCACTGGTTGGTCTTGTGTCATACCACCCACTGGTTGTTCTTGTGTCATACCACCCACTGGTTGTTCTTGTGTCATAGTACACACTGGTTGTCCTTGTTTCATAACACCATATGGCTGTACTTGTGTCATCACATTCAAGTTGTTTTTGTGTTATCACACTCTGGCTATTATTGTGTCCTTGAACTGTATCATCCCACATCCTGGCTGTCCGTGACTTGTGTTTGTGTCATCACGAACTGCCGCTCTCCTCGACTCCATCATTCACCACACTTGCTCTACTCGACTCCATCATTCACCACACTTGCTCTACTCGACTCCATCATTCACCACACTAGTCACAGGTGTCTCGGGCGCCTCGTTGTGAGTATTTTGGCCACGTACTCATCTCAAGTCTTCCATTATGAGTTTCTCAACTGAGAGTCTTATCTACGGAGTCCCATTACGTCTGAGTGACTTATCAACAAGCTGTAGCTCTCAGCTTCCACAGGTATGTGGGCCTTATCGCAGGTGTGTAGCAGGCTATACCAAATGGGTGGATTTTCCTAAAGAATTTTCCTGAAAAACGTCTCTCACAGTGAGACGCAAGTGAAGAGTAATATTAACCAGGTGTTTCTGATGGTCTGAGCCTCGCTTATTACAGTCAATGTTTCTGCTTGATACAAAAACTTAGTCGTAAGATTGAAATAAGTGACACCGTGATTTATATACGTAATGTCAGGTGTTGATAAATTAGACACATATGCAACACTTGGGTATCTTTATTGAGGAAACGTTTCGCCACACAGTGACTTCATCAGTCCAATACAAAGGAGAATTGTGAAGTCACTGTGTTGCACATGTCTAATTTATCAACTTGTCGGTACCCTGAACCATTTATCTAAATGCCAGGTGTATCTTCTTATATTTACATTAAGTTAATGCCCAGCAAAAATAAAGCAGTAATAAATAATTCGCCAAAATGCAGTTGACGACACCATCTCCCCCCACTCATCCATCTCTGGCGAGTGGAATAATTAGAAATGCCTTAATTAGACTGAGAGTTGAGAGGGCGCAACCTGCGTGACAACTAAATGATGATAGTGGCACTCCTTATCACCTCGCGACACCAATGGAGTGCCAAGGAACAGTGCCTGGCTCTCCTCTTTACCTGTCAATTAGAATGATTTGTTGCCGCTCTGAACCCTGGCATAAGTGAGTAATAGCGGCGGGATGGTCGCTAGTAGCTGAGAGTGGCTGGATGATGCATGCCAGACTTCCCTGACACGCCTCTGGGAATCAGTACTCTCCGGGCGGCGTTTTAATGTAATTGGATGACACTGGTGTTCCTGATATCATGACTTGTTTCAAAATAAGATTTTGGTCACATGTTCTGCAGTGTTAGTCTTGAGGCTATGTTTACTCTGGCGTGACTGATATAATATACAGAATAAACTTTGATATTTATGTTAAAGTGTTAGTAGTGTAATATATTTATTTTATCGAGATGTGTGTGTGTGTGTTTGCTGGGGTGGAGACTCAGCTCCTGGCCCCACCTCCTAGCTTACTTGGATAGTCATCACTGATTTCTGGTCTCTTACTCATTAATACTTAAATGTTTATGCTTACCTATTTGTGGCTGCGAGATCATCTCTCAGATCCTAATATTGCCTCTTGCCGCCTGCCTCATGAGCCCTGCCATACCTGTTTTCGAAACTATGTATGGAGCCTGCTTCCACTACCTCGTCGTCGAGGTCATTCAACGTCCTTTAACTTCTCCATATAGTTCAGTCATCTTAGCTCTATGGCTAGTTTCACTGCATTCATCTACACGGGATATATATATATATATATATATATATATATATATATATATATATATATATATATATATATATCTCCCAGGAGCTTTGTGACCTTTATTTGAAAACAAAATACATTAAAAAAAAAAGATACAGTGGGAAGCAGAATTACACACATGACAACTTAAGTAATTCATCCAGCTTCCCGGCGCGCGTCGTGTGCCCAAAATGCTGCAGGCATTTTCCCTCTGGATGGCAACACTGAATTATAATTACCTTGCATTCCATGGATCAAACCCAATGACCTCCCATTCCCCTCTGCATTGTATATCTCCCACTAGTTTAACGCTTCCCATTCATTTTAACAAAGAGCACCAGAATTTGTCCAAATAAGCCATATTTACCTGGCTTAGTAGGAGTCACGAGAGCAGGAGTTGCTGTGCTCAGCGTCCAGCCAGTGATACTACAGTCATGGGAGAGCACTAAACCCGCTAAGGGTTCTACAGCGCCAGGGAAACTGGAGATAATTAGGTACGGTTGTACTAAGGAGATGATGTCTCAAATTCCTTGGATCAAAAGCTTTAACATCAGGATCAAGCCATCTCCTTTGAAGGGAATATTAAGTAGTCGCAAGACCTTCGCGTTCCGTTCCATCGCCTCCTTCCATCTCAAGTGGGTCTTTGAGGTGCTAAGTGATTCAGTAACCAAGACCTGAACTCTGGATCTGTAATCCTTAGATATATACACCAACTTCAGAGCCGTCGGTTCTCGTCTACCTCTTAGGGTAATCTATCCAGTACATGCAATTTGTTTGGCTTCTAACGCGTTTGCGTGTGATTATTTCTGAACGAAAGACAAAGAATTACATCTGAATTGTTTGTTACACAAAACAAGTTAGAAAATTTATTAGGGGAGCCACAGAATGTGACTTTGGGCGCCATCACTTAAAAAAGTTAAAAACCGCTGCGCAGCCAAACAGTTGAAATTATCTTTGATATACATCGCCACTCCACCACCCTTCCTGTTGACCCTATCGGTGTGGAATAATTTAGAGCCTTATATCTTTTTTTTGTGTGTATGCATGTGTGTGTGTGTGTAAGTACGTACACACACACACACAGGGAAATACTTTAGTGAGCCACAGAGTTCAGACTCGGCGAACAAATTCAACTAACCTCAGTCAAGAAGAATGAGCTCCGAGTGAGCTTATCACATGAGACGCACATCAACCGACTAACCTCTTGAGGCATACGTACGTATGGCAAATCTAAGATTAACATTCAGAAATATCAACAAAGATTTATTCAGGAAACTGTATTCAACATATATAAGGCTCATCTTGGAGTAAGTTGCACCAGAAGGGAAACAACTGATAAAGCATGACATGAAACTTGAAACAGTGAGGTCTGCAGCGAGACTAGTCTCTTATTTGTGTATAGTCTCAGAGATAAAAGGAGACTCGTTGCTGCTACAGTAATTTCTTAAGCACTTTGTGTTTAAGAAATTACTGTAGCAGTAACGCTGACCATGTAATTTGCATTTCATTTGATCATCATCTGTATGTAACGGAAGTACTTTTAACCAGGCCGAAGCCTAGGTTGTACAACATTTGTTAATAGGTTTACACTACAAGTTGCCCACCAAAATATACTTTTCTACATTCAAGCTATTAGTTAGTTATTGATCTACTCAAGCTTCTAACTATATTCCTATACTGCTCTGATTCATTATTTACGTCTCTCCAAATATTTCTAATGCTTGACTCAGATAAACTAAAGTTATATTCCTTTTATCCTTCAATTTATTCGTTTTGGATAATTTATCGCTTTATTGTGTAGGAGTAATTAATTGTGTGATGGAGTCCATACGAATTGTACTTTGATTTATTTCTCTCCGATTTTTGTATATCTAGATACAGAGGGTTGTGATAGTCACAACAGAACTGGTGGTAACCAGAAGTAGAATCTCTGGTACACAAAGCTCTGAGTGGCAGTGGACTCAGTAGCACGAGTACTTTAAAAGGGAACAGTATTATTTTAGCAGTAGTCGTAACCCACATTTGCTATTCATTTCCTCGCCAGCTGTTAATTCCGTGCAATTTTTCCATTATGATATGGTGTATCTTTTCCCCGTTTCCATGCCGGTAGAGGCCAGACGGAGTAGAGAGTGGGGAAAGAGCCTTCTGCTTTTCTGTCCTTGACTCACACACC
Organism: Cherax destructor; assembly: GCA_009830355.1. NCBI lineage: Eukaryota > Metazoa > Arthropoda > Malacostraca > Decapoda > Parastacidae > Cherax > Cherax destructor. Next base: position 501,857 of record WNWK01000150.1, read on the forward strand.
TAAAGAATGCACAATAATCCTCAGTCTAGGTAGAAGCTGAAAGTCATCATCAGTGGACTGCCTTGGTGTGGACTTCAAGGTGTCTTTCCCATGTACTACCAAGTACTCCCATGTACTACCAAGTACTCCCATGTACTACCAAGTATTTCCATGTATCTGTATCCCTTTCTACTCATAAAAAAAAATGTTGAAATCTGTGAGCCTAAGCTGGGAGACTTCAGTAGCTTAGTGAGTATACCATTATGTATGCCAGCACAGCTGGTGTGGCAGTCACTTGAGAATTGCCATCGCTCAGGATAGCCTGTCCCATACGCAGGATAACTGGAATTTTCATGAGGATTAATCCATCATCCCAGTGCCGGATCGCGTGTGGATTCCCACAACTTCCGGTCTGGGTTAATTAATTAATTAATCACTAATTAGTCTCCATTTATCTTATTTCAGCGCAATGAATGAGTTCCATCCTACTGATGTATTCAGTTTGGTTTAAGACTTCATCCTACCTAAAACGGTCCCTCCACAGTGCCTCCCCCTCCCCCACCCCCTCCCCCAGGTAATACAAACGTTTATTCTGTATTATGCAGAGAACGGTGGGCGGTGCGCCGGAAAATAAATGTTCATGTGAATAATGGTCTCGAGTGACGTACACAGACATAACAGTGATGTGAATATATATTATGATATTAGTATGGGAGTATTCTCAGCGGGAGCGAGGAGAGCTGGAGAGGAAGTGGAGGAGGGGAAGGGAGAGGAGGTGGAGGAGGGAGAAGGGAAGGGGAGAGGTGGTGGTGATGGAAGAGAAGGAGCAAGAGCACGAATAAAAGGTGGAATAATAAGATTTGGTGGTTGATGAAGGAGCTGATGGAAGTGGAGGAAATTACGGAAAAAAGACAAGGTGAAGGAGAAGCAGGAACAAGAACTAGTGAAGGAGAAGAGGCAGGAGCAAGATGAAGTGGAAGAAAGGTAGGAGTAAGAGGAGGTGGAGAAAGCAGGAAGAGGAGGAGAAACAATCACAAGCTCTTAGCTTGCATCATTCATATGACCTTCCCAGGTGTTGGTTGACGCCAGACGTCCCGATATTTCCTCCTGCAGCTGCTACGTCGCCTGTGAGGAGCACAGGAGAGCGAAGGGAAGGGCGCCGGTATGTATACGTGAGGAGGGTCGGGGACGGGAGTAGTAGAACGTGAGGAGGTAGTAATATAATTGTAGAAGCAGTGGTAACTACAGGAAACTGAAAGACGTCTCGATATGCCCCTCCTGCAACTGCTGTCTCGCCTGCGAGGACACTGCGCATGTTGTAAACACTCCTAGACTATCATATCAAGTATGAGACATAACAGAGGAAGAGTGAAAGGTCAGGAGCGGTGGTATTCCCTGGTACGTCATATGTATTTTTGTTATGTATTTTCTAGTACCCTCTCTTTCTCTCTCTCATTCACATACTGTCTTCAGTGTTATACTCGTTATACAGTGTTGTACAGGAGAAACATTTTGCTAATAAAGATACCCAAATGTTGCAGATGTGTCTTATTCCTCAAGTTATCAGTAATGTATGGGAATAGAGAAAGAAGTGGAGGATGTGAATATCAGAAAATGATATTCAGATTAATTCCACAAATGAGAACAATACACTGTCAGGGAGGTTCAAGAAACTGAACCTGATAAAGTTGGATAAGTTCTTAATATGACGAAGGAGATTAGGGTTCCTAGTATGTAATAGGGTAATTGTGATTAACATGTAATTGGTATTAAAATGTTAAGAAATGAACCAGACTGTCACTACTAATCCTACTAAATATCTAGAAGTAAATACACACAGATCTAAATGGATTGTGAAAACATAGTTATATTAAGTTTTATAACCTGCAAGAACTGTATCACTGTAGACAACAAGAGCATTTCACTTTCACCTCTCCATGGAAGATGTGTTCACTTAATATCACATACCTGCAACCCCCTCCCCACGAAGTTCATCACTAGTAATCCCCTGCCTTAAAACACCTGCAAAGGCAACTGCTCAACAAGAAATTTCTCGCAAGGATGCGTCTGCTCTTGTTGCCACCTTCCTAGTTAAGAACAATAGGAACTATGCTGAGATAGGCATAAGAATTAACAATTGGGCGTCTACACTGCAAATTAAATTGTTTGCCATCCTAATGACATTAAAGATAACTTATGACACTGAGCTTGACTCTTATGATTATTACTGATTGTATATCATCACTGAAGGCTCTTGAGTCACATAATGACTAACATGCTCATTAGAGAAGCCAGTTATAGACACTCAAGAATCTGGGGGAAAAAAATCCACTATGTGATGGATTCCATCACACAGTGGATTGTTTCTTCATGATAAAGTTGATATGTTAGCCAAAAAAAAGTGCCCAGAAGGATGTTGTGGAATATAACTTTAATGTGTCTGTGATTAGGAGAGAAGTACATAATAAATGTAATAGGAATGCAATTAGAAGCCTGAGTAGATAAGATTGTTTATAGAGAAACATGAACAGTCTGATTTATGTTGTAGTGGTCAGGTTTAGGCTTATAACAAGTACTTCTATCAGTTTAGCAGATGATATCAAACCAATTGCGAGTTATGTGGCCATCCTTATGGTCACTGTCTTGAACAATATGTGTTTTGTCCACTTATTAAGGAATACAGAGATAGAGTATAATAACCTATGTGATATGTCAAGATATCATATTAATGAAAATAATATATCAGATATATTCAGGAAATTTTCTAAATTTACTTGCAACAGATAAGTCAAATGATTATCTAAAACCAGATGTACTACTGTTAACTGTTTTGGGGCCTAATTCTTAAGCCTTTTGTGTATCCATATGTTCTTGTGTTACCGTCCACAGGATGGATATGGAGTGCACAATAAATTAGCGACTTCGGCAGCAATATCGAAATAACCTCGGGTGAGAGAAGGAAACTAAAAATCCTGATTACGACGTACATAATCTGAAAGGAAGTGGTAGATCAGATAGACTGTTTGAATTATGAAGGTCTGGATCAAGGGAAGACAGGTTGAAGCTGAAGACACTGAGGAGCCATGGGGATGTTCGGAAGTTTTTCTCTGGACGCAAACTCAATACACAGCTGCTAGAGATAGTTGTGATAACATTCAAGAGGCCAAAACTCGGTAATGCCAGTCAAAGTTGTCTAGGAGGTGGAGCCAGGAGCTGAGTCTCGATCCCCCCAGGAAACACAACTTTCAGAAATATCAACAAGGAGGCATTCGCGATCTTTTACACGACACATGTGCGGACAGTCTTGGAGTAGGCAGCGCCAGTATGAACTCTGTATACCCTAAAGTATGTAATGAACTTGGAAAATGCGCAAAGGTTTGCAACGAAACCAGTCCCAAAGTTGAAGGGTATGAACTATGAGGAGAGGCTAGAGGGGTTAAACCTGACAGCGCTAGAGGACAGAAGAACCAGGTAACATGATTACGACAGAAAATACTGAAAGGAATTGAGAAGGTGGATAGGGAGAGAGTCGAATCTCAGGTGCAAGAGGCCACTACTGGAAGTTAAAAATACAGATGAGCCATAAGCATGTTAGGAAACGCCTCTTTAGCCATAGAGTGGTCAGGAAATGAAACAACCTAGAGAGCGAAGTGGTCGACATAGAATCCATACTTAGCTTTAAGAAAACGTATGATAAGGCTTACGCAGACAGGAGTCAAGAGCTGACACTAGACCCCGTGCACCCACAATCAGACGAGCTAGGTTAATTTAGGTGAATACACACACACAAAGTGCACATGCGAGCAAATTTTGATTAATTTTACCACAGAAACGGAAATAACTCTCCGCGGATTACGTAACACAAATAAGGAAGATGACAAATAGAGAAGACAGGGTCAGACTCCCAGATGCCTCGCGTAAACTGGCAGAGGTGTCAGGAGGAAGGCTGCTTGAACTTATTCCTCTCAAGAGCAGAGGAGTTAGATTCGTGGTGGAAAGCAGGAAACCGGGAGGTATGATGCAGCAGAAAATGCACGAAAATAAATTTATCTGGTCGAAAACACCACGCCAAACAATGTAAACAAGAGCAAATATCAAATGTTTAACTTCAGTGGCATATACAAAAGCCTATTATTATTTAAAATGTTTAGAAGGCCGTATAGGTGACGAATGAGACACTTGAACCCTTGTTCAGTCAATCAAGACTGATGGAAATTTAATGTAGCATTTGACTAATTACCTCAGACTCCAAATTTCTCACAGTTCGTCTCTGCATTGGACTAATAAAGGCACTGGCTGGCGAAACGTCTCCACAATAAAGACACCCAAGTGTTGTACAAGTGTCTCAAGAAATGTTTTCAGGAAGCATACATAAAATTCATTTAGGTTTCTGTGTACAACTTGCATTAAGCCTATCCAGGATTATGCAGCGCCAAATTAGAGACGGTACCTGATTAAGCGTTTAATGAGAATACAGAAGATCAAAAGACTTGCAATGAGTGACATAGAGCTGAGGGAGATGGACTATAAAGAGACCTCTAGAGCTGAGGGAGACGGACTATAGAGAGACCTGTGGAGCTGAGGGAGAAGGACTATAAAAACACCTGTAGAGCGTAACATGTCTAAAGTTATGAGCGAGGAAGACAATGAATAATTTACAAAATAATCAAGGAAATAGTGGACAAAGAAAGAGAAAGGAATACTGGACGTAGATGACAGACAGACGCAGATAAACCACAATGACGTTAGGAAGTACTTTCAGTCACTCTGTGAGAGTAAGTGGAACACACACATGAAGAGTTGTCAGCGTCAAACATGATACATAGACTTCCCTAGTAGATATAATCTAGCAAATAAGGTCAAAAATCAGTTAAGTTGATCGACTGTATTTATTGGGAGAGTCCAAGAGCTCTGAATCGACTCCTAGAAGGACAACTAGGGTGAGTACAACTAAGATCAACCAGATCAACTAGCTGAGTACAAACAAAGAAGAATGCTGAGTCCAGACACAGTGATGGCTGTGGGAACACTTAATTACATCAAGAGTGTCACTGAACTCTGAAGACTGCAACCAAAAAAAAGATTAACACAATAGCCCGTCAAATAAAAATTTGGACTAAACAGATCAGGAAATAAAAATAAGCGAGCGCCTGTACTTAGCGTTATTTCCCACAACAGTGACAATAGACACTATGTCTGTCCTTTGTCTAGACCGCAACTCTGTAATTCATGGCGTCGGAGTGCTCAAATCTGCAAATGGAAGCAGAGTTACTCTCTTATTTATGACAAATTAAAAAGTGAGGATCAAGGGGGACAAAGAGTTGAAAATAAGGTAGGACGACGAGAGGTTATATTACTAAAACTCTTGCTGTGGCTTCAGTGTTGTGTGTACCGCCAGCTACTATGGCAGAAATTTTGGTAATCCTTCCTGGGACTTCAATAACACACATCCCAGACAACAACACTGAGACGTGCAGGTTACTCCAGGACACTAGCCTGACTGCTAGCTTTTTGCGCCTCTCGAGAATCTTACTCAATTCCCCTACCCCTCTCTCTTCTCCTCCACATCATCTCCTCCTTCCATCCTTCTCTCCCTCCCTCCCTTTCACCGTTAATTTTCTTTTGTAGTTACAGATTACTGGAATAGTCTTTGGAAGCTACTAGTACAAAAAATACAGTAATTTAAGAAATAACTATGAAAGTGCTTAATATGTCATTTAATTAGATTATAACAAGGAGGTTGGATGTGATGACCGAAACTCTGCTTATGAAAATACCAGGTCGACCAGTTGACCAGGAATCATCCAATGGATAGAAATAGCAGCTAAAGTAGTTTTGAATATAGTGACAGTAGTAGCAGCAGTACAATGATGGTGGAATTATTTATTTATAAAAAAAGTGCAAAGCATCACTAGCATGAGTCTTCAGTATTCTTTGGAGTCACAGCCTAGATCTATGTGAAATACCGGAGACCTTATAGAGTACAGCACCAGCTTCTTTGCATGAGGGAGGTAGTAGAGCACTAGCCAAAAATTACAAACCAGTGGCCCTAACTCTCCATATTATAAAAATCTTCGCATGAGTGATGAGATGTCAAATTACGAACTCCATTAAACTGCAAGGTTTTAGAAGTGGAAGATCATGCCTGTCACAACTGATAAACACCTATGACAGAATTACGGAGGCACTGCAAGAAAACTAGAACGCAAATGTGATACACACAGATTTTGCAAAGGCGTTAGACAAATGCGATCATATACAACAGGCCTAGTGTCTAATAGACATGTGTCAAGGACAAAATGGTAGCACACACACAAACACACACGAGGGGAGGTTAAGGGAAATGGACCTGACGACACTGGAGGACAGGAGAGTAGGGAGACATGATAACAACATATAAGATACTGAGAGGAATTGACAAAGTGGACAGAGACAGAATGTTCCAGAGATGGACACAACAAAAGGGGACACAGATGGAAGTTGAAGACTCAGATGAATCACGAGATGTTAGGAAGATTTCTTCAGTCACAGAGTTGTCGGAAGTGGAATAGTTTAGAAGCGATGTAGTGAGCAGGTCTATACATAGCTTTAAGCAGAGGTATGATAAAGCTTATGGCGCAGGAGATTGACCAGTAGGGCCAGTGAAGAGGCGGGGCCAGGAGCTTTGACTCGACCCCTGCAACCACAACTAGGTGAGTACACACACACACACACACACACACACACGGGGGCTCATACACTCACCCCTCCCACACTCTCTCCACCTCCAGCGACTTCCGGGGGTTGACCACTGCCCTGGTGACACGGGCCTCACCTGGCTGTCCAGCGGAAGTAAGCAATTAACATTGATGCGCCGCCCGATACCGGGTCGTTGAAGGAAGTTACGCTCATTAAGGCGGTTATGGCAGTTTTTGGTAGTTGAGATTCTTGAGTCCCAGCTCTAGTGTAGAGTTAAGGCGACCCAGAAAATTACGAGGACGGATTATTTCCTTAATGGCGACGCTCAGTCCCCACCCAAACTTTCTCGTCACTTCAATAATTTCTCCTCTCTCCGCCTCCCCTCATTCACTTGAAACAACCAGTCCTCATTACTAATGTTCTGGCAGAAATTATGTTGTGCTTTGGTGTCCCTCATTACCAGCAAGATCGGTATCAACGGACGCACAAGTGACTAACTGGAAGACAACAACAATGGCTTCGCTGATTAACACTCAAAGATTCTTTGTCTCTCTGTGTCTCTCTCTCCATATATATATATATATATATATATATATATATATATATTATTATTATTATTATCACTGGCCGTTTCCCACCAAGGTAGGGTGGCCCTAAAGAGAAAAACTTTCTTCACTCCATCACTGTCTTGACAGAGGTGCGCTTACACTGCATTTAAAAAACTGCAACATTAACACCCCTACTTCAAGTGCAAAGCAACTGAACAAATCAAAGCCAGCCACAAGGAGGATGAAATGGACTAGCTCAAGGTCTTTCGCTTTGCAATGTTGCAGTAGGTAGAGCGGTAAAGGCTCATATATATGTCTCTCTGAACATTATATAACTTTTACAGGACTAAATGGGGAGTTCTTGTCTGCATTTACAAACTTAGAACAGTTACCTCTTCTTATTTACCTTCTCTAGCATAATTTATTAATGTATTAAATCTTATTGTTAAAAAAAATGAAATAGGATAAAGTTAGATCTAGTTGTAGGTGAGATGTTTCATTTGATCCGTCAATTTTATTTCATTATTGTATGTATGTTGTGGGATCGTGTTCGAGGCGAGAGTCATTACAGGAATGATTAATGTGAAATGGAGTGATTTCCTTGAGAAGACCCTTTGTTAAGGTGGGTCAAGGCGAGAGATAAATCGCCTTCTACCCAGAAGTGGCAGATGAGGAGGTAGAGGTGGACAAGTAGTCCAAGAAAGTGAAGCATAAAGAAAGTGAAGCATAAAGAAAGTGAAGCATACCTAGGATGAGATCTCACTTGTGTCTCATACAGAGTTTTGCACTCACTGTTCTAGAGCAAGTACGAGACGCTTCAGAGCAAGTACGAGACGCTTCAGAGCAAGTACGAGACGCTTCAGAGCAAGTATGAGACGCTTCAGAGCAAGTACGAGACGCTTCAGAGCAAGTATGAGACGCTTCAGAACAAGTATGAGACGCTTCAGAGCAAGTACGAGACGCTTCAGAGCAAGTACGAGACGTTTCAGAGCAAGTACGAGACGCTTCAGAGCAAGTATGAGACGCTTCAGAGCAAGTATGAGACGCTTCAGAGCAAGTATGAGACGCTTCAGAGCAAGTACGAGACGCTTCAGAGCAAGTATGAGACGCTTCAGAGCAAGTACGAGACGCTTCAGAGCAAGTACGAGACGCTTCAGAGCAAGTATGAGACGCTTCAGAGCAAGTATGAGACGCTTCAGAGCAAGTATGAGACGCTTCAGAACAAGTATGAGACGCTTCAGAACAAGTATGAGACGCTTCAGAGCAAGTATGAGACGCTTCAGAGCAAGTATGAGACGCTTCAGAACAAGTATGAGACGCTTCAGAACAAGTATGAGACGCTTCAGAGCAAGTATGAGACGCTTCAGAGCAAGTACGAGACGCTTCAGAGCAAGTACGAGACGCTTCAGAGCAAGTACGAGACGCTTCAGAGCAAGTATGAGACGCTTCAGAGCAAGTATGAGACGCTTCAGAGCAAGTATGAGACGCTTCAGAGCAAGTATGAGACGCTTCAGAGCAAGTATGAGACGCTTCAGAGCAAGTATGAGACGCTTCAGAGCAAGTATGAGACGCTTCAGAGCAAGTAGAGACGCTTCAGAGCAAGTACGAGACGCTTCAGAGCAAGTATCGAGACGCTTCAGAGCAAGTATGAGACGCTTCAGAGCAAGTATGAGACGCTTCAGAACAAGTATGAGACGCTTCAGAACAAGTATGAGACGCTTCAGAGCAAGTATGAGACCTAGAGCAAGTATGAGACGCTTCAGAACAAGTATGAGACGCTTCAGAGCAAGTATGAGACGCTTCAGAGCAAGTATGAGACGCTTCAGAGCAAGTAGGTTCGTGGCTGTCTTGCACGATTTTTCCACTTGATTCTCCACAGACATTTTGGAGTCAACCTGGAGGGTGTTATGGGGGTCAACGCCCCCGTGGCCCAGTTCTTGACCTGGCCTCCCGGTGGATTTGAAAATAATCAACCGGGCTGTTACTTCTGGCCGAACGTAGTCCAACGTACGAACTCCCTGGATATTTACTTCATCCCCGGGGCTCTAACACTCTCACCACAGCTTCAGTATGAGCACTGAAGTCATATTGACTTTTTTCCACAAGTGTTATTCTCTCTCTGTCTCTGTTCTATCCCCCTAGTTATCCATCTCTCTCTCTCTCCCCACCCTCCACTCACTGACCAGACCACCCACCACTGCTGGTCTGGACATCCTCCCCCACCAGGAAGAGACCACACATCCCCCATCACCTTTCTCTAGCGGTTTTGCCTTCCAGATCAAAATGGAGATCTTGGGTCTGGTGAGGCCTGTGGTCTTCCTCGGTCAGCTGGTGCGGTCTGTACAGGTCAGCTGGTGACCGTTAAGGGGTAATGGCACATCTCTGGCCGTGAAACAATGGTCCACGTGGGTAGCCGGAGGTTAATGGTGTTTGGCTAGTGGATGAGTGTGTTGCATGGAGAGGGAAGCAGAGGAAGGAGAGGGAAGCAGAGGGAAGGAAAAGCGGTGAGGGGGAATAGAGGAGAGGAGTGGAGTAGTTGGGGAAATGTTAAGGAAGGGGAGTTGAAGAAAGAAATATTGGGGAGCTGAAGGTGGTGGTGAGGAAATGGTGGGGTACGGAAGTTGGGGGAAGGAGGTATTATGGGGAGAGAGAGAGAGGGTTTAAAGGGAAAATGTTGAGCAAGGAATAGGGGTGACAGGACAGGAGAATGTTAAACTCGGGAAGGTGATGATGTGGAAAGTTGGAGAACGAAGTGTTGATTGTTGGAGAATGTTATGCAAGAGGAAGGTGGTGGGGGGGAAGTGTTGCAGGGAAGGTGGTAGGGGGAAAGTGTTGCAGTGAAGGTGTTACGGGGAAAGTGTTGCAGGGAAGGTGTTACGGGGAAAGTGTTGCAGGGAAGGTGTTACGGGGAAAGTGTTGCAGGGAAGGTGTTAGGAGAGAAAGTGTTGCAGAGGTGTTACGGGGAAAGTGTTGCAGGGAAGGTGTTACGGGGAAAGTGTTGCAGGGAAGGTGTTAGGAGAGAAAGTGTTGCAGAGGTGTTACGGGGAAAGTGTTGCAAGGAAGGTTGTGGGGGAAGTGTTGCAGAGGTGTTACGGGGAAAGTGTTGCAAGGAAGGTGGTGGGGGGGAAGTGTTGCAGAGGTGTTACGGGGAAAGTGTTGCAGAGGTGTTACGGGGAAAGTGTTGCAGAGGTGTTACGGGGAAAGTGTTGCAGGGAAGGTGGTGGGGGGGGAAGTGTTGCAGGGAAGGTGGTATACCTGGAGTATACTTGGAGGGCATTCCGAGGGTCAACACCTCCGCGATCCAGTCCATGACCGGGCCTCTTGGTGGATCAGGTCCTGTTCAACCAGGCTGTTACTGCTGGCCGTACGCAGACCGACGTACAAATCACAGCTCGGCCGGTTAGGTACTGACTTTAGATGTCTGTTCAGATCCCTCTTGAAAACAGCCAGGGGGTTATTAGTAATCCCCCTTACCATTGGGGGGATGTTGCACCGCCTGCCGAGTCTTTTGCTTTCGTAGGGAGTGGTTTCGGTATGCAGATTTGGGACTAGTCCCTCTAGGATTTTCCAAGTGTATATTATCAATCGTTACCAGTAATTTAGGTGCTTTATGGTACTTATACGTGCAGCAAAGGTTCTCTGCACATTCTCCAGGTCTGCAGTTATGCCAGCCTTGAAAGGGTCCGTTAGTGTACAACAATATTCCAGCCTATAGAAAACAAGAGACTTGAAGAGAATCATCATTTGCTTGGCATCCCTAGTTTTGAAGGTTCTCTTTATCCATCCAATCATTTTCCTAGCAGATGTGGAAGATACATCGTTGAGATCTTTGAAAGTGAGATTCTCTGATATTAAAACTCCCAGGTCCTTCACATTAGTTTTCGCTCTATTGTGTGATTGGAATTTGTTTTATTCTCCGATACAGGGGAGAGTGTTGCAGAGGAAAAGTGATACAGGGGAGAGTGTTGCAGGGGAAAAGTGATACAGGGGAGAGCGTTGCAGGGAAAAGTGATACAGGGGAGTGTTGCAGGGGAAAAGTGATACAGGGAGTGTTGCAGGGGAAAAGTGAAACAGGGGAGAGCGTTGCAGGGGAAAAGTGATACAGGGAAGAGCGTTGCAGGGGAAAAGTGATACAGGGAAGAGCGTTGCAGGGGAAAAGTGATACAGGGGAGAGCGTTGCAGGGGAAAAGTGATACAAGGGAGAGCGTTGCAGGGGAAAAGTGATACAGGGGAGAGTGTTGCAGGGAAAAAGTGATACAGGGGAGAGTGTTGCAGGGAAAAAGTTATACAGGGAAGAGTGTTGCAGGGGAAAAGTGATACAGGGGAGAGCGTTGCAGGGGAAAAGTGATACAGGGAGAGCGTTGCAGGGGAAAAGTGATACAGGGAGAGCGTTGCAGGGAAAAGTGATACAGGAGAGCGTTGCAGGAAAAGTGATAGGGAGAGCGTTGCAGGGAAAAGTGATACAGGGAAGAGTGTTGCAGGGGAAAAGTGATACAGGGGATAGTGTTGCAGGGGAAAAGTGATACAGGGGAGAGCGTTGCAGGGGAAAAGTGATACAGGGGAGAGCGTTGTAGGGGAAAGTGATACAGGGGAGAGTGTTGCAGAAGAAAAGTGTTGCAGGGGAAAAATTTTGCAGGGGAAAAGTGTTGCAGGGGAAGGTGACAATAAAGGAAAGTTTTTTGGTGGCAGCAAAGAAGGGGAATGTACTGTGGGAAAAATAGAGAAGGGAAAGGTGGTGGGGATAAAGATACCTACTGCGCTACTGCTGTGTGAGGTACCTACTGCGCTACTGCTGTGTGAGGTACCTACTGCGATACTGCTCTGTGAGGTACCTACTGCACTACTGCTCTGAGGTACCTACTGCACTACTGCTCTGAGGTACCTACTGCACTACAAGGTACCTACTGCACTACAAGGTACCTACTGTGCTACAAGGTATCTACTACGCTACAAGGTACCTACTGAACTACAAGGTACCTACTGCGATACTGCTGTGTGAGGTACCTACTGCGCTACTGCTGTGTGAGGTACCTACTGCGCTACTGCTGTGTGAGGTACCTACTGCGCTACTGCTGTGTGAGGTACCTAATGCGCTGCTGCTGTGTGAGGTACCTACTGCACTACTGCACTACTGCTCTGAGGTACCTACTGCACTACAAGGTACCTACTGCACTACAAGGTACCTACTGCACTACAAGGTACCTACTGCACTACAAGGTACCTACTGTGCTACAAGGTATCTACTACGCTACAAGGTACCTACTGAACTACAAGGTACCTACTGCACTACAAGGTACCTACTGTGCTACAAAGTGAGGAATCAATGTGGGAGGGATAAGTAATATTCCATGATGCTCTAAACCCGCAAGGAATAGTGTAGGGTTGATCTTCAGTCGGCTAATAACGGCCCAGTCTCTGATGAGTCAAGTTGTTGGTGAAGGAGGGAGGATATGATGGTGTGAATGATGGTGAGGATGGTGTGGATAATGATGGTGAAGGATGGTGTGGGTGATGGTGAGGAGTGTTGATAATGATGGTGATGAAGGATGGTGTGGGTGATGGTGAGGAGGGTGTGGATAATGATGGTGAGGAGGGTGTGGATAATGATGGTGATGAAGGGTGGTGAGGGTGAGGATGGAATTTTATGGGAGGAAGTCTTGTTTGAGAAGAATTAAACGAATGGGTTGTGGCGGCTAGGTCAGTCTCTCACTCTCACTCTCTCTCTCTCTCTCTCTCTCACACACACCAGCAGTGATGAACAAACCATATAAAAAAAGTCTCCAAGCACTTAACCTTTTCTTTCCTAGGAAAAGAAAAAGAGATCTAACTCAATCCTTTTAAAATACTGAATGGTTTTAGACACGTTTGAACACGATGAACAAATTGCTGCACAGAAAACACTCAAGAAAAGTACCATGAAACTTCGAGGCAGAAGCTGCAACAACGACGTATATAAAGCTATTTTCGTAAGTGAAATTGTAGCTGAATGGAGCAACTTACCCTCTGATGTAAACGCAAAAGAAAATGCAATTCTTTAACCCCCAGCTGTGCAAGCACTTCGCAAGTATAGGACTGAACTACACTGGAGCAAGCTGAAATCTACGGTATTCCTGATGTTTGTTCAGCAAATACTTCAGGACGATCACTTGATAACGAGCCAGCCATGTAAACAGTAGCGGTAGAACTAGTCAGAGCAGAGATGCTATGACTAGATCACTTACAACACATTATTCAGAAGTAGAACTAATAGCAATTAGAAACAGAACCACTGATACACAACCCTGTGAGTGGTAGTGGCGTAACACGAGTAGTGTGAGGTAAGACCAGTACTAATTAATGTAAGTACAGGTAGTTCTAGCCTATCCCTTCCATCCACTACTGCCTATCCTGCAAATTCCGCAAACATGGTATGGTGGGTTTTTTTCCTTTTGGTTTCATACTGGCAGTGGGGACACGGAGTGGAGAGTGGGGAGAGTCTTCAGCTTTACTGTCCTTGCTTCAAAAGCTTAGATAATACCCGATAGTCTTTTAACTATAAAAAAGTAGATTTTTTCAGCAGATAGCCTCAACCTCTCTGCGCCTCTGCCTCTCTGCCTCTCTGCCTCTCTCTGCCTCTCTGCCTCTCTGCCTCTCTGCCTCTGCCAGATAAAACCATGTGAATATTTCCAGGTCTCGGGACATTCCCATCTGTGTAACAATAGAGGTAGAGGGCCAATTTATGAGCTGGCTACTCTAGGGTGATGGGGGCGGCACTTGACACTTTTGTGGTGTCCTCTTGAGTGGCGGCAAAAGGGGCCGCTGACCAGAGCCATAATGGCACTTGTGTCAGAGGAGATGGCACTAGTGGAGCCAATCGGTTTCATTCATTATTCGGCGGGAAAGAGAGCCTTCATGTGTGTACTCACATATTTGTACTCACCTATTTGTAGTCTACCTACCTGCCTAGCTGGAGTCACTTCCTGATTGATCAAGCTGTTTGTGCACGCCGCCCGCAGTCCAATGTGTGCACCACCACCCGGTTCATCAGGAACTGTTCTGAGGAATATGTAGAGTTCTCTTGAAGACAGGCAGGGGTTTGTTGGTAATCCTTCTTATGCCTGGTGTTGAAGAGTCGTGGTCTCTTAATGCTTACTGAGTTCTCTCTCAGTATACTCATCGCTCCCCTACTTTACATTAGAGGAATCGTGCACTATCTGTCAAGTCTCTTGTAATTTAGGCACTTGAGTGAGTTTATACTAGCTGTAAGGGTTCTTTGTTTATTTTCCAAATCAGCAATTTCGCCTGCCTTGAAGGGGCCATTAGTACACAGCAACATTACAGCCTAGAGAGAATGAATGACCTGAAGAGTATCATTGGTTTGGCATCTCTTGTTCTGAAGGTTCTAGTTATACAACTTATCATTTTCCTTGCATGTACGATAACATTGTTGTACTCCTTGAACGTGAGATTTTCTAAAATTATCACTCCCAGGTCTCTCACATTTGACTTATGCACTATTGAATAGTTTCAGTTTGTCTTGCACTTCGATTTTCTTTTCACTTCGTCCGTTACGTTTTAATTGAAATTTGTCCTCAATGAACATGATATTGTTAGTGGCCAACAGGAAGAGTTAGTTTATATCAGCTTCAACGCTCACTGTGTCTTTTATGAATGTCGCTTTCATACAAATTTTAGCATCGACCGCCGATGTCTATGTCAGAAATTAGAATAAGAAAGAAAAGTGGGACGAGTACCGCGCCTTGGGAAACAGAACTTTTCACTGTAGCAACCACTTATGTCACTATTTGGGTTATATTTGTTAGAAAGCTAAATGTCCATCTGCCCACCTACCCAGTTTGTTCTGTTGCACGCACTATGTGCGCAATTACCCCATGGCGACACTTGTCAAAGGTTTTTACAAAGCCAGTGAAGAGTACTTTGCTTTTCTTCAAGTTAAAGATCATATTGTGGTCCAGCAGTTGCGAAAGGCAGGAACGACCAGTTCTGAACCCATGACCTGGGTTCTGCAAGTGCTGCTTCACAGAGGTCGTTTCTCGACTCCTGGACCTGCCTCTCAAACTGGCCCTCACTGGCTCCACTCACTCTTTACTTCGCGAGCCTTACCATACCTGTTCCCACAAATGTATGTAAATCCAGCTTCTAATTTTTAGTTGCTCAGATCATTCTCTTTCCTCACCACTACGAGGCTGAAGACAAACTTCTTGACATTCCTGCGACTCTTCTGTGTTTTATTTTTGCACCTGCATTAACCTCTCGAAAAGTCTGTCACTATTCAGCCAACCAATTCCTCTGAATATTTTGTAATCGTTATCACATCGTCTTTGGTCCTTCTGTCCTCTAATGTCATAAGTGTCTCCTAAGAGCTCGGGCCACTTAACTCTAGAAAAGTGTACTGGACACCAAACAGGAGAAATTAGTGAAAAATGTTTTCAGTTCGATACACAAAAGTAATGGGACCCAACAAAGTATCACCATAGATTCTGCGAGGAGCAAAATCATTATTTGAGCTACTAGCTAAAATCTTCAGATCATTAGGTATGGGTCACTCTCCAGAGATATAGCAGACAGCGAATGAGATCTGCATTTTTAAGTAAAGAGAAGAGTTAAACTACAGACCAGTGTCACTGACATGCATGCTATGTATTGCAGTTAGGAAGATAATGAGGAGAGTGGAGGAGCACTTGGATAGAAGAAGTTTCAATGACAACCAGCACTCCTAAGAGATGACAAATCTTCCCTCACAATAAAGTATTAAAATTGAGTCAGAAAAGAACGGGATGGCCCTTTATACAACATATGTCAGGCTGGTACGCAGTACCAGCCTGGAACCCATAACTGAAAAAGCAGGTTAAGAAACTGGATAAAGTGCAGCGGGGTGTGTAACGAGGTTAGTTCCAGAGTCATGTGGAATGAGCTACGAGGACAGGTTAATAGAACTGAACTTACCCCGGTGGAGGACAAAAGAACCAGAGGGAAAATAACAACTACAAAATACTCGGAGGAATTGATAGGGTAGACAGGGATAGGCTGTTTGAGAGTTGGGTCACAGGTAATCAGTGGCACAGCTGAAAGTTAAAACACTGATAAGCCACAGGGATGTCAGGAATTATTTCTTCAGCTTCAGGTTGGTCAGGAAGTTAAAGGTTCTCGACGAAGGTGATGGAGACAGGCCATACATATAGCAGGTACGATTTGGGCCCACTAGGCTAACAGGAGGGAGTGAAACTAGTAAACTGCAAGTTGAACGGCGAAGCCAGGAGCTGATACTCAACTCCTGCAGCCACATATAGATAAGTACGTAAATACACATGCGCAAACACCTCACACACACACACACACATACACACACACAAATACAGAAAATCCTGATCAATACCAATGTGATCCACACTCTCTGCTTCACGACGCACGTGCCATTGTTTGCATCAACTGTCTTTTCTCTCCCCTACATTTACAGTACTCTCCAACCCCCTTTCTATCCCTCTCCATTCCTTCAATCCTCTTCACCCCTTCACCTTCACTCTCCTCCCCCCACGCCCCCAGTGCACTCTCTTTCCCTCTTTAGTACCATCTGCGGTTCCCTTAAATTCCACTTGAAAACAAGTGATTAAACTCTCAACCAACAAAAATTACGTTGATTGTGTTATTGCGATTGTAAGACGGTCGTCGTTCACTCATTCGTGAGGTCCTTCTCACTAGGTACGACCGCTAAGTACACTTAAGACTACCTACGTCAATTGAAACTTCAAAAGTGAATTACAACCGCAACTCTCAGAGTTGGGCAGCTCCACAGATGTTTGTTATTAATGTTATAATCCCCTCGACGATAGCTGTCGACCCTCCAGCTTACTCTTGTTGGGTAAATGGTCGCATATGAAACTTAGAGGTAGGTATACGTATTATTATAATAATAATGTGTATACCTACCTACCTCCTGGTAGGTAGGTAGATATGCATTGGACAAGGGTAGTGTAGTAGTAGTAACAGTCATAGAGTAGTAGTAGTAGTAGTAGTAGTACTACGACAACTACTGTTACTTCTGCAACTCCTATTATTATTACAGCTACTAAAATTACCCTTACTCTAGTACAATTACTATTATTACGTCTACTACGACTACAATTACTGTTACTACTACTGCTATTACTGCTACTACTACTATAATGATTACTAATAGTAGTGATAATAGCAGTAATAGTCGAAACGTAATGGACAAGTGAAACGCCTACGTTACTTAAGACACTTCTTGTTCACACACTCGCAATCAATGCACTTCCAACTACAAGCAGCGTAGCAGCACCTCCACTGCTGCTGCCTCTACTGCTACCACTACTGCTGCTGCTGCTGCCTCTACTGCTACCACTACTGCTGCTGCTGCCTCTACTGCTACCACTACTGCTGCTGCTGCCTCTACTGCTACCACTACTGCTGCCTAGCACACAGTTGCCTCTACTGCTACACCACACTGCAGCACACTGCTGCTGCCTCTCTGCTCACCACACCACTGCTGCTGCTCTACTGCTACCACTACACACTTGCTGCCTCTGCTACTGCTCACCACACTGCTGCTATGCCACCACGCACATGCTGTCTCTGCTACCTACTGCCACACCACCCACCTGCTCATGCTACTACAAAGCTGCTGCTCTCTACTGCTCACCATGCCCACTACCACCACTTGCTGACGCATGCCTAGCACACTGCATGCTTGCTGCTCTGCCTACCACCACGCACGTGCTACCTACATGCTGCTCTGCCACACCACTGCTGCTCTGCCCCTCACTGTACCACCACCTCTGCTCTGCTCCTACCTGCTACCTACCACTGCTGCTCTCTGCCCTACTGCTATCTCACCACTGCCCTGCTGCCTCTACTGCTACCACCACCACTGCTGCCTCTACTGCTACCACTACCACTGCTGCCTCTACTGCTACCACTACCACTGCTGCCTCTACTGCTACCACCACCACCACCACTGCTGCCTCTACTGCTACACTACCACTGCTGCCTCTACTGCTACTACTACCACTGCTGCCTCTACTGCTACCACTACCACTGCTACCTCTACCACGACTGCTGCCTCTACTGCTACCACTACCACTGCTGCCTCTACTGCTACCACTACCACCACCACTGCTGCCTCTACTGCTACCACCCACCTCTGCTCTACTCTACCTACCACCTGCTGCCTTCTACTCTGCTCACCTACCCCTCCCTCACTGCTACTCATGTCTACCACTCTCTACTGCTATTATTCTTCTAAATCATATTTTTATTAATATTTAGGGCAAAAATAATGACTATAAATTCAAATGTATGTCTCATCATTCAAATATATGTCTCATTCTAAATTTGTAACTCGTATTTTTTTTAGACTGCTTGAGTAGCTGTTGTTCCCTGTCTACCTCTCTCCCCCTCTCTCATTCTTCTGTCTACCTCTCTCCCCCTCTCTCATTCTTCTGTCTACCTCTCTCCCCCTCTCTCATTCTTCTGTCTTCCTCTCTCCCCTCTCTCATTCTTCTGTCTACCTCTCTCCCCTCTCTCATTCTTCTGTCTACCTCTCTCCCCTCTCTCATTCTTCTGTCTACCTCTCTCCCCTCTCTCATTCTTCTGTCTCCTCTCTCCCCTCTCTCATTCTTCTGTCTACCTCTCTCTCCCCTCTCTCATTCTTCTGTCTACCTCTCTCCCCTCTCTCATTCTTCTGTCTACCTCTCTCCCCTCTCTCATTCTTCTGTCTCCTCTCTCCCCTCTCTCATTCTTCTGTCTACCTCTCTCCCCCTCTCTCATTCTTCTGTCTACCTCTCTCCCCTCTCTCATTCTTCTGTCTACCTCTCTCCCCTCTCTCATTCTTCTGTCTACCTCTCTCCCCCTCTCTATTCTTCTGTCTACCTCTCTCCCCCTCTCTCATTCTTCTGTCTACCTCTCTCCCCCTCTCTCATTCTTCTGTCTACCTCTCTCCCCCTCTCTCATTCTTCTGTCTACCTCTCTCCCCCTCTCTCATTCTTCTGTCTACCTCTCTCCCTCTCTCATTCTTCTGTCTACCTCTCTCCCCCTCTCTCATTCTTCTGTCTACCTCTCTCCCCCTCTCTCATTCTTCTGTCTACCTCTCTCCCCCTCTCTCATTCTTCTGTCTTCCTCTCTCCCCTCTCTCATTCTTCTGTCTACCTCTCTCCCCTCTCTCATTCTTCTGTCTACCTCTCTCCCCTCTCTCATTCTTCTGTCTCCTCTCTCCCCCTCTCTCATTCTTCTGTCTACCTCTCTCCCCTCTCTCATTCTTCTGTCTACCTCTCTCCCCCTCTCTCATTCTTCTGTCTACCTCTCTCCCCTCTTCATTCTTCTGTCTACCTCTCTCCCCCTCTCTCATTCTTCTTCTATCCGTCTCTCCCCCTCTCTCATTCTTCTGTCTACTCTCTCCCTCTCTCATTCTTCTGTCTACCTCTCCCCCTCCTCTCTCATTCTTTCTGTCTACCTCTCTCCCCCTCTCATTCTTCTGTCTACCTCTCTCCCCCTCTCTCATTCTTCTGTCTACCTCTCTCCCCCTCTCTCTTCTTCTTCTACCTTCTCCCCTCTCTCATTCTTCTGTCTACCTCTCTCCCCTCTCATTCTTCTGTCTCCTCTCTCCCTCTCTCATTCTTCTGTCTACCTCTCTCCCTCTCTCATTCTTCTGTCTACCTCTCTCCCCTCTCTCATTCTTCTGTCTACCTCTCTCCCTCATTCTGTCTCTCTCTCCCCTCTTCATTCTTCTGTCTACCTCTCTCCCCCTCTCTCATTCTTCTGTCTACCTCTCTCCCCCTCTCTCATTCTTCTGTCTACCTCTCTCCCCTCTCTCATTCTTCTGTCTACCTCTCTCCCCCTCTCTCATTCTTCTGTCTACCTCTCTCCCCTCTCTCATTCTTCTGTCTACCTCTCTCCCTCTCTCATTCTTCTGTCTACTCTCTCCCCTCTCCATTCTTCTGTCTACCTCTCTCCCCTCTCTCATTCTTCTGTCTACTCTCTCCCTCTCATTCTTCTTCTCCTCTCTCCCTCTCTCATTCTTCGTCTACCTCTCTCCCTCTATTCTTCTGTCTACCTCCTCTTCATTCTTCTGTCTACCTCTCTCCCCACTCTTATTATTAAGTCTACCTCTCTCCCCTCTTTTGTTCTTCTGTCTACATCACTGTCGTCTCACATACTTAGTTCCCCTCCCTTATGTCTACCTCTCTCCCTTCTCTCATACTTTATTCCCCTCTCTACCTCTCTCACCTTTCCATTCTCTCCCATTTTCCATCTACCTGGAGGACATTCCGGGGATCGACGTCCCCGCGGCCCGGTCTATGACCAGGCCTCCCGGTGGATCAGGGCCTGATCAACGAGGCTGTTACT
>WNWK01000150.1:527423-617423 GCA_009830355.1 Cherax destructor
TTACCAATGAGATCCTCAAGCACACAGTACAAGGTAGAAACTGATTATAACCTGATACCTGTAGTTATTTCTCCAATAATATGATAATAATAATAATTTAAATAAATTCAAGCGCTAAGTCCGAAAGGGATATACAGCCCTACAGGGAGGGATGTGTGAAATCAAGAATGTGCGAAGTTTTGGAGTGTGTGAAAGTAGTGGTTAACATAGGTGGGGTTAGTGCGAGAGTAAAATTCAAATCAAAGTTGGTGCAACAGATTAGTTTCCACAAAAAAAGTCAAGAGTGTCTCCAAGGTGGAACTTTCAGCGAGGAGGTGAGTTCGTGAGTGTGTTGGGGCGTGTAGACGTTAGAGGCGAATCCTGTATGTCTGCTGATAGAACATTCTATTAAAATGTGGTAAATTGGCAAAGAGACCTAGCAGTCTTCATATAACTTTGCCAATAGTTTCTCCAAGAGTTTCTCCGCGAGTGAGTCGTATGTGTTTATTACACAAGCGTGAAAGTGCAGTCTCCCAAACCTGACAAATCTGAAGATGACCAGAATCTAAAACGTGCTTTGACAGAAAACAGTTTGTTATGGTTCAGTTACTGAACTTCAGTGTGGACCAATGTTGTTGCCAATGGTTACAGAATTGTTGAAAGTGCATTAAGACTGCCCCGATGACCTCGCACTCTTCCAGTATTCCGGAAATCTTCTAAATGGTAGACAGTGGTGGCTCCAGAATTTCTGTATTAGATGGGAATATTATTATTATTATTATTATTATAATCAAATAGAAGCGCTAAACCACAGGTTTTTTTAGATGGGAATAGGGTTGCATTTTGGTCAAGGGAAGGACTAGGCGACTTGTCAAGAAGCTGCGTTATCATTATTTTTTTTATACGAGGACTTTGAGGGAAAGCCGATGAAGATAATTGAGGCTTCAGCCCCCTATTAGCACCTCCTATGATGGCAGAGAATAATAGGGAAACATCCAACACAGACATCTCTAAATGGAGGAAAACACCATCAGTGGTGACGATCGTATAGGCGCCCTCCCCAATATCCAGTGGAATATTGCTCCTCTGAGATCTTTTGTAACAAGTGGATTATCGTCTTTACCGGGGTCGCTACAGGACATAATATAGAAGAAAAACTTCGGGATTTTGGCTAGCAATCAACACAAAAAACGTCTTTTGAGGAAGTTCCTGACGGAGGTACAGACGAAGGAATACCTTGCCTGAAATGGCAACAAACCAGTTCCTGGGAACACTCACACGACCTTTACCATATCTTATTCCTTAAGCCAATTAAAAGCGATGGGACGATCCTTCAGTATCTGATTGAGAATCCTGCATTTTGTATCCTATTGTTTGTAGTATTACTCGTCCTTGTTTTGTATATTACAGGATTTCGTATCAATAAACAAATGCTTTTGATGAATGATTGGGAATTCTAACAAAACCGTCCGAGGAATAGCCATGTATTTTACATAAGCCAAAAGTAAGATTGACCTAAATGGATTTCTCTCTCTTCCTTTAGGACAAGGAATGATGGTTGCTTTCTTCCATTTTTTGGGGGAGGGGTTATCTTCCAGTAAATATTGCAACTTAAACATGCTGGAGAAAGTTTATATTTTGGCTTTACTTATACCACACGATTTACTATCATACTCAACTGTTGTTAGTGGTGCTCTGTTTATTGCAGTTTTTTCAATCGTTAATTGGCATAACACCTTCATGTTCCTTGTGTATTACGCTTTTGATGTTATCTTCCCTATTTCCATGAATTATCATTGTGCTGCTGTAATATTCTGTATGAAAGTTACACACTAGGAACAAAGCTTACTATGTTTCCCTGTTATATTCGATCCCGCAGATTGGAGCTTATTTTGGGTATTGAAATCTGTCAGCCTGAGAAAGGAGACTTTAGTAGAGAATAATGATCTCGTCAAGCATTCCTATAAGGGATCATCTTTTCATGCAGATGATTCTGCATCTAAATCTGAGATGTCATTGATGATTTTTGAGCCTATCCTCGCCTTGATATCATCTCCTCCCTGAGGGGTCCGGATGGCTTCTGTTGCTGTTCTTTTTCTGGAATGCATTTTGATCTTTCGTACCAGCTGTACCCTGGTTTCTCTGTGTATAATTGCCACGAAAACTTCCTATACCTCCTCTCTGGCCGCAGTCATCACTTATCTAATGGCTATAATCATAACCAAAATTTTTAAAGGGGGTGGACAGGTAAGTCAACGGAATTCCTCGATTAGATGACCAAAAGCTCCAGCTGTGGGTCATCACATGACTAAGACCCAGGTCAGGAAACATTCGTCCTGTTTCCTGACAAACATTACCTAACCATCAATGTTTTTTAGGAAATTATCACCGAGTTCCTTCTCTACACTTCACTTGATTTCATAACTAACTTAATATGCTATCTCCCAATTTCATTACAAAAATCACATAATATTTTACCTTATTTCCTACGCCGTCCTATTTGGGACATTTTGAAGTTGCCAATGCAATTCTATCGCCTCATTTAAATCCCTGAACAACTGCTGAAGAGATTTAAATGACACGTCATTTACATAACTATCAATATTATAAATAATGGAGATTTTTAAGTGTTTTTATATTTCCGACCACTAACCTGTATTATAAGAGCAACCAAATTATCTTGGATAAAATGTATTACGCTTTCTGCTTCTTTCTGTACTTACTCTCTCTCTCTCTCTCTCTCTCTCTCTCTCTCTCTCTCTTTATATGTCTCTCTACATTCCTCATTTACCTACCGCACTCTTCTCAAGTGTCTTTTTATATATGAAATTTTTGTTCTGCTCCTCCCCCCCCCTTCCCCGGGCGTGCAAGAGGGAGCATTTAGGAGCATTTATTGTGTGCGGTCCATTGTTGTGGAGGAGGTCCTCTGCTGAATATTGCAGCTGCCGCCGCCGCTCAAGGACCGGGGGGAGTGAAGAGACTTCCTCTGGATAATCCCTATATTATTTACTCTTGCCGTCTAATAAATCTGCCAACGTAGAAATTAATTTTTAAGATTTTCCCAACTTAAAATACAGAGAGAGAGAGAGAGAGAGAGAGAGAGAGAGAGAGAGAGAGAGAGAGAGAGAGAGAGAAGATATATTAAGATTCTACAACAAGCATTCCATTTTCCCCTCTTTCCCCCCAGAAAGTAAATTGTTGAGGATGTGATTGCGGCCTTGGTGCCATCTATGTGCCGACCGGACGACTCTCAATGACGACTACCTTCGTTTGGTCTCCTCCTCTTCCTCTTGTGGCAGCTGGGCGAGGCTGGAGACTCCTTCAGGCAGCCCGCGGCTCCAGGGTTATGAGCGAGTGTGTGTGTGGTGAGCAAATACTGGAGCTGAACCACACAGACCCACTCACTCCTCTCTCCAGTTTGTGTCAACCTCCCTCTCTCCCTCCATATATATATATATATATATATATATATATATATATATATATATATATATATATATCGTGCCAAATAGGTAAATCTTGCGATTTTGGCTTAAGTAGCAACGCTCTTCTTGCCGAATAAGACAAGCGAAAATTTGTGTATACAATAATTTCGCAAAAAACATTCTGACCCTAACGAAAAAAAATATATTTCATTGTGTTTGTTTATTATTAAATTATTGTAAACTTATCTAAAATACATTTAGTTGGATTAGGCTAAATTAAATTGCGCTTGTTATAATAAGGTTAGGTAAGTTTTCTAAGGTTCTTTTGGTACAAAATTATTAATTTTTACATTAACATTAATGAAAAAAAAAATCTTTAAAAGTATAATAATTTTTTTTAGAAAGGACTTATTTAAAATTAATATATTTACCAACAAATCCCTTTCAAAAAGTTTGAAATGGACTTGTGGGTAAATATAACACCAAACATATTATCATAATTACTTATAAATCACATAACAATAGCGGCATATTTGTAATCCTGTGACGACAGTATTTGCATTTTGTGATATATTCGCACATTTTTCTGACGAGTCAGCGTAATGATTGTTAACGCTCAAACTAACTTAAAAATTAACACTATACCAGAGACTGATGTCGAGAGTATTAGCACCGTGGGAGCCAGCCTTGAGGCGGCGCTTCCATGGTGACCGCCTCATCAACCAGAGAGTATTGATACCTCAGTCCCACTACTTTTGTTAATTAAACAAATTATCAAGTTCTCTGTGTTAGTAATATACAACTATGAACTATTTGTCATGGCATTATTGGAAATACTATTGTATTGTTATTTTTTCTCTTAGCGCAAAATAAAAAAATGTAACTATTTTTTGTGCCTAAAGAAAAAATAATTATGTTGGGGCTCATAATTATTGCCTCGGAGTCATGAGAGGGACAACAGTTATAGTATAAAAAATACCTGTTGCAGAACAAATCTCTGTTATTGGCTTACTCGGAGCACATCTGACCAGTCATCTCCAGCACCAACAACATGGTTGTACTACGTAGCTACTTTCAGTCCGCTCTACACGCCATTAACAATGTGGAGCTCAAAGTAAAATGTACGATTTCGAGCTATGATTCCTAGATGCCCTCTTAAACATGGCAGCGATAGATTAACTCGGAAGTATACAAGAAACCAACCAAGGAGGGCGACCTCTTACTCTTCTATTCTCATCATGACACAAAGACCAAAACTGGCATAATCCTCTGTTTCTTCTTGAAAGCACACAAGATTGCCAGCCTACACAGGTATTCATTTGACTGCGTTTCTTGCCATTATCTCAATCTGTGAAAAGTGAGCCACCAGATACGTTCTCCTCGTCATCAATGTCCCTAGCAACATCCCTTGAGCCCTAGCTTATAATATCCTCAGAGCAGCAACGAGCTCCACAGTCACATAATATTAAGGACATGATCAAAAAGTGGCTAACTAGAAGAGTCGATATTGGAGCCAGTGTCTACTACAGGATACTTGCGAAAGGTGGGAAGGGGAGACGATAGTGTTGAAACATTTCGCTTTCGCGCTAGGATTCTTCAGTCAAGTACAGAGGAGAATGTATTGTAGGCAATAGGAGTATTGGCGAGGTAAAGATGATGCAATCAGACCTTGGGGAAATAGTCCAAGGTTGATGAACTGCACAGAAAATGACAGGATGAATTACTAGAGCTTTCAAAACTAAAGATGCCAAGCCATTGATGACACTCTCAGGGTCACTTGTTCTCTCTAAGCTGGAATATTGTTGTGCTGTAACGGCCCACTTCAAGGCAGCTGAAGCTGCAGTACTGAAAAAATGTGCATACCCAGAACCTTAACAGCTCGTATAAACTCAGTCAAATACTTACATAATTGGGAGCGACTGAAGTCCCTTGAACAGTGCTCCTTAAAGTGTAGACGAGCAAGATACATGATAATCTACACCTGGAAGATTCTGGAATGATTGGTCCCAAATCTGCACACCGAAATCACTACATATGGTAAGAGGCCTGACAGACGTTTCTACATACCTCCAGTAAAAAACAGCAGAGCGGTGAGTAAAGCGAGAGAACTCAGTAAGTGAAAAGGGACCACGACTCTTCAACACCATCCCTTCATGCATAGGGGGATTACCATCAAACCTCTGGCTGTCTTCAGGAGAGAACTCTGCAAATTCCTCAAAGCAGCTTCTAATCTGCCGGGCTGTGGTGCATATGTTGAGCCACGAGCAGCTGGGACCAACAGCCTGGTCGATCAGGACAGTAACCTCCTGAAGCGACTATAGGTAAGCTACAGATTATATCTGAGAACTAAAATGTCCCACCACCCCTTCAAAGTTCAAGCACTGTACTTTCTACCACAAGGACTAAGTTCGACTAACCAGACTTGAGTGCTGGAGGTGGAGAGTACAGTGCCTACACTGAAGGAGAGGTGGGGAATATTGCAGTTCTGAAGATCATTTTAACTGTGATGTCTGGGTATACATTTCATTCCCATTTTGGCACCAGTTGCTCCTAATTGCTGTATTACTGACTATTACTTTTACTTTGTTTAAGCGTTGTGTAAATTATATTGCCTAACTGTATTATAGCTTCCTTTGATGTAGAATCATTATTTCCCAGTATTTCTCTTTACTGAATCAATAATCTATGTTCAGATTTAGTGTTCCAAAACTATAAAAACTTAGATGATCTAAACAAATATCAATTTCACATTCTGATATCATTAGGAGTAAATAATGTTTTTATTTATCTTCGTTCGAAGGTCAGTACACACCTCTAAGATCAGCTTTTCCTTCCCTTCAAGAAATTACAAACTGATTTTGTGTCAATTCCTTCGTCCTCTGGATTCCTTCTTTATTCTCTAGTTAATATTTTCTTTCCTGTTTCTGTCAGCACAGAATATTTTGAAGCATACCTGAGCATGTATCGGACATGTCTCAGTTCTTCAAATTAAACCATGCCTCGATTTGTGTGAATTATATTGCCTCGTACAAGTAAGAAAGTTTTCCTTACATTTTCTCAGTGTTCCTCATTGTTTTTTTTTCTTATTTTCTTCGCTTTTATTAATACCTATTATTTATAACCCCACAGTCTGATGTAAACATTACACCTCATGGTGCGCGGTTGAGCTGAATTCTAAAGCGTCGCCTATTTGTTTTTTATCAAATATCTGTATGCCTTCCTAACTTCCTTTTGCGCCCCCATCTATTTCCTTCTGCATAAATAAGCACTTTCTCTTCATCCTTATACTTCCTCCTTCTATGTGGTAATTAAACAGATGAACGCTGCTGTGCGCCCCATAACCATTATATGGGAATGACAAGCCAGGTGGTGCGTTCCCATTTCCATTCCTGAGCGGCTGGAATCCGAGCTTGTATTTCAGCGGCTGGTGAGATCTGCCTCATTCATTGCGTCTCTCGCTTCTCTTTGTTGTTTCAAGAGGATTTCTCTTTATTTTTTGTTCTCCAGATATTTAATTTCCAGGCTTATGAACCAGAAAATATATACTATCACTCCTATTCCCCTTCCTCCTTCCATAATTCTCTCTCCCTTCATACATTCCCTTTCTTCTCCCTCCCTTCATACATTCCCTTTCTTCTCCCTCCCTTCATACATTCCCTTTCTTCTCCCTCCCTTCATACATTCCTCCATTCCTCCATTTATTCCTTCCTACCTTCCTTTCTTTAACTCCTTACCCCTCCCTCCTCCCTATCAGTTTATACCTAACCCTCTCTTTCCATCTTATACTCGATCTCCTTCCTCCGTCCCTCCCTCCCTCCCTCAGTTCCTTCTCTCCCTTCCATTCTCTCACCCTTCCTCCTACCCTCCGCCTTTCTCACTGTCACTCCCTCGTGACCCGATATTACCCGCTTTGGTAATTAAGGTTCACACACAAACATTGCCTTCCCCTCTCCCCCGAGGAACATGTGTGTTTGTGTGTGTGAGTGAGAGAAAGCGTGTGTAATCACTAAATGTTGTTCGTGGAGGTCAAGTCACAGCTCCTGGCTCCGCCTTCAATCGATCGCGTTATTGGTTCCTGGCCTCTTGGGTTCTACCATACCTACTTTCGAAACTGTGTATGAAAATAACTTTTTCACTGCTTCTGCGACTTTTCTGTATGATTGTATAATAGTTTTATAAATAGTCTTCAGATTATCTTGTACACCATAGATATTTCTCTCCAGTGAGGATACGGTAACTGGATATTGTAACAAGCGTGTAGTTAATATCCTCAATAGCGTGTCAATAATTTGTATTTTAATGTCCGTAAGCTGCGAGGTTCACTAAATGTGAAGTTATGGAGAAGATTATCAGCATAAGAGTGGTGGAGCACCTAGAAAGGAGTGGGTTCACACATGACAACCAGCACGGCTTCAGGGAGGAAAAATGCTGTGTCACAAGCCTACTGGAGTTCTACGACAAGGTAGCAGAAGACAGCAGAGAGGAATGGGTCGATTGTATTTTCTTGGACTGTAAGAAAGCTTTTGACACAGTGAAGAAGCAATGCAGTGATGGTACATGAGGTGTTGGAATGGGTGCATGTGACGAGTGGGGCTCCACATGGATCAGTCCTAGTACCAGTGTTCTTTCTTGTACATGTGAATGACATGGCAGAAGGGATAGTCAGGGAGATCCCTGTTCGCAGACGAAACCAAACTCATAAGGCAAATACAAGCAGACAAGGATCAGGAAAAACTACAAAGGGTTTGGGACAGGCACTTTCCGGACGCATTCTATATCATCTCATTCTCTGTCTGTCCCTCTGGTTTTCTTCCCCACTGCACCTCATACAGGAATTGGCTTCATCTCCTGCAAGTGCTTCTTCACTTTAATCTGTTAATTCCACAAGGTATTCGAAAATCAGGACCATGTAATCACTAGCGCCGAGGGTCTTTCAGATGTAATATCCCGTGTGTGAGTGGAGCGCGCGCGTGCGTGTGCGCGTGTTTTCCTAGCTAAATTAACGACCAACAGAGTTTATGCAAATTAT
This sequence comes from Cherax destructor, assembly GCA_009830355.1. Classification (NCBI taxonomy): domain Eukaryota; kingdom Metazoa; phylum Arthropoda; class Malacostraca; order Decapoda; family Parastacidae; genus Cherax; species Cherax destructor. The sequence continues at coordinate 535,857 of WNWK01000150.1, forward strand.
TGTACATTCAATTAGTTAAGTAACACGTTTGTGTTATCTTCATGATAATGGTAATTATCAAAGTGATGATGAGAATCATGTTAATCATAGTAGAAATGATCATAGTACGCATAATAACTATAATCATGCAGTCGCTACTGTCCATAATATTTAACAAACAAAATAATTTACAAGTATATAACTTCGTAATCAATTACAATATTCTTCACCCACGTTAGTTTGGCTTCAGGCTGGACCAAGTAAAAATGATGCAATAATGAAAATGCTCGGCTAAATCTATCTTAAAATAATGAATATCAATCGGGCTCCATCGATCTAAATTTTCGCTTGCCTTATTCGGCAAGAAGAGCACTGCTATTTAAGCCAAAATAGCAAGTTTTACCCATTCGGCACGACATATATACTGTTATGTTCTCAGTTTTATTACGATGGTTAGAATACAGGTGTAGCAGCAGCCTGACTCCGCCCTCACCCCACGACTTTAGAATTCAGAGTAAGACCTGCGCCGTCTTGCTAATATATGTACTACTGTGTTAGTGTGTCGATGTTGGAGAAAACTGAATAACCAATCATGTGATTGGTGGTGATTGTGACGCTGGAATGATGTGATAATTATCTTCAGCTTCTATCACGGCGTTGACGATGATGTAAATGGTGTTAGAAACTGGGAATGATGGTGAATAATTGTGACGAAAGTTGGGAATGATGGTGAAGATGGTGACTGAAGCTTAGAATGATAGTAAAGACGAAAATAGTATGTATGTGACGGACAGATTGTTAAACAAGCAATTTCACGCATCAAGCTTCCACCCAACAACCCTCGCCCTCCACATCCCTCAAACACTCATCCTCTCACTCCAAAACTTACGTTTTCCCTTCCCTCCCCCCTTCCACCTCCTCGATAACCATCCTCACTCCTTTACTCTACCTCCAATAATTCCCTTCCGCCATCCTCTCCCCTCTACCCCTCCCTCATCAAAACTTCCACCTCCCTCATCCTTTTCCCCTTCCTTCCCCTCCCTTCAGGATCCAGGAGTGACAGTGGCAAACACCAGACTTGGCACCCAATTACTGCCTTGATCCCCTGTGCCGCCGCTTTGCTTTCCTCGTGTTTGTTTTTGCATTTGTTTCTTGTTTATCCTCCTGACTGTTAAAGCCACGTCATTAATGTTAACGTTGGTCTTACTGGATGTGTGTTATATTTTCCTATTTCCACTATTCTACTTATCTATCTGCTTTAGCATTTTCTTCTACGTATACATCCTTCATTGAGATGTAGTTTTATTTGTTATTAGTTTATTTGTTGGTTAAGACCATGTAATTGTTTACTCAGTGGCTCGTGAAGAACATCTTTAAAATTGTTGTCTCATTAAATACCTATGTTCTTGTTACAATAAAATCACATCACTCAAGACAAGTGATTTCCACAAAGACGAATTAGATTATGGTCAGTGTAGATAAAGAGACATATTCACACTTTAAGACATTTATTACGGAAACGTTTAGCTACGAGTGGCTTCTAATACCGAAAAACTTTAGCAAAACGTCTGTTAAGTATAAGAGGTAAGGTGAGCATAGGCTGAAAGTGCAGTATGGTATTAGAGGTAACACGTTGGGTAATCTTCAGAGATTACCCAGTATGCTACGCAATACGGGGTAATCTTTAAACATTACCTAATATGTTACCTCTAATATATATACATCTAGTGTCTCTGTACTAGGACTGAAGAAGCCACTCTTGGAGAAACCTTTCCTCAAAGTCATGAGCTATGCATGCGTGTCTCCACATACTGTCAGCATCACCATACCTGATCTCCAGCCCAGTCATGGAGAACTACTAGGCAAGTGGCACCACAGTGCCAAGCGTTTAATACTTCGTAATAGTGAGAGTGAAGAGAAGAGATGGAACAAATAATAATCCTGATTTCAGAAGAAACAATGAAGACTTTCATGAAAGGCTTCCTTTAAGGAGTTAATCGAGAGAGGAAAATTATTGGTAAGACAACCCACCATCAGGCTTTAGAAAGTTATACCATTTGTAAGGAGCAAGAGAAAAGAAACGGAGAGAAGATGAAAGTAAACAGAAGATCTAGTAATGAAATATGCAATTTCGAGAATGACAGGATGACATAGCTGAAGGCCATATCACAACTGAAAATTCTAGATAAGGAAAAAGAGATCATAAAAGACTAATTAATAAGGATGAAAAGGGATGCATTAAGGAGATATTAATGGGGCCAGAAAACAGGAGTGAAAATGCTGAACAGCAGAAATTAGAAGGTATCCAAATATCCAAGGAATAGGTAAAGAAGCTGTTAAAAGTGCTGGACACATCGAAAGCCCTGTGGTCCTGACTACTTGGCAATTGAGAGGAGGATTATTATGTAAACCTATAACATAAATCTACAACTGCTTTGATGGGCCGACTGCTTTTTGGAAAACTTTGACACTGCCCTACTACAGATTGACATATTTGAGGAACACGCAGGCATGCAAGATAAACTGCTATAAACGATTAAAATATACCTAACGAACGAAAGACAGAGGATAATGGTATTGGCATACATTTCATAATGGGAAACTAATTGAATGGGGTTTCTAAAGATCAATATTTGGGCCTCTAGTCTTAAAAAATAACAAGGACGTACATGAGGGATTGAAAAATATATTTCATTTGATGAAGATAGAAAGCTATTGAAAAAATTAAGAATTGGATAGGAAGTCTTGGATTAGTAGTCATGGACTGGCTGCAAAAGTAGTCAAGCGAGTGGCTGAAGAAAGTTATGTAAATCTGACAGAGAGAAAATCAGAAGAGACTACAAGTTGAAAGGTGAGAAACGACAAAAATCGCTCAAAGAGAAAGAATTTGCAGTGAACATTGCACCAAATTTATTGCCAGGTGTACATAAATCGTATAGCATTACTAGAATCCCAAAAATTAGCAAATCTCAGAGCTGCCTTCAGAGAATTTATCAAAGAATCTCTTAGAACTGTAAACAACGTGTGTCATGCCTCTGAGAGGCATGATATACGTATCTTGTTTACATCATGTTCAGAAATTCAAAATTTATAACAAAAAGAGATCCAGTTCACTTCTGAGGAAGTGACCCTTAAGTTTAGCGCTTAGTTTAAATTATAATAATTAAAGAATTGAATTTGACGCAATAGGAGGATAAAAGAACCAAGCCAGACATAATAAAGACAAAATACTTGCAAGGGTGAACAGCAATATAGACTGTTAGAGGCGGGGATGGCGTTCACAAGGAAACAATCGGAAGCTAAATTCGCAGATGAGTAATACGGATGTCAGGAAGTGTTTATTCAGTATCAGGGTGGTCAGAAAGTAGAATGACCTGGACAACGGAGTAAAGGAGGCGGGTTCCGTTCACAGTTCTAAGAATAGCTACTCCAGATCTCCCGACAGGTTCCATACGTAGTTTTAATCGGCATGATCGAGCCCTCGAAGATAAAGTTGAGTCGAGTTATGACCAGAGCTTTGGTAAGATGGGGAAGGAAGAAGGATGAGGAAGGAAGAAGGATGGGTAAGGACGGAAATATGGGGAAAAGGGTGGGTGGGGATAGGGGAGGTGGGGTAGTAAAAGTAAGTGGACTAACCACTTTGGTGCATTTTAATACAAGTGTGTGAATGTAGTGTTATTCATTAAATTCATAGAATGAGGTATAACAGTCTACCCATCAGCTTCACACAGTTATACCAGTTGTAAAACTACATGACGCTGAGTTGGTAGGGAGTAGTATACGTTTTTGCAATTGCCTTTTTTTTCTTAAATCCGGCAAGTAGCAGCAATATAAGAGGTTGGACTAGGAGCTTAGACTCAGTCTTTGCAGCCACAAATTGGGGAGCACAATTAGATGAGTACACACACACACATACACACAGCAACAAGGGGACACAGTTGGAAGTTGAAGACTCAGATGAATCACAGGGATATTAGGAAGTATTTCTTCAGTCACAGAGTGGTCGGGAAGTGGAATAGTTTGGGAAGCGATGTAGTGGAGGCAGGTTCCATACATAGCTTTAAGAAGAGGTATGATAAAGCTCATGGCGCAGGGAGAGTGATCCATTTGCGGCCAGTGAAGAGGCGGGGCCAAGAGCTATGACTCGACCCCTGCAACCACAACTAGGTGAGTACACACACGCACACCACACAATATTTTTTTTAAGAGTCTTCTTGCGAATAATAATCAATATCCATAACTTCTTTACACATACAGAAGGAATGTAAGGGAGGAGGCAGTTTTCACTTACTTTTGATGAAGTGTTGGGGTTAGTAGACGACCAACTCTTAGTGAGAGTGTCAGCGCTGTCTAGAAGGCAGTGTATTAATGGTTGTTTTACAGTTTGGTGTCAGTGTTTAGTATTGTTTTTCTGTAGCCACGCTCTTACTTTTGATGGAGAAGTTAAGAAACAACTCACTGTTCGCCCAGTATGGTCTGGAGTCACTGTTCGCCCAGTATGGTCTGGAGTCACTGTTCGCCCAGTATGGTCTGGAGTCACTGTTCGCCCAGTATGGTCTGGAGTCACTGTTCGCCCAGTATGGTCTGGAGTCACTGTTCGCCCAGTATGGTCTGGAGTCACTGTTCACTCAAGATAGTCTAGAATTGTCGTAAACTCTGGCTTCTTCCCTCGTTTGTTATGGAGTCACTTAAAATATTCCAATGACACTTTAAAAAGAGTTGTTTCTAGAGTTCACTCAATGTTCACTTGGTGTTCACTCTTCGTTGAATGGGCGTCGTGACCTGATCTGACCCTCAGCAGACAGGCTGATGTGAGGGGAAGGGCAAGACAATGAAGGGGCGGGGTGGGGACCTGCCATTTAGTACCCTTCCCCTACTCCTCACCCCCACCACCACAGTCATCCTGACCTATAATTACCTTGACAGGTAGTTAATGTGCGTGACCACTTTGGTGATTACGTGAGCGCTGGAGCCCTTATGTGTGGGTGGGTGGAGTGTGTGGGTGGGTGGACTGTGAGAGTGGGCGGAATGTGTGGGTGGATGGAGTTTGTAGGTGCTGGAGATTGGGCACAATAAACTAGCCATCGAAGCAGCTAGTTTATTGTGTGTAAAGTAAAAAAACACAAGTGCAGCTAATGTGACATTTTATAGTGGCAACGTTTCGCTCTCCAGGAGCTTTATCAAGCTTGATAAAGCTCTGGAGAGCGAAACGTTGCCACAATAAAATGTCACATTAGTTGCACTTGTGTCCTTTTACTTTATATATTATCGGTAATTCTACCAACATTAGTAATTTATTGTGTATCCCACATCCATCCTCTGAACCCTAACGTAATATTTGACATTCAGAAGGCTTTGGAACCAGATCCGAGCCAATCTGTGCCCAATCATACAGACCACTGTATGATTCGGCACAGACTGGGGACTTAAACCATAATTTTTTTTATGTTCCTTAAGGTATATCCCATGTGCTGTGAGGCGTTGCCAGTATTTTCGATGTGTTTAGTGGCGTTGCGAACACGAAACAATACCCGACACACGATAGCATATTTGGACTGATTAGTATCAATATTTTTGTTATTTCTCTGTGTTTACAAGTTGCCATAATTTATCCTGTCGTTTTCCAAGGCTTTGTTGCATCACCCTTATTGAATTCTATAAACAATAGGTCATCTAATGTTATTATTCATAAGTCCTTTACATATTCCTTTCGTTCTTCGGGACGATCTGACTGCGTCTTGCACCTTCGCTTGTTTTGAATTATTCTAGTTTCTTTTTTTCATTTCTAATCGGATGAAATTTGTAATGTGTATTCGTATTTTTCGGTCTTCTATCAATTCTATAATGGAATTGTCCATAAAGGATAATACGAAGCCATGGCTTCAATTTGTTCTGTCTACTACGAGAATAAGAAACAGACTGTGCCTCGGGTACTTAACTTTTTACCATATTAAGACTAGATTTTTTCCTTCCTTATTACCATTCATATTTATCTATACGTTAGAAAACTTAATATCTATTTTCATTTTTCCTGTAACTTCATATTAAGAACAATCCCTCCATGGTCACTGCATTTGTGAAATTCCTTTCCAAGAAGCGTGTGATTCGTTGGTCCACCTTTGTCTTTTGTCCTTCCAGTGTCAGGTGTTTTGTCATAATGATCAGGATGTGAATGACAGGTTCGACCTACTTTAAATTCATGTTTATCAGGGCAGTGTAATTCATGCTTTTCGTAAAATATACAAATTGGCGTCGTAGGATCATGTCAAGGACTTTCATCATTTGTGATGTTTGTGGCAAAGATTTTTAATGTTTTGACATCGCTCAGATGTCAATGCCTCTTGGATTTTACTCGAATATGCGCACCTCTAAAGAAATCGACCAAGACTTTTTTATCCTTCGCTATATCAACCTAGAGAGAAAAAAAATGTTACCTTCTTTAAGACTCCACTTTGAATATAAAAGCCAATAAGCAGTAACGCCACAGAATGGACGAGCATTGTGTATATTTTTTTTTTAGCCTCGGATTCGCTCTCGCACTAGAAACATTTCCCATGTTATTATTTAATAAACCGAAGAGCTGGAATCAAGTCCAAGTTATGGAGGCCAACAGCACCTCCAGTTTCACACGACTCCACTGTACTGGTGGTTGTATTACTAAGACTCCCATCCGGACGTCTTATTCGATGAAACAAAGAACAACAACATCAAGCTCAAGAACAACAAGCAAAAAAGTTATTGTACATTAGGAAATAAGCTCAAATCTCACTGTTGACAAGATAAGCACAACCCTCTTGATTGGTTTTGTTTATTGGGTTCAATAATAATTTACAACCAGTCAAAAATAATTCGATCCTTAAAATAAAAATTTAAGTAAACAATGAGTAAATATACTCTGACAAACACAGTACACATCTCTTTCAATACTCCCTCCACTTTACTTTCTAATAGACGCTCCTGTAATCTGATCTCAATCTTTAATGCAAACCATTGATCCTTGCTTTGTGGTCAGTTGCTGTATAGTTTGTGATGCATTATGTGATGCATTTGTGTAGTCAGCTGATACAAGTTGATGAATTGTGCTTAACTAACACTGAGGTTGCACCCAGTATATGATCGGCTGATATATCAAGTATGTGATCAGGTGTTTACCAATTGCATAATTAATAGCTTCATTCTAATGGTAATCAGCTGATGAATTTTTACAGTAATCAGCTGATGCATTGTTTACGTTCTCAGTGGGTAGGTGTCCCCTTGACACCCATTCTCTCACGGCAATGAGGGGAAGAAGAGAAAGAAGTCATTATACAGGAGGGATGTGGGTTATTAGTTCTCATTGTTCAACAGCTTAGCAGGACCCTGTCATGTCATGTCTGCCTGTCTCTACCTCTCTCTCTCTTCGTTTCTCCTGTACTTCCCCTCAGAGTTCTTAATACTTACACCTGCAAAATGAGTCCATAACTTGAAACAATAGAATGCAACTTAGAGAAGATTTTGCAAGCATTATTAAAGCAGAATAGAATAAATTACCTGCCGAAGATGTAAGCACGAAGACAATACCGTCATTTATGAACCAGCTGGACAAGCAATTAACATGAATAAAATTCAACTAATGCCACACACGGGCAAATTGTAAGCTACACATTTGTGTCTGTCAGCTCCTTGAGGATGAGACAATGACAATGCGACATCCTGGTTAGTAATAGTATAGTAGTAGTAGTGGTGGTAGAAGAAGATAGTTGTGTTAGACATAGCAGTGGTACACACTGGAATAAGACGAATAGTTATGACCGGTTCAGTGCTAATTAAGCAGAGGCAGTTATAGCCAGTCTATCCGTTTCCATTTCTCCTGTAAATTTCATGCCTCTTTTACTAATAATATATACTTTTTCTCCTCCTCCTCCTCCTCCCTCTCTCTCTCTCTCTCTCTCTCTCTCTCTCTCTCTCTCTCTCTCTCTCTCTCTCTCTCTCTCTCTCTCTCTCTCTCCACGCCTTCTTGTCCCCCTCTACCTCTTCATAATTTACCATCACCCTCCAAACCTCCCCTCCTTCAAATCTCTTTCTCTTCCCTGCCACCCTCTTTTCCTTTCTCTAGTCCCAATTCTTTTTTTTTTCTCCTCTCTTATCCTTGTTCCCCTCCATCTCCCTCTTCAACCAGTCCCCTCTCCTGTTACCTCCTTCTGTCTTCCCCTCCATCTCCCTATCACTCCACTTATTCTCCTCTCTTTCTCTCCTCTCTGTTCCTTCTCTTTTCTTTCTCTGCTAACCTCACCTCTTCTTCTCTGCCAAACCATCCACCCTTTCTCTAATACATCCTTCTTCCAAATCTCTTCTCAACTGATCCTTCCTCATCTTCTTATTTCTCTCTTACTGAATTATTCCTCTTCCTCCCCATTTATAATCATCATTCGTTTCCTCTCTCATCATTTTCCTGAACCCAGGTTCTTCAGTTCTATGTGGATATTTCACAATCGTTCGTAGCAAACTTTTTGGATTTATGTTGTTTTGGTTTAGTTAGATTAGGTAAGGTTTAATTAGGTTAGCTTTGCCTCTTTCAATAACAATTATCACTGGTGGTTAGCTGGTCCACTGGTTAACACACTGGCCTGTGAGTTTTAGGACTCACCTGCCATGGTTCGATCTCAACCCGTTCTGCGAGTTGTTTGCAACCGTGTTATTACAATTTTATGAGTCACGATAAAGTCCTCCATAAAGCCCCATTGTGGGTGAAGGTTCTAAAATGTAGGGTTTCCCTGACCAAGGTGAAGCTGTGTCGACGCTGGTATAATAGGTTACTAGCTATACCTAACAGTCCTTAACCCGGCTGACAGAGCGGTACACATCTGATCCACAGTGCCAGACATACAAACACCGAAACTCTTGACAGGTACCAAACAAGTGACTCTGGCAAACAAGGCACCGAGAGTGAGATGGGAATGTCAAACTGGAGGAAAGTAATAAGCATAGGTTCCCAGTCCTTGAATCATTACTGCTGATACACAAATAACCAGCACATAGGAGAAAGAACCTTGTGACGACGTTTCGGTCTGACTTGGGGCATTAACTAGTACACACTAGCATGTGAAGTAAGGGAACCACTATATATACGAGAGGAGAGCATTGACGGGAAAAAGAGGAGGAAATAAAAATAAAATGAAGGAAGTGGAGATAGTGGAGGAGGTAGTGCTGGTAGTGGAAGTAGTAGTAGTAATAATAATATAGTAGTAGTAGTAACTGAACTGTTGATGATATAAATCAACGACCTTCGTGAAGAGATTGAATTATATATTCCAGTGTTTACAGGTGACGCAAAGCTAATGTTTCTGCAAAATAATACTGGATAATTTGGACAAGCAATTAGTATGATTTACTAAGTGGTTGCATTAATTCAAAATAAAAAACATAATGAGAAGAGGGAACAAAAAACAAAGTGCCTTATGAACTGAGAGAGAGAGAGAGGAGAGAGAGAGAGAGAGAGAGAGAGAGAGAGAGAGAGAGAGAGAGAGAGAGAGAGAGAGAGGTAACTCTAAGAAAGAGAGAGGAGACCTAAAGATGGACATAATACCAAACATTACCCCGGAGACCTACACGAACAGGATATCGTCAGTGGTCAAGCCAACCTTCCCTCCCTTCGTTTATCATCAAACATCCTCCTCCTGGGTAAGCCAGACCTTCCCTCACTCTTTCCATCTACTGGTCAAGCCAAACCAGCCCTCCACCCTCCTTCGCTCTTAATCCGAGGAACTTTAGCTACATTTAACTTCCTTCAATCGAACATTATTACCTAAGATTTCCCACACTACGCACGAACTCAATTGATTTAAAGCTTGTTCTTGAATGTTTCCATCCCACCCTACCTACCTACCTCTCCTCATTTACCTCTCCTCTTCTTTCTTCTCCTCCTCCTCCTCCTGCACCTCCCCCTCCTACCCTTCCTCCTCCTCTCCCTCCTCCTCTCTCCTCCGGAGCAGGTAACTACACGCTCTCCTACCCTGTCTCCGCCTATCACCCCGCTATCAGGAGGCATGGGTACAGATTAGCCAAACAAGTGTAAACACAGGAGCTGACCGCTGACCTAATTTGTTCAGGAGAAGAACCGAGTATAATGACAAGCGATGCCCAAGAGTATAAACAAAACCTGACACCACCTGACAACACCTCCTGACACCACAACCTGACAATACAACCTGACAACACAACCTGACAACACAACCTGACAACACAACCTGACAACACAACCTGACAACACAACCTGACAACACAACCTGACAACACAACCTGACAACACAACCTGACAACACAACCTGACAACACAACCTGACAACACAACCTGACAACACAACCTGACAACACAACCTAACTCAAGCACTCAGACTGGGTCAAGTTGTGGCCCCCCAACACGCTCCTGGAAGCTCAAGAGAATAAGATCGACACTTACCGAGTTTCCACTCACAGTTCTTCCTCACTTTACTAATTTCTTTTCTACCTCTGTTTGATGCTGATGAGGGCTTCTAAGTGAAAGGAATTGGATTTGTCCTCCCCTTCCTTGGATCGAACCTGATTGCCTCCCATTCTGCAGGCGCTGTATGCCCCTTCTTGGCTATTCTTAATACTAATAATAATAATAATAAAGTATATAATAATAATAATATTAATAATAACAAAAAAGGCACAATACCGTGACTGGAATAATACAGTGTACACAAATAACCCGCACATAGAAGAGAGGAGCTTACGACGACGTTTCGGTCCTCTCTTCTATGTGCGGGTTATTTGTGAATAATAATAATAATAATAATAATAATAATAATAATAATAATAATAATTTGTATTTCTGACACATGTCAACACCTGGAGTATAACAGGTAGGTATCTTTATTCTGAGGGACTGACCACCTCAAAACTACGTCTTCAAGGATGATGGACTGATTACATCGTCTTCACATCTCTACTGTTTCTGCTAACTCTTCTGTACTCGACTGATGAAGCCTACTGTGCAGGCGAAACGTTTCGGAATAAAGATACCCAACTGTTGCACATGTGTATTTCTTATCACCCTGTCGGTACTTGTACCGACAGGTATAGTGAAGTAGTGCAGAGTGCGGCATAAGTTGACAGTGCAGTTAAATATTAGAGTTTAAGCTCTGATGGGATATCAGGAGAGGCATTCACTAGTTATCATATGGAAACTGATATCCAAATTTCTCTGATAAAAATGGTAAATTGTGACATACACAGGCAAAAATCAAATTCGGATTTTTTTTAAAGAGACTAATATTGTAAAATATAAAAGCACATTATGCTTGAAGCCTCTCAGAAGACCTTGTTTTAGTAAGTTGCACAAATAATCCGAACTTATGAGACTTAAACTTATGACGGCGTTTCGGTGCAACTTGAACCATTAATAAGTCACAAAGAGAAGCGCGAACGAACGAACTTTCAGGTAAGGAGAGGGCGGTGAAATGGGATAGACGAAGAATAGCGCCGGATAGGAGTGTCTCCAGACGTTGAAACAGAGCCAGGACTTAACCCAGTAGCTGAGCGCCTGATGGTGAAAGGCCAAACCATTCAGGGTGGGAACAGCTGGTAGGCGCAGAAGTTCAGGTCAAATTACTGCCCTGTTTGGAGTGACCCATTCTTAAAACTTATAAGTTCGTTGAAGTCTTCAATGAAATGTTGCACAAAATTTGGGATTTGTGGTGGTGTGAAGTTATATGGGGTGACGGAGGTGTGTCTGACAGTCTCAGGGCAGAGTCGAGGGTGACGTTTATTGGTGAACAAGGTGTTCTTGTTGGTAGGTGTAGTGAACAATTGAACTGAAGAATTTTTCTAGGTGAGGCCGACGGTGTGGTCGTCTACTTCAGTTTCTTCTTGAGAGGTGAGAGAGTCTTGATCTTGAGGAAGAGTTGCAGTGCGTGTGGAGGTGGTGACTGTGGCTGGACAGGTAGAGTGGCTTGGCCAGCTGGTGGGTCAGTAGTGGCTTGGGCAGCTGGTGGGTCAGTAGTGGCTTGGCCAGCTGGTGGGTCAGGAGTGGCTTGGGCGGCTGTGGTTGGGAGATTTGAGGGGATGTGATGGCTCCTATGTTGGAGAAGATTTTTCAGTATTTATACTGATGGTGAAGTGTCAAGAAAATTGAAGCTGGGAATGTTATTGAGACGGAAGTCATTTATTGTGGAGTCGAAGGTTCCAGGAAAAGCGGCGGTCATCATGTGATCATGCAGTACATGATAACTGGAGCCTCGTCTGGAAGTGTTGGAATAAAGTTGGTAGCAGAAGTAGGCTGTTGGGAAGCTTGGAAAATTCTTTGAGTGTCGGCTTGAAGACTAGTGACTGCAGCGTAAGTCGGGGTCTCAAGGTTTTTCTTAATGACAGCTTCTTTTCTGAGAGAGCACTTAGCTGCAAAAGTGTGATGATTATTCATGAAGTTGATACGTTTCGGTTGAAAGGTAGAGATGCAGTTCTCACGAGTGTGCCCTTCTGATGGTCTCAACATGTTTCTCTCTTTATAATGCTAATGGCCCACAATACATTTCTCTCTTTATAATGCTGGTGGCCACAATACGTTTCTCTATAATGCTGGTGGCCGCAACCTGTTTCTCTTCTTTTAATGCTGGTGGCTTAATATGTTTATTAAAGTAAACGTTTCGCCACTTATGGCTTTATCAATAGAATGACTTGTGTTTTTATTATTAAGATTGGTAAAGCGTTAATCGGCAAAACGTATCCTTCAGTAATGTCTTGTTTTTCGCACATGTCTGATTTCCTCAATCTGTCGGTATTAAAAATACTTGTATTTGTTTACAATGTGATAAAAATCATCAGTTATTTTTAGTTATAAGTCAGAGTATACCTAAAATCGGACCGTAGGTCTATTGCAGCGACCCTCTTGTTGCTCACATGCCCCCCATGTTGTTCACATGCGCCCCATGTTGTTCAAATGCGCCCCATGTTGTTCAAATGGACCCCTTGTTCGTATGGACCCCTTGTTCATATAAGCCTCTTTTTTATATAAACCATTTGTTCATTATGACCCCGAGTTCATACGGCCCTCTTGTTCATATGGGCTCCTTCTTGCCTGTTCCGGTGCACCTCCATTATTGTGTTCTTATTGAGAAGACGTTTCGTCCATCAGAACTTATAGTCTCTGTAAAATGCTATAAACTGCATATTATATCATTAACATGGCATGGTCCAGTAGGCTTACAACAGTGCTGTACTGTCCGTATATTCTATAATCTAGGCCGGGCCACCCTGGAAGACATGGGCACTGGAGATACAGCCCTACTTCCTACCCCTTACTACGCCCCTGATTCAACATACCAGCTTCCAAAATTCAAGTATTAGTGCAGGATCATGGTGTCAGTGTTGTCGAATAACAAAAGGGGCAGGATGCCACAGCTGTCCATGTATTTTAAAACAGAGAGTCATCATTGATAACTATAAGCAAATAGTGAGCCCTTTCAGTCATTCTCGTCTAGCCTCCGGTAAACTAAAGTCCCTTTCAGAGCAAAATGAACTACAAAAACACCGTCTTATTTAGTGATAAATAAGACGGTGCAATGTATTACTTAGATTGCACACATTCCATCATTTGATAGAAATAAGTGAAGTCTTATTGCCAAACTTGTCTGGTGTGGGAAATGCTGCCTCAGGTACAGTATTTGAAATATTTCATCAACAAAGTTCCGAGTGATCCAAGATTCTCTGGCTTAGGTAAAACTGTCAGCTCTCAAAGTGTCAATGTTAACTAGGTTCTAGAGTTACACTACTGACTACATCACAATATTCAGTACATATCTAGATCCACGATATATGAATAACTTCTATACATTGTCAGTGCAGCAGATGAAACATGCAAAACAAACTTTGACAATATTGAGAATAAACTAAAAGAAACTGAGAGAGACTTCAGCAGCTCAAGAAATCACAGAGTGCAGCTGGTTTGCTGACACCATGAATCGGCAATGAGTCTGATGAAGGAAGTCAAGATGATGTAACAAGGGTTAATGAACTTGACGAGTTTGATTATGATAAATGTTATGAAGAAATTATAGCCAACATTCCCAACAACAGCACGTCATAACTTCGGGATCCTTTTCCAAATCACAAAAAAGCAACATCCAAAAACAAGCATTCTAGCAGAACTGGAAAATTTACAGAGAACCTTCACAGCTCAGTCAAGCGCCTAAATTAATGGGAAAACTTGAAGTCTCTTCAGCTGTACTCCTCGGAATGTAGACGAGAAAGATACACAGTAATCTACACCTGAAAAATCTGGAGGGATTGGTCCCAAATCTGAAATCACTACATATGAACACAAGATGCTGGGCAAAGTGTGCAACATACCTCCTATGAAAAGCAGGGAAGCGATGAGTACACTGAGAGAGAACTCTTAACCCTCCCTTCATGCATAAGGGAGTTTACTAACAGATCCCAAGCTGTCTTTAAGGGGGACCTCGACAGGTTCCTCAATTCATTTCTTGATCAGCAGGGCTGATGACACTGAAGTACAGGAGGGATAGGGGGGATATGATAACGATGTACAAAATATTGAGATGAGACACAGGAACAAGAGGGCACAACTGGAAGTTGGAAAACTAAGATCAGTCATAGGGATGTTAGGAAATATTTCTTCAGCCTTAGGGTTGCCAGGAAGTGGAACAAAATGGAGAGTGAAGTACCAAAGGCGGGATCCATGCATAGCTTTAAGAAGAGGTACGATAAGGATCTTGGAGCTGAGAGAGACCCCTGGAACCACATATTGGTGTTAAGTACACACACACACCACTACTACTACTACTACTACTACTACTACTACTACTACTAATAATAATTAATAATAATAATAATAATAATAATAATATAATAATTCTGATACTTTGATGTTGAATTACACAAGTTTAGATTAATTAATGTTAACACCAACTAACGAGTTGTACGCTTACTGTATAATATTTTCTGTAGCATTTGTAATGTTTTAAATATTCGTAGCTACTTTAAACACACAACAATCAAATTCTTCACTACTCCACAAAAAAAAGTGTTTTTTTAACGAAGAAAAGTTCATCGCCATGTAAAAACTAGGAAATAAAAATGGTAAGGAAATATAAGACAGATAAGATGAAACCTCAGAGAGAGAGAGAGAGAGAGAGAGAGAGAGAGAGAGAGAGAGAGAGAGAGAGAGAGAGAATATGGAAAATTTAAAAGAAAAATCTAGAATTGATCTTATCGAAGGACCAGACTTCAACTGACTTCTATTATACTTCTATGGACTTCTCCTACACTAATATGGACTTCTTTTGTGCTTCTACGGACTTCTATTATACTTATAGGGGCGTCATGAGTACGCTAAGAAACAACACAGTAAGTGTGAAGGGCCCAAGACTGTCCAACTGCCTCCCAGCATACATAAGAGCTGTTTTCAAGAGGAAGCTGGACAAGTTGGTACCTGACCAGCTGGGCCGTGGTTCGTACGTCGGTTTGCGTGCGGCTAGCAGTAACAGCCTGGTTGATCAGACTCTGATCCACTCCGAGGCCAGGTCATGGACCGGGGGGAATCATGGACCCCCGAAACACCCTCCATTTATACTTCTCTTATATTTCTACGGACTTCTACTAGACTTCCATGGACTTGTTAGATAGATGACTTAATGATTAACAGCAATTTATCACTGATAAATCCTTAGCCAGTGACGTTGGTCTTCAGAGTACTTGTACTTAGTAGACTAGAACATTTATGCCTACTGTTAATCCTTTGAAATCTTCCAGACATTCTTTCATCAAACACCTTAATACTGGAAACTCTTAAAAGCAACAAACAATTCTCCCTAAAGCGATGAAGCGAGAACTATGTCACAATGTAACTCAGAGAGTTGTTGGAAGACCAAATACCACATTAATACACAGGACATAATTACTCAGTCATACTTTCTCTCAGCTCTTTTTCACTCTCTCCAGTGACTGCATATTTGCCTCCATCTTTGTACACCCCTCAACAGAAGTCTTGAAGCACGGACAAGTGTCTGCCCTACACAACAGCACAGTGTGTGTGTGGAGGTTGACTAAAACCATTTATTTAGAGCTTTCCAAACTCTTCCTGGACCCCTCCCCAACCATTATGCCAGAACATCAGGGGGTATCCCTTTACCCCTTAAAGCCCCCTTCATGACCAGGTGGGGAAGAGAGACACTCACAAATCTCACCCCCCAGACTCCAGGGGGAGTCAGCCTCTCACAATGGGTCACTGACGTGGATCCTGCTGACACAGTGAATGAAACTGTATATTCTAGATATTCTTATCGATCGCACTTAAATTTGTAGCCGCTTTATCCCCCTTTTGAAGCGGACGCTTCTGGCCAATTTCGTCATTTACATATATAAATCATGATTGTTTCGTGAATACATAAGAGTTAGCGAATATACATGATCTCATCTTGGTTGAAACCCCAGGAAAAAAGAGGAGAGACACGCGGGAGATACCATTTAACAAGGCGAGGGAATACAGTTTTGTCCGTCTGTGTCAGGGCAACGGGCGGTCCTTCCTCTGGAGTCATGTATGGCCTTCTGCTGTTTGGGACACCAGTCCTTCGGTTGAATTAGCTGATGCGTTTTTTATAGGCTTATGCACAGCTTCCTTGTATGATGTGTATGCGTGACACGCCTTGACTTGATAAAGCTCTACACATATCGGAAAGGTGTCCCAGCTAAAGCTTCCTCTACCAGCTGTGTCTTGTCTTCACTAGTTTCCCCTGACATGGGATGAAATGGATTACTTTTCCAGTAGTAATTCAGGCTTTAAGGACGACTTTTTTAGTTCTGCTAATGAATAATTCACGTAAAGCATATAAATAGACATAAATCATAGAGATAATTCACATTAAGCATATAAATAATTCATATAATGTATATAAATAATTCGTGGACAGTGGACAGCAGAAACAAATATAGTGTTCAACGTAGACAAATTTCCCTTACATCATTTTGGAAAATTTGAGGAAATATATGTTACAACGGAGTATATAACTAATTCTAACCACTAATACAAGGAATCTGGAAGCGATAATACCAGAGGATCTCATTTTCAACAATGTTGTAATCACAACTGTGAGGGGAAAATGATGGATAATGAGAATCTTCAAAACAAAGGATGCCAAGCACTTGCTGTCTCTAGGCTGGAATATTGCTGTCAACTAACAGTCATGCGATATTGCTGATCTATAGAAGGCACAGAGAACCTTCACTGCACGCATAAGTTCAGACAATCATATAAATTACCGACAACGTTTTAAGTTCCCTAACCTGGACTCCTTGGAATAAAGGCGAGAAAGATACATCATACTTTACACCTGGAAAATCATGGAGGTATTGGTCCCAAATCTGCCCACAGTTATCACTCCCTACGAAAGCAAAAGGCAGACGGTGCAATATACCCCTAATGAGGAGCCATTAGTATACTGAGAGGCAGCTCAATAAGTGTAAGGGGCCCGAGACTACTTATCCTCCTGTCATACATAAAGGTGATTACAAATAGATCCCTTGTTGTCTTCAAGAGGAACCAGATAAGTTCTTGAAAGTCATCTGCTAATGATCCGGACTGTGGTTCGTACTGCGTGCCGTAAACAGTTATTGCCGGTTGATCAAGAAACTTGATCAGGGGCCAAGCCGCGGGAGGATTGACCTTCGGAACACTCACCTGCTGGATTTCAGGTGGTAATAGTAGGAATAGCAGTAATAACAGTAGTTTTAGTAGAAATAGCAGAAATAGTGGTAGAAATTGTAGTATTAAAATAAAAACTAATAGTGGTAATAGCAGTAGTATATTATTAATAATAGTAGTAGTAATAATAGTAGTAGTATCAGTAGTAATAGTAGTAGCTGCAATAGTAGTGGTTGTAGTAGTAGTAGCAATAGAACCAGTAGCAGTAATAGGAGTAGTAGTAGCAATAGTAGTGTAGTAAGAGTAGTACTGAAGTAGTAGTAGCTGCAGTAGTAGTAGTAGTAGCTGCAGTAGTAGTAGTAGTAGCTGCAGTAGTAGTAGTAGCAGCTGCAGTAGTAGTAGTAGTAGCTGCAGTAGTAGTAGTAGTAGTAGTAGTAGTAGTAGGTAGTAGTGATGAAAGAAAAAGAATTGAAGCTAAGAAAGGAAGTTTGAGGTGTAAATCTTCTTAGTAAACTTTTCAGACTAAACCCAGTAAGTTTTAAATAAGCCAAGGGTTGGAGCGGCTGATTTCTGGCTAATTGGGTTTCTGAAATTGGATCTTCTAAGCTGGGCCTCGCTAGGTGCGACTTGAGGGCTGGAGTACAAGGAAAGCTTGGTCTTAAAAACCAGACCTTTAAGACTTGGTGTTTAAAAACCGGGTTTTGGAAAACTGGATCTTTAACTGACTCACGAAATCGTAATGACACGATTGCAAAGAAACCATACCACGGGCGGGGCTTGAACCCGCGGTTAGACAGTCGTAAAACTCCAGACCGGAAATTAAAAACCGGATCTTCAGAACGGGAGGTCTTTAAAATTAGGTCTTGAAAATTGAGCTTTGAAAATCGCTTATTAGAAGGAAGAAAGTTTTAATGATTTATAGATCAGTTTCGAGTCTTTGTTGGATCTTGGGAACTTGATCTTGGGAACTTGAGCTTGGGAACTTGATATTGGGAACTTGATCTTGGGAACTTGATATTGGGAACTTGATATTGGGAACTTGATCTTGGGAATTTGATCTTAGAAACTTGATATTGGGAACTTGATCTTGGGAACTTGACATTGGGAACTTGATGTTGGGAACTTGACCTTGGGAACTTGATCTTGGGAACTTGATATTGGGAACTTGATATTGTGAACTTGATCTTGGGAACTTGATCTTGGGAACTTGATCTTGGGAACTTGATCTTGGGAACTTGATCTTGGGACTTGATCTTGGGAACTTGATCTTGGGAACTTGATATTGGGAACTTGATATTGTGAACTTGATCTTGGGAACTTGATCTTGGGAACTTGATCTTGGGAACTTGATCTTGGGAACTTGATCTTGGGAACTTGATCTTGGGAACTTTACCTTGAGAACTTGATCTTGGGAACTTGATCTTGGGAACTTGATCTTGGGAACTTGAACTTGGGAACTTGATCTTGAAAACTATGGTCTTGCATTAACCAAAATAAATTAGTTTATTTG
Organism: Cherax destructor; assembly: GCA_009830355.1. Classification (NCBI taxonomy): domain Eukaryota; kingdom Metazoa; phylum Arthropoda; class Malacostraca; order Decapoda; family Parastacidae; genus Cherax; species Cherax destructor. The sequence continues at coordinate 555,002 of WNWK01000150.1, forward strand.
CTCATTAAAATTTTGTCCTTGATACAAGCACAGCAAACAAAAATAAGGGAAACAACTAATATAAAATACACATCAATAATAAAATTAATTATTTTTAGTGTTTATACAAGTGACGTCGCAAAGGAAAAACATGATATGAAGCTCCCCTGTCCCCCATAATATTCCCCAGGACCCTGAAGACCCTAGAATACTACTGCTGCTGCTGCTGCTGTTACTGCTGCTGCTGTTACTGCTGCTGTTACTGCTGCTGCTGTTACTGCTGCTGCCTGCTACTGCTGCTTCTGCTAACAATAATAATAATAATAATAATAATAATAATAATAATAATAATAATAATAATAATAATATAATAGTAATAATAAGTAACATTATTAATAACAAAGATTCTGGACAAGTCCCCGTAGCCTTCCTTTTCAGCCAGACTGACACATCTAAGTCTCTGCTGTATAGAAATTCTAGAGCCGACACAGGTTTGTGTACTCTCCCATAGTCAACTTTAAAATATTACTTCTAAAGTGTGTTTTTCTTATGGGAAGTGTTAAACTCATGTGGATCATTCAGCTTAAGGAGTGTTGCAAGCTCGATCCTCCGCTCGCTAACCGCGAAGCAGTCTCTCTACCTATGCTCGGTTATTTGCTGTAATAGTAATATGGTAATAGTGTGACAGCTGGCCACCGACTGTAATACTCAGCCACCTGTCCTAGAGCTAATACATGAAATATTACAAAGAGGTGATGCAAACTTTTTTTTTCTACAGAGATCAGTTTTTCAGGCACATCCTGTCTCAGCTCAAAGCCCAGCCCTATCTGAGGTATACTACCACCCCCCAGGATGCGACCCACAACAGTCGACTAACACCCAGGTAAATACTTACTTTTAGGTGAACAGAGGCAGCAGGTGTAGGGAAGCATGTTCAACGTTTCCACCCGGCAGTGAATCGAACCACTGACACTCGGTATGTGAGCCGATCGCGCTACCAACCAAGCCACGGGTCACAGAAAATGAATCCCCCCACCGAGCATTTTAATACTAAGGTTAAGTTTACATATTTCTTGGCTCTCAGATACAGTGAAATACTGACATTGCTGGGAAGGTTGAACTGCCTTGTTACAGTAAAATTTAATAATATTTTAACTCAAATAACGAGGAATATAGATAAACAGGAGCGAACACCACCCTAGATAACACCGTCTTAACAAATACTCGTAACAACCAAAAAACCTGTTATTATACAGACAAAAAAAATAAATGAAAAAAAGCTATAACAAAACCTAACAAGCCTCATAAAAAACCAGCGACCTACACAACATCTAATTATTCCGCCCCACCCACGCCCTCCCACGTTCAAAATATTCACCCACTAATAACCCGAACAAAGACACCTTGAGGATCATGAATACAACGAATGTCAGAAGCATTGCAGACTATACAACCCACCTGAGAAGACCCATCCTGATTTTTAGAGAAATGTCGAAGATTCAGTACAAGACTAAACCTTACAACACGGGAAGTCATTAAACACAAGGAGACATGATTACAAGCTACAAAATACTCTGGAAGGAGCAGACAGTGGGACCAGATGAAGGTTAACGCAGACAAGTCACAGTGATGAGAGAAAGTATTTTTTTTTTTCAGGTTGATGATGGTTTTGAAAAGGAAGGAGCTGGATTAGGAGTGATGGAATCAAATTCATTCACAATATTAAAGGTGTGATAGGGGACATGAGGCCAGGAATAGTGAGGGAAAAGTAGATAAATACGTATTTACATATGTATACACAAACAAGAAAAGACAGACAGACAAACGCACACACACACATCCATCCAAACACCCGAATAGGTTCTTCCACTCAAAGCACTTGTAGAACATCCAATTCATCCAACACCTGTCGAGAACATGCTGGAGCTGTGTTGGCTGGGATCAAGGAGTGAGGTCAGCGAGACACAGCTCACTGATAACAATACAGGTCCTCTGGGGTCGCCTTTGTTGATCTATCAGCTCTGCTGCCCATGTTATTGGAAGGTGAAAACAAGTTGATCTGTGGAACAGATGTCATTTATTTAGATATGTATTTGAAATTGGTTATATTTAATTTTTTTCTTAATTTTAAGGGATCTAATTTATTATTCATTTCTACAAATATTGCATTAAGATCATGAAAGCAAATGCTACAAGCTTCCAGCACATATGTTGAGAAATTATTTTTGAACTTACCTGTGACGGTAGTTCGTCTGACTTTCTTTTGGGGTTCTCCTAGGTAATGTATCCATATGCTGCTATGTATGATAAATTATATAACTGTATTTATGTGTACCTATACCTTAATAATCCTACTGATTTATCTTACTAAACCTCATTTTGTTACTTTGTTAAATTTAATGTGTATCTACTGAACGTGTCATTACTGCGCATTTCTCTAGTAAATTAAGCGTATACAGACGTCAGATTCGAGAAACAATTTAAAGGTAAAAATTATCCCTATGTAACAACAGCATCCTTTATTTTTTTCCATAAAATTAGAGTAAGAATTATATTCAAATCTTTTTAAGCTGCCGTTTATTTGTGTGGCTTTGTTACAAAATCAGTCTCTAACGTCTGTGTACTGAATATTGTGTTGTTTGACTTGTGAAATTGGAGTGACACTTGTAAAAATCTCATGGTACGGAATAGGGATCGAACCCATGGCAAGCCACTCCTAAACCTAGCAGGCCAGTACTTTGTTACCCAATGTACCATGCCGGCTTAACATGGCTTTGTAAGGGACTTGAACTAGAGCACGCCACAGTTTTTCTGGTGTGAGATTCGTCTGTAAAATCTGCATTTTGATAGACCTAGTGTGTATGGAAATACAACTAGTTGGATGAATCTTAGGCCTCAGTGGCCTACTAGTTTTGGGACTGTTTTATCATGGGTTCAAACCTCACTCCGTTCTGTGAGTTGTTGGTTAACGACAGTGTATGTATGTAAAGTGATAGGTGCCATTTGAGCCTCTAGAAAAGTAGTGCTTTCACAGGCTACATAGATTTCCCTTTCATTTTTTTTTTTTTTGCCTTTTTGTAATTCTTACGGGGCTACAAATAGCACTTCCAGTATGTATAGAAGATGCCCGATCATGGATTCTCCAGCTATCCCACGTTCATCTACTGAACTATCTCACTAAGTGTGGTGAGGGTTGATATGCAGAGTGTTAGTGATGTTGTCAGAGTATGAAAGAAAGTTTTCAAGATAACGTTAGGTATGTGAAGTCTAGGCGTTGGTAACTGCGATATATAGTAAACGACTTCAAGGAAAGTAAATGTATTGAGAGTTAAGCTGCAACCAGTGGAAATAACTGTTACCCCACGTTTTCTAGAGCTCCGGAACTCATTTAACAAAAGCAATACAGAAATATTGCAGGAAATGACAAAAGTGGGGAAAAAAGTAAGATATACATAATGAAGAGTCGATTGCATAACTGACAGACAAGTGTATTTTGTAATGGACATAACGAAATTCAACAAAATGATATGTCTTAATAATAAGAGTAGTGGATAGTCTTTTCTTATAGATACGTGGCGTAAGACACGCGAGTAATGTCTTGCGGATACCTGTGACATACATGTGATCTTTTTCGAGGATTCTACTCTCGGAGCCCGACCTGAGGTCAGGCTTCCTTGCCGATTGTCTGTTGAACCAGGCTGTTAGTGGTGGGAGACAGGGGGAGAATATAGAACCAGACTGTGTAAATATATAATGAAATAACAGAAAGGACCACTACAGACACTACCACCACAGGACCACCACAGCCACGATCACCACAGGAAAACAACAGCCACGACCACCACAGGTACGACCACCACACGACCACAACAGTCACGACCACCATAACCAGAAAAGAAGTGAAAACTACCACATCCTGGGCCACCACAATCACCACAGACAGGACCACCCAAGCCACGACCACCACACTACCACAACACTTACGACTACGACAGCCAAAACCACAATTGTCCACAGCACCACAGCTTGGACCACTACTAACAAGTCCACCACTGATACAACGAAAACAACAAACACCACCACACCAAATACCGCCACAGTGTAACACCACCGAAGAACCAAAATAGCCACCAACACGTCAACCGCAGCACGTAGACCGGGCCGCGGGGGTGTTGACCCCCAAAACCCTCTCCAGGTATACTACAGGTATAACCACATCCAGCGCAATCAAAGGATCACCACCGTCACGATCACACCAACAATCACAATCACTTCCAACCCTGCCACAGAACCACCACAACCATAATCATCATAATTAGGCCCACAACCAAAGCCACAACTGGACCACCACAGCAAGGACCCCCACAGAACCACAAGACCTCCACAGTCAGAACCACAAGACCTCCACAAGACTACCACTACGAAGACTATTACATTAGAACTGCAAGAACCCCACAGGACCACCAGTCAGAATCACCACAGTCTGAACAACAACAGCACCACCACAGATGGTCATTTAACCTTCACCTCAGGATAGCAAACATCGATACTCATAAGCTGCTTATCCCAGACACCGCCTGTGTTTGACCAAGTGGTGCTCAGGGATACTGGAGAGGGATTGTGTTTACTCTCTCTCTCTCTCTCTCTCTCTCTCACACACACACACACACATCACACACACAACATATATATATATATATATATATATATATATATATATATATATATATATATATATATATATATAGTATATATATAATTTGTGTGTGAGTGTGTGTATGTGAGGTTAGACATCTAATAACATCCACCTTTCTCTTCCTCCATTCTTTTCTCTTCCCTCTGCCTCCTGTATATAATTTCTCAGCCGCCCTCTCTGGGATGATGAAGATTTATTTCTTCATAAAAATTCCATTTCTCCTGTGTATGCGATAGGCTATCATGAGAGATGGCAGTTCCCAAGGGATCGTAACTCCAGCTATACTGGAAGGAACAATCTGAAGCTCCCGTAGCTGAACCCTTGCTGGATTGTTTGACGAAATCTTCATTTTTCTCAATTGAAGGCGAGAAACTTTGTGGATATATAACTACACATGTTTGTTCATTATGAGAATATTTGGATATGAAGCCGCCGTCAAGATAGTCTGTGGTGTGTTTGACGGCCATTTTGAATCGGTCATTACCGGAGAGTACATATTCAAGAATATCTCCACCAATAATATTCGTATCAAGATATTAAATGTATGTGTTCCATGGTTATGATGGCCAAGAATTCCAATAAAACAATTTCCAACAATGGGAAAAGATGTTTAATTGTTAATGCAGCAGCCATGTTGAAAGTTTGTGGTATTATTATTTGCTTGTCGGTATTAGTACACATACACTAAATGGTTATAGTATTTATAGGTATTGATTTCATGGCTGCACATGGCTAGTTTAAAGAATAGGAAGCCAGATGAACTTACTGTTTAGGATTGAAACAGAAGTTTATATTTGCTAGACTCATTTTTTACTGTTTTAAAAATCTCTTGAAATTACATACATTTAAACTGTAAATAATTCTACAAACAAATTATTTTAAGGTATACTATACACAAGAAACTGAGAGATAACTACTTGACCTGTGACGATGTGTAGTACTCTTGATCTGGGACAGTGTATAGTACTCTTGACCTGGGACAGTGTGTAGTACTCTTGCCCTGGGACAGTGTGGGGGACTACTCTTGACCTGGGACAGTGTGGGGGATTACTCTTGACCTGGGACAGTGTGTGTGGGACTCCTCTTGACCTGGGACTGAATGTTTTAGGAATGCAAATAGAAGTCTGAGTTGATCTATCACTCACAATGATAATATAAGCGTATAAGTACGTTTACGGAGCAACTTGCAGTGTGAACAAACTGACTGATGTTGTAGTGGCCAGACTTAGGCTTTACCTGGAGAGGGTTTCGGGGGTCAACGCCCCCGCGGCTCCTTCTGAGACCAGGCCTCATGGTGGATCAGGGTCTGATCAACCAGGCTGTTACTGCCGGCGGCACGCAGGCTTGGTTACAAGTACTGACTGATATTGTAGTGGCCAGGCTTAGGGTTGGTTACAAGTGCTTCTGGCAAAATATAATGTATATGGCCAGCCCAATGGTCACTATCTTGAACACTATGTGTTGTCCACATACAGAGGAATATTGAGATAGTATAATGACCTATGTGACAAGTCTAGATATCTTATTAATGAAAATAATATACCAGATATATTTATTTGTTTGTAACAGATAAGTGAACTGCAGATATAAATCCAGATGTACTCATGGAAACCTTTTGGGGCCTAGTTCCTAGGCCTTTTGTGTATTCATATGCTCTTGCGCTGAAGTCCACAGGATGGATATGGGGTCTACCTACCTGTAGTCTACCTGGAGGGCATTCCGGGGATCAACGTCACCGCGGCCCGGTCTATGACCAGACCTCCTGGTGGATCAGGGCCTGATCAACGAGGCTGTTACTGCTAGCTGCACGTAGTCCAACGTGCAATAAACTAGCCACTTCGGTGGCAAAAATCTAAATCAGTGTGTTGGACACCTGTTGACCTAGGACAGTGTGTAGGGCTCTTGACCTGGGACACTGTGTAGAACTCTTGACCTGGGACAGTGTGTAGGGCTCTTGACCTGGGACAGTGTGTAGGGCTCTTGACCTGGGACAGTGTGTAGGGCTCTTGACCTGGGACAGTGTGTAGGGCTCTTGACCTGGGACAGTGTGTAGGGCTCTTGACCTGGGACAGTGTGTAGGGCTCTTGACCTGGGACAGTGTGTAGGGCTCTTGACCTGGGACAGTGTGTAGGGCTCTTGACCTGGGACAGTGTGTAGGACTCTTGACCAGAAACCACGTGTAATGGTTCAGCTCACTAGTCCGCAACACTGACTGATGAGAAACACAAAAGCGACTCCCTCCTTTCCTTCCTTACCATCCCCCCACCACCAGCAGCACCACCACCAGCACCACCACCAGCACCACCACCACCAGCACCACCACCAGCACCACCACCACCTGTTTATCTGCGTAGGTAAACACCCACAGGCACTTGGACGTGTTGTTGTGGTCATGTTGGGGACGGAGGGGTGGGGGAGGTGGAGAGAACGAGACGGGGAAGAGGAGTAAAAGGAGAAGGAGGTGGCACAAGAGAAAAACAAAAGAGGCAGAAGAAGAAAAGGGAAAAGGAAGAAAAGGAGGGAAAAAAAGGAAGGGTGGCGGTGAAGAAGTATGATTGAAAATAAAATAAAGATGAAAAGGAGGAGAAGCAGTAAGAGATGAAGGAAGTGTAAATTTATAAGTAGCAAGTAAGCAAGAAGGTAAATAAGTAAGCAAAATAAATAAGCAAACAAGGAAGTAAGTTTTATTTAGGCTTTAATTGCATTACTTTCAGATTTTTGACGTTGGTCTTGGGAACATACAGATTTTTATAGGCACATAAAGAGCGCATTATGTTGATCTGACCTAGAATGACCCAGTAAACTCAAACGAGATTAAAAATGGCACCTAGGCACTCCAATAACACTGGTGTACGATACACCAGTGTGAACATTTCGAAGCTGATAAGAGGCATTCCTTAGTTACTGAATAGAAATCAATATCACCATTTATTTAATAAAATAAGCAAATCGGAGTTTTTACAGCGCAATAACAATGATACTAGGCTGCGTATCTGAAGCTGTTCAGAAGAGGTGTTATTCCGGTATCGTACGGCTTCCCAAGATTCCACCTTTGATGAAATAAAAACAAAAATTTGTGTATTGGCAAATTTTCCTGCACATAGACAAAACTTAATGGGTACAACCTGGCCATAAAATTAATCAGCTGTTAAATATTAACCCAAATTAGAAGAGAACTCAAATATATTTAACATGATTTAACGGGAATCAAAATATTTTACATAGAAAAATAGCAGATGTGCGTCTACACGCTTGAATTTCACTCACCGTCGTAGTTAACCTGGGCGGCGGCACTATATTTTTGAAAGTTTGAAGGTATTAGCAGAAGTTTTTGGAAGTTATTTGCAATGAGTTTGTTAGACACTTCCACAAGATGTAATCTGCAGCTGTTGACTAACACCAAAATGCTCTATCTGTTTATTGCTAGACGAACAGGAAGTATCAGGGGTAAGGAGACTTAACCTCCAACCTACTACTGTGATAAGAGGGTCATTCCATATATTTTGCAGATAATTAGTTGTACGAATTATTTTTTTTTCTCTCCTCTCTTCGTCCAGCTTTTCGTTTTTATTTCGCTCATAACACGAGAAAGCCTAATATAATCGGCTTCAAATATTCAACTCAGGTGTACGGTAACTAGAACAAAATTCTTGGAACAAAGTTGGTGGAGAGTGAGGATGGTGGAGAGTGAGGATGGTGGAGAGTGAGCATGGTGGAGGGTGAGGATGGTGGAGAGTGAGCATGGTGGAGAGTGAGCATGGTGGAGGGTGGGGATGGTGGAGAGTGAGCATGGTGGAGGGTGAGGTTGGTGGAGAGTGAGGATGGTGGAGAGTGAGCATAGTGGAGGGTGAGGATGGTGGAAGAGTAACCTGCTTGTTACAGGTGTATGACACACAAGAGTGAGAGTGAGAGGGAGGGGGGGGGTAGGCAGTAAGAGCTTTCACCAAAGCGAGTGTTCCCAGGGAGCTCTCTAGTGCTCAGTATTATTGTTATTATTATTGAACACCTGGTTCTCCCTCTACCCTGTCTCCTTCCCTCAGTACACCTGGTTCTCCCTCCATCATTCAGTATTCTTCACCTGTCATTTCTCCCTCGCTTTCCCTTCTGTCCTCCCTGGAGGTCATTACCTCACTCACCGTTTATAAGCACTGAGGAAGCATAATATAGGAAAATTAAGCTGATCTGGTCAGGTCACCGGAGGTCATTCAGGGAGGTATCTCTCTGTGACTCCTCGGTGACCTGATCTGATAGGCCTACTTTATCTGTGACATTTTCCTGAAGACAGAAAATTACCCGAGCCTAATTGGGGTCTTTGATTCGCTAAAGTCATCGATACAGATAGTGAAGCAAAGATGAAAGAGTCGGGATGAGCCCGGAGGTGTGTCGTGAAGAGCATGTTTGCATCTATTTTACCTACGTCATAACACACGCACCTACGTCATAACACTCGCACCTACGTCATAACACTCGCACCGGGAAGAGTGATGATTTTTTATTATCTTATTCTATATATAATTATGAACTATATCACTATAATCACTTGTTCTCTCTTGGCTAAAATACTGCTGTACATTAACATCCCCATTCAAGGCAGGTGAAATTGCAGATCTAGAGAATGTACACAGAACCTTTACTGCACGTATAAGTTCCATCAAACACCTTAACTACTGGGAACGCCTGGAAGCACTAAACTTATATTCACTGGAGCGCAGGCGAGAGAGATATATCATAATCTACACCTGGAAGATTCTGGAGGGACTGGTCCCTAATATGCACACAGAAATCACTCCATACGAAAGCAAAAGACTTGGCAGACGGTGCAACGTACCCCCAGTGAAAAGTAGGGGCGCCACTGGTACACTAGAGAAAGCACAATAAGTGTCCGGGGCCCAAGACTGTTCAACAGCCTCCCACCAACCATACGGGGCAATACCAGTAGACCTCTGGTTGTCTTCAAGAGGGAGCTGGACAGATACCTAAAGTCAGTGCCAGATCAGCCGGGCTGTGGTTCGTACGTTGGACTACGTGCAGCCAGCAGTAACAGGCTCGTTGATCAGGACCTGATCCACCGGGAGGCCTGGTCATAGACCGGGCCGCGGGGACGTCGATCCCCGGAATGCTCTCCAGGTAGTTTAATTATGAATAAATAACAGACGGTTAACCAGTACATTAGAGAAGTAGGAAGTGAGTATACTTAATTACTAATGTTAATGGGAGGCAGCAATCAGATTCAAGAAAAGGAAGGACGAATTTAATTCCTTGGATCGAATCCGAATGTTTCCCATTGACCCTTACGGACTTCGCGCTTCCCTTTAAATTTAATAATATTAATAGTTATCTAATGTGATAGATAACCAAATCACGGCACGGGCGGGGATTGAACTCGTGGCAAGTGACTCGTAAAACTCCAGGCCAGTGCGTCTGTGACCACCAATGCAAGTTTTAACAGATGAATCTCCCGCCAGCTTGGCCATAACGAACTCTAGCTCAGTCGTGTCATTACGATTTCGTGAGTCCTGATAGATAACCGACATCACGAGTGATATAGCTCGTAACTATACACAGAAATATATAAAAAAATCGTCACATTTCTCAACGTGAGTTGCAGACAACCACATTGTGAAGATACTATGATGCGTCGTAGTGGATATCAGGAGGAGAGGGAGAGAAGAAGGATGGGGAAGGAAGGGGAGAGAGAAGGAATGGGAGGGGTTGGATAGGGGGGAAGGAAGGGGGAGAGGGATGTAGCGTGGGAAGCCTAGTGCGAGTGAGGTAAAGCTCCTGCTGACATTGATCTTCCAATGAGCTTATCTTCCTGGGTTTCAGGTTTTGTGTGTGTGTGTGTGTGTGTGTGTGTGTGTGTGTGTACTCACCTAATTGTGGTTGCAGGTTCGATTCACAGCTCCTGGTCCCGCCTCTTCAATGCTCCATGACCTTCATCGTACCTCTTCGTGTCTCCACTACATCACTTGAACGATTCCTTACTAAATCTACACAACATCCAAAGCATATTATCGCTAGAACATGCCATCTGGCTACCATCTGAACCCATCTACGTACAAACAGGAAATTCACGAAATGTTTATGCATATTACGTCGCCGTTCCCAAACTGGCAACTTTAATAATTTGGTCAAAATCACCATCATATACGACTTAGTGAGAGACCAGCAGAGCGATGGATCAGCCTCACAACTTATCATCTCATCTCTTGAGTACATTTGTAACTTTTCTTACAAACTTTTCATCAAATTTCTCGGTTAATTTAGGCTAAGCTGGGTTAGGTTAGCTTACATTTGATTATCCTATATCCCCAAAAATAACTATTTATAATATACCACAACTAAAAAATTATAAATATATGATAAAGGCGATAAAATGCCCTGGTGCGCAAACAGAAAACGCGCACCCACTGAGCGCAGTAGAAAAAACAACACTGAGATTTGAACTGGTTAATGAGCCATCACCAGTACCCTCATTTGTTTGTCTTTACAACAGTCAAATGATGTGTGTGATTAAGAGGACGAGGTGTGCCTCAGGTGGGTGCTCCTGGGTGCCTCAGGTGGGTGCCTCAAGTGGGTGCTCCTGGGTGACTCAGGTGCGTGCTCCTGGGTGACTCAGGTGTTTGCTTCTGGGTGCCGCAAGTGGGTGCTCCTGGGTGCCTCAGGTGGGTGCTCCTGGGTGCCTCAGGTGCGAGCTCCTGGGTGCCTCAGGTGGGTGCTCCTGGGTGCCTCAGGTGGGTGCTCCTGGGTGCCTCAGGTGGGTGCTCCTGGGTGCCTCAGGTGGGTGCTCCTGGGTGCCTCAGGTGCGAGCTCCTGGGTGCCTCAGGTGGGTGCTCCGGGGTGACTCAGGTGTTTGCTTCTGGGTGCTCCTGGGTGCCTCAGGTGGGTGCTCCTGGGTGCCTCAGGTGCGAGCTCCTGGGTGCCTCAGGTGGGTGCTCCTGGGTGCCTCAGGTGGGTGCTCCTGGGTGCCTCAGGTGGGTGCTCCTGGGTGCCTCAGGTGGGTGCTCCTGGGTGCCTCAGGTGCGAGCTCCTGGGTGCCTCAGGTGGGTGCTCCTGGGTGCTTCAGGTGAGTGTTCCTGGGTGCTAAGCATCTCTCACTCACTAAGCCTTCTTCCTGTGCTGCTAAATACTATAACAAAAACCTTCACTATCATAAAAAACTGCTACACACTCATGAAAGTTTGCATGGGAGGAATAAATGTTTACATCTACACTAAACTGCATCTACACGTTCATCTTCTCATATTTATATGTAGCTGCGTTGGAACATATGATATTCATGTATCTTGGTTGCCTATCTTTTTTCTACAGAAATGCACTCTGCCTTGTCGGTTAAAGTGAACTGGCCGCTAATCTTTTGTCCTTGTCGTCCCCCTCTTCTAGCCCATATCTTATTTAAATTCTATCTATCCTCCCCTGCTCACTTTGCCATATTCTTTGGTCAAGAATTCTCGCAAGTCATCTTCATCAATATCATCTCCACCAGTATCATCTCTACCAGTATCATCTCCACCAGTATCATCTCTACCAGTATTATCTCCACCAGAATCATCTCCACCAGAATCATCTCCACCAGTATCATCTCCACCAGTATCATTTCCACCAGTATCATCTCCACCAGTATCATCTCCACCAGTATCATCTCCACCAGTATCATCTCCACCAGTATCATCTCTACCAGTATCATCTCCACCAGCATCATCTCCACCAGTATCATCTCCACCAGAATCATCTTCACCAGTATCATCTCCACCAGTATCATCTCCACCAGCATCATCTCCACCAGAATCATCTCCACTAGCATCATCTCCACCAGCATCATCTCCACCAGCATCATGTCCATAAAGCAGCGCCATCATCATCACCACCACCGCAAGCGGCTACGCAGGAAGTCATTATTATCATCTCTTCCGCCATCACCCTTTCGTCAGTGGTCCAGATGATGCTACGTCCAAAACAATCACCATTGCGACTGGGTCGCACAGTGGAAATTGCCTCAATAAAAACGAGAATGAGCAACGTAATGTCACACGTTGCTCTGTGATGATGTCCACGAGGCACTGGCGTCACGTCCTGGGCTCCGGCGTGAGGGATTTCTAATAGATTTGAACCTCATTAGAGGAGCTAATTATTATATCCTGCCACATATATCCTGTCTACGAATAGGATCAATAGAAATTATACTAATGCTCCAAAAAAAAAAAAAAAGACGAGGAAAGAGAAGTTTTCTGGGCCTAGTGTATTGTTAGTCCCACATAAAAACTTCAGTGTTTACGTAAGTCTTATAGGTAATGTTACTTAAATGTTTATTAGCTTAAATTTATTATACTTTATAGCGGTGAATAATGACTGATGTACTTTATTGTTGTGAAATGAATATTGACGTTACTAAGAGGTTTTAGTAATAGAAAAGTATACGATAACGAGTATTTTAATTGATCTGTTTACAGCAAGGATGGGCACAATTCTACTCCTATCAGTTGTCAGCTCAGAGCTGAGAGGAGCTGCATGAAGATGGAGTTATGGTAATTGGCGAAGATTATTGTCGAAAGAAAGAAATGGGCGTGATGTTCAATACACTCTCTTCCTACCTCAGATAATTTTCCCCTAAGTCTACCTGTTATAACCTTTGCAATATTGCATTGCTCCTGAAGAAGCACTGACAACAGTGCGAAAGGTCTAGAGCTCTTCTCTCTCTCCAAAACAAACCACAGGGGATGGAAATCTTCAGCTCAAGATCTTTCACACATGTCCGTGCTTCATCAGGAGCTATGCAAAGTTTCTTCCCCTTTTACAATGTAGACCTGTTTTCGCTTAGTGGCAGGTTGGAGCTTGGAACAAGTGTATTATTTATAATAACAATGGAAATCTCAGTGGAATTCTCTTTCAAGAACAAAAAACTCACCTGACTCTTGCCAAAGTGTTGCCCCTGCCATAAGGCTGCAAACGGAACCCTACTTAACACGAAGAATGTTCACCGGGTCCTTGTCATAGGGCTGCCCTGCCATGAGACCGTAAACGGAATCCCACATGTACAAGCTCAGATACTCCTTTGGGAACCAGTGACGGGTCACCATTCGGCAAAGATTCCTATTAAAGCGATTATATTCTCCTCATATATTATTTGTAATGACTTGGTAAAGCATCTGGAGAGCGAAACGTGTCATAATAAATCAGCGTTAGTTGCTTTTGTGTTCGTTTTTTAATATATAGTGGGTAATTTTTCAAATGTTTATTTTCCATCACACAAAGTGTAATGAAATCTAGCTATGGAAATAGCTAGATTTTGTTCCTTCTATGTGACTATCATATATAATAGGATAATAGGATAGCAGCACACTGTTAATGTATTAAGTTTTCCTAAATAATAACAATAATAATAATAATAATAATAATGATAATAATAATAACAATAATAATAATAACAATAATAATAATAAATATATGATAGAAGCAAAAGTGTTCCGCCTCTTTCACTTAATTAACGTTGTGATAAGCTTGCGAAAGGAACAGTAAGGCCAGACCATAAGAACATAAGAAAGAAGAAACACTGCAGCAGGCCTACTGGCCCATGCGAGGCAAGTCCAAGTCTCCCACCGGCTTAAGCCAATGCCCCGACCCAGCCAGGTCAGGTTACATTCACTTAAGGAAGGAGCACGGCATCTGACCTAGTAGCACAAGCTAGTCAGGACCAACTCACACCCACCCGCACCCACTCATATATTTATCTAGCCTATTTTTAAAACTACACAACGTTTTAGCTTCTATAACTGTAATCGGGAGTTTGTTCCACTCATCGACAACTCTATTACCAAACCAATGCTTTACTATATCCTTCCTGAATCTGAATTTATCCAACTTAAAGCCATTGCTGCGAGTCCTGTCAATACTAGATATTTTTAACACGCTATTTACATCTCCTTTATTTATTCATGTTTTCCATTTGTACACCTCAATCATATCCCCCCTAATTCTACGCCTTTCTAGAGAGTGCAGATTCAGGGCCCTCAGTCTATCCTCATAGGGAAGATTTCTGATACATGGGATCAACTTTGTCATCCTCCTCTGTACGTTTTCCAGAACATTTATATCCATTCTGTAATACGGTGACCAAAACTGTGCAGCATAATCTAGATGAGGCCTAACCAAGGATATATAGAGTTGAAGAACAACCTGAGGACTCCTATTATTTATGCTTCTTGATATGAAGCCAAGGATTCTGTTCGCTTTATTGCGAACACTTATGCACTGCTGTCTTGGTTTTAGATTACTGATATCCAGAACTCCTAAATCCTTTTTGCAATCAGTAGTATTAAGATCTACATTATTTAGTTTATATGTGGCATGGTTATTGTCCTGTCCAATATTTAGAACTTTGCATTTATCTATATTAAACTGCATCTGCCACTTCTCCGACCACTGCATCAGTCTATTCAAAGGATCACCTTCCTTTCTCTTTATCATGTCTCTGGAAACTAATAATCCTCCACAACCTCTCATGTTCCTACAGTTCTCTGCATCTGCCACATCTTTCCATAACCTCCTAAAGTTCTCCTAACATACCACAGCCTACAGCAACCTCACACAAACCTTCACATCCTCCCACAGCCTCCAAGAACCTCTCACATTCTTCCCAAATTCCTGCATAACCTCCCTCAACACTTCACAATCTCCGTACAGCCCCGCTACTTCGCAACGTAGCCCTCATGTGCTGGCAGGAACGAGGGGCGGGTGGTGGGTGGAGTCAGTGATCCGGGAGAGTGAGTGCGGCACTGGTCAAGGGGGTAATCTGAGCCCACGTGTGTCTCTGGCTGCTGGTACCGCCGTGGCTCTGGTTGCTTTCTGTTGAAATTATATCCCTTAAGGATCATAAATGCATGTTGGCAAGACCGTTTTATGTTTAGATGCTACTTAAATATCCCTATGACTAGGAAAGTGAAAAAATGTATTATTTATATATCTTTACTCTTTGTCTTCTTTGTCTGCATTTGCACGTTTTACTTGTTTGCTTAGAAATTTGTATTTGTATTGGTGCCGTTCTCACCACTATAGTAACCGCTGGTTTACTACTACTTCTTAGCCTTTTTCCTGTAACAGTTAAAATATCACATCATTTTAACTCATTCAGTTTTATCACCTTGAGACTGGAGATTTTCTTAACGAATCTGTTAGGTGCAATTTATTCTCCCTTCCACTCAGAAGAACAGGAGCAGTGCAGTAAGACCTACTTAATGCAGTAGGTCATTATATTTATCACGAATATTTAGTGTATATTTCTACTTATGATAGTTCTTATCTCTGGTAAGAATTAGGTACATGAAACAGTCTACTTGAGGAAAAGGACACGTGTACAAACACAATACCTTTCGGTATTGATACCTTATTTACTACGACGTACATAAAATAGTGTATATAGCAGAGGCAACATGCGAGTGTACTTGGTGACCTGTTACGCAATATAGGAGATAATAAGGTCTTCTCAACCCTCGATTTGTTACAAGGGTTTTGGCAAGTTCCTCTTCATGAGGACAGCCAAGAGCTCACCGCATTCTCTACTCCAACAGGTCATTTCGAATTCTGTCGTATGGCTTTCAGATTAAGATCCTCACCTATCACATTCTCGAGGCTCATGACCAATATCTTTAGAGGCCTTATAGGAAAAGATCTAATGGTATATTTAGATGATGTAATTGTTATGTCCGAGGATGTAAATAAGCATTTAGAAAGACTAGAGAAGGTACTGAGTAAGCTTGAAGAAGCCAATCTAAAGATCAAACTGTCTAAATGTCAATTTTCAGATCAGAAATTAAGTTTCTGGGTCACGTAGTCACTCCTAGAGGGTTATGACTGACCGAAGTAAAGTAGATGCAGTATTGAATTTTCCAACTCCCAAAACTGCTGATGCCGTAAGATCCTTTGTGGGCTTAGCAGGTTTTTATAGATCATATATTGCCAATTTTTCCTCAATAGCAGCTCCTCTAACTGAGTTGCTTAAGAAAGATGCTCCATTTGTTTGGACCTTCAGTCAGGAAAAGCATTTCAAACCTTGAAAGAAAGATTAACTTCTGCTCCAATCTTAAAATTCCCAGATTTCACAAAGCCTTTCTATTTAACCACTGATGCCAGTTCTATAGGCATTGGTGCAGTTCTTGCACAGAAGATTGATAGTAAATACAACGCAGTTGCATTTGCTAGTCGAGTCCTTACAAAGGCTGAAAGGAATTATACAGTAACTGAGCAAGAAGCCTTAGCAATAGTGTGGTCTTTAAAACACTTCCGAGACATAATTTATCAGTACCCTGTCCATGTCTTGACAGATCATGCACCTCTAATACCATTGTTCCAGAATAAACAACCTACTGGAAGACTAGCTAGATGGTCCTTAACTATCCAAGAGTTCAACCCTACCTTTGAACATTTACCTGGCAAGTCAAATGTAGTTGCAGATGCTTTATCGCGTCATGTTAGCGTAGTAACTGCTGATCCTCCGTTTAGTGCTGAGGATGTAAAGAATGCCCAAAGAACAGATCCCTTGTGGTCTGGTGTGACTCGATTCCTGCTACAGGAAGACCTTATTCTTACTGTGAAGCCACCAGCACCTATCAGTGACTTTGTTATGAACCAAGAATTACTGTATCGCGTAACCGAGCTGGGAACGCCTAGTAGACGGGCATACCAGTTAGTAATTCCTCAGTCACTAGTAAAAGTAGCTTTACAGCTAATTCACGATGCACCAGGTGTTGCACACCCTGGTATGGACCATTCGATTAAACAAGCAAGATTGAAGTACTTTTGGCCTCGTATGGCAACTGATATTACCGAGTATGTTAAGAAGTGTAGTGTTTGTATGAAACACAAGGGTAATATCAACGGTCCCAATCCTATCCAGATGTATCCCACTACTAGTGAGCCATGGGAAAGAGTTGCAATAGATCTGCTAACTAATTTTCAATGTACAACGCAAGGCAATAAACATCTGTGTGTGATGGTCGATCATTTCACCAGATATTGTGAGTTAGTTCCTATTCCAGACAAGACTGCCGAGACAGTAGCTAAAGCGTTTAAGGAACGTATAATATGTAGACACACCACTCCTAAATCCTTAGTATCCGATAATGGAGGTGAATTTTGCAACGAGATTCTAGAAAACCTATGTGCCTTGTATAAGATTACTAAATCTACCATTGTTCCACACCATCCTGCCAGCAATGGTTTAGCGGAAAGAACTAAAAAAAAAGTACTCGATGTCTTGAGAGCCACTGTTAATCCCAATAGTTCAACCTGGGATGAAGTTATACCTGATGTTCAATGTGCTATAAATTCTGCTTTCAATGCTTCTATAGGTGATACGCCGCATTACGCCTTGTATGGTGTTGACAAGCGTTTGCCTTATGAGTTGTTATATTCTAATCCAAAACCGTCGTATAACCCTGATGATTTCATAGCAACTCGTACCAGCCAAGCTCAGAGTGTTTTCAGAAGAATCCGTGAAACACTTCATAAGTCAACAGCAGAATTTACTAGAGTAACTAATACTAAAGCCAAACCGACTAAAGTTCAAGTAGGGTCCAGAGTCATGTTGTTCAACTTTAACAAAACTTCAGCAATGCCTAAATTAGACCAAAAGTTTGTTGGCCCGTATCGAGTAGTTGAATATATCAAGGGCAATAAGTATAAAGTTAGAGAACTTAGTACGGGTAAGTGTAAAGAATCGCATCTAGATCATATGAAGTTAGTATGTGACGAAGACGAAGCCCCTGACGACGAGACTGTTGTGACTGACAATGATAATCCGTCTGACCCAGTACATTCAACTTCTAGTAGTGAGTCAGAGGGACAACCTGATTGTCGTTACTCCTTGCGTACACGACAAGTGTTGAGAAACCCCCAAGTATCATTTGTTGATATCAGTGTAGACCCTCCTCAATCAGAAGTTGAGTTACCTACTGTAACAGAGTTTGATCCACCCAGAGATGATAACCATTCTGTATATGTAAATCTTACCCTAGCAGAGTTGGGGTTAAATGTAAATAGACTGTACAATTAGATGATTGAGTTAAGAGAAATTGTCGACTGTGTGTTTTGTTACTAAGTGTTCATTATCTAAAAATTTTTTTTTGTGTGTTCATGTTCCCTGCGAGTTCTGAGCTTTAACAGTTGACCGTGCTAGCCGAGTCTCTCTTTTTCTGTTAAAACGTCTTCCTTGTAAATATATTTATTCTTCCTCAGAACCCGCTGAGTGCATGAATACAGATTGATCGATCAAATTTGCAATTGTTTTATATCTAGATCCATTAAATTTCTCTTAAGTACCATTAACTCAAGAAGTGCGAGAGTAAGATTAATCTTGATCAGTTCAAAGTTTTAATGTGTTTGCTATTGTATAGATTCATCCAGTACCACCTGTCTGTTCAGTCTATAGAGTTGTATAGTATGCCGAGACGTCATACGATAACATGGCCGAGCTGTCGTGTCAGTATCATATATACACTTGTGTAGTGTATCTTTCCTTTTATACAGCTGGTCCCTTTGCGTGTGACGTCACGGTACCCGCTGACGTCAGAGGCTCAGCGCATGTGCACAGCCTCTCATAGGCACTCGCTCTCACTAACGTTAGACCTACAGGCGAGACAGACGGGTGGCTGGACTCTCCTTCACTTACTGTAAATATACCGTAACCATCCAACAAGGAGTATCTTTGACCTCCTATATATCTCTCTCAAGACCCACGCGACACGACATACATAAAATAGTGTATATAGCAGAGGCAACATGCGAGGTACGAGATTTTAGGTCAGCTGTAAGCAATGTTAGGTCAAGTTTAAGCCTCGTCGAGGCAAAATCCCCTGACCGCTGTGTTGCGATGTGGATTTGGTGAGGCATGGTGAAGGATCATGTGGGTGTGGTGAGGCATGGTGAAGGATCATATGGGTGTGGCGAGGCATGGTAAAGGATCATGTGGGTGTGGTGAGGCATGGTGAAGGATCATGTGGATGCGGTGAGGCATGGTGAAGGATGTGGGTGTGGTGAAGCATGGTGAAGGATCATGTGGATGTGGTGAGGCATGGTGAAGGATCATGTGGGTGTGGTGAAAGATCATGTGGACTTGGGTGGAGGAGATGCTATAGTTGCCTAAATTTTATTTAGTAGTGTTAGAAGCAACGAAGTGAGAGGCTTCGAAGCACTGACGCCTTATTAATTTAGGTTCGATGGCCTTCTGAGTCCCTGTAAACACCGCCAGCGTTGTTTACATATTAAACGCTTACTTGTACTCACTAGGCGGTAGATAGGTTCTTCCCAGTTTCTCCTAAGTATTCTTTATTATAATGTCTTTGCAGGATGGCCTAGACTCCAGCCCTAGAAGCCGGTGAAGACATACTCGTGTAGTAGGGATGACTAAAGCAATGCTTGAATTGTACATAGAAACATTGAAGATCATCGATCCTGAATTACGATGTTGAAGCATCCCAGTGGAGATGCTTCAGCATTTCCACAATGAACTTTCGCCATGCCTTACCACGCTCACATCGCAACACACCGACTGACGTGAGTGTGGCAATGTCAGGTCAGACTTAAACCTGACCTGACATTGCCTATACTTAACGAAGGTCTTTGAAAGTATAAGTAACTACAGTAGCCATGATAAAGTTACTCCTGTTAAGAGTATGAGTAGTGTTGTGGCCATCGTCACTACACAGAACTAAGAAATTCTCACATGGGAAGTGGCGTGTAGGATATTCTGTGCCCTGTGTGTGCAGTCCTGGATAAAGTAGAATAAGAAGTAGAGGCCAGCGAAAACTTGATTTATGTAGTCTCAATCTTCCTCGAAAAATACCGAGAGCTGTTAAGAAGAAACCAGTAACCACTCCTCATTTGGTCTGACTGTTATGGTGCTACAAAAAGTGTTTTTGTTCATGCGTATTGACGGACTTTCTGTATGTACACCTTGAAGGAAAGGGTGTCACTGTCAGGTGTCACTGTCAGGTGTCCCGCAGAGGAGGAGGATGTCAAGGAAGGGGACACAGGCGTTAGGTGGCTACTATGGAATGGTTTCGACACCCAGGACACTAAAGTTATCTAACACTTTATAAATTTCTCTTTAATACTTTTGTTAATAATATTTAACCTATTTGTAAAATTCCATTCTGATACCTGTAGCATTTGTTCTGAAGATCTCCTTGCACAGGATGTTGGGCTCTACCAAATGGATTAGCTCATTTAATGAGGCACAAATCTAATTCCCTTTCTATACGTAACCACATGACACGGTTGGCCGGATAGAGCGTGCCGTGCCAGATTAGCGCCATCCACGGGTGTGACGCTATGGGAGGAGCATCGTAATTGGTTTCCAGCGGGTGAAGATCCATTTTCCGCCACACAGCAGCTTCTTTTCCCCATCATGCAAATGAGGCAGTGAGTCACCACGGTCCTGTCACCCACGCCCGCCTGTCACCCACGCCCGCTTATCCAACACACAACAAAAAATTAAGTGGCATACACCCATCCGGCCCACCACAAACCTGTTGATCTTTTACCGAGGCCTGTCGATCCTACATATCCTCAGCTAGACTACAAATGCTTGGAGAGTTACCCTCTTGCTCATGATTCCATTTAAGCTCACCAGTGGTAATGAAGAGCTGAGGAACAGCCCTGCTGATGTTAGTAATGTTGCTTGGATTATATACTCTTTAAGAATATAAGAATAGAGGAACACTGCAGTAAACATTCTGGGCTACGCTAGGCAGGTCGTACTCACGCCCATTTATCCCAGTCTTGTACCTGTCGGTGACGGGAAAATACATTGCAGAATGTCATAAATTTTACTAGGAAATAAATTCACTTGAAATAACGTCTCATTTGTCAAATGGCCTGAATAAATTTTATCTTTCCACCTGAACATGTGTATGATAGCACAAAGTTACTTTTTAAGTATAATAATGTGTTTGGTTGTGTTAGGGTATACAAGGTTAGATATTTTATCAATATAATGCTGAGACATGAGGGAGGGGGACCTATTCAGTTTTGAAGGAATGCAGTAGTAGTAGTAGTAGTAGTAGTAGTAGTAGTAGTAGTGGTGGTGGTGGTGATCATATAAACGAATAAATATGTAATTTGTTGTATGTGGTAGTAGTGGTCAGGTTTGACGTGCGATGAATGTGTTATACACTTAAAGAATAAGATACATGTACAACATCTGGGTATCGTTACTGATAGATGTTTCGCACAAATATAGGGACATGAGAACGAAGCCTCATGTAGTGGAACCAGTGGGAGTAGAGCAATGCAGTAGAGGCAGATATGGTCACATGTAGGCGGGGGCCACTGGGAAAAGTAGGTCAGGCCTAGGTGGGCCAAAAATTTAGCATTCTAAATGTAGGGACATCATCTAATTTACTGCAAGGAGGCTAATTATGATCAGTCTAGTAGGCCCTGTGGGCAGGGCCTACTAGTGGAAGTAGGTCATGCCCATAAGGTCGACCAGAGATTCAGAATATCCAGAGTATCTTTTATTGTCTGCTCTAAGATTCCTCGGTGTTGATATGTTAGACAAGTATATTTTAATCAAAGGAATATATTACTTACAAGTTGATGAATAAGACAAATGTGCAACACCTGGGAATCTTTATGTTGAGACATTTCGCCCTACAGAGATAATTATCAATCCCATACAGGGACTTTGGGAATAAGGCACATGCAATCATAATAATTATTGTTAGAGACATTTTCGCCACCAGTGGCGAAACGTCTCCTTCAATTCATCAGCATTAACTTACCTGTACTTGTATAATGAAGAGATATGAGACTGGACCCTTTTCATCCTCACGCAGTGGAGTCTTTTATCTTCTTGTAACTTATCCTCACGCTAACGCGTTAGCGTGAGGGGTAAGCTGCAAGAGTGTGGTAGCCAGGAGGTGTCACATTCCTGGCTGTGAGAGGCCAGCTAGGCTCCCAGGATATGTGACAACCTGAAAACTGAAAGTATTTCCTTGTTCTTTCACCGTGACACGTTGAGAGGAGGGAAAAATTGAAAATATGGAGAGAGAGAGAGAGAGAGAGAGAGAGAGAGAGAGAGAGAGAGAGAGAGAGAGAGAGAGAGAGATAAACTAACTTAGACACATAGGAGGAGGGTTAAATAAATAAAAAAAAAAAATGAATTACCATTAAATAAACAAACAGTTGATGCTGAGAAGCAACAAACTTCATAGACTAAATGAAAAAAATAATATAACGATAAAAGAAGAAAACTTAAAATAGGAAAATATGAAAGTATGTGGTGGGGATTTAACAGGAGTGGCACTGAGCCACGACCAACACCCTCAGTGGCTGGCTTTTTTAGGGCCATGAGAGGGATGGCAAGGATGGAGTGGAAAAACTGGGTTAGGATGAAAGTGAAAAAAAAAGATTGTACTCAACCACAAACTTAATACGTGGGTCCCTCACAGTGCCAGCCTCACTGTTGGTCCCAAACTGTATGTCTCACACTGTGGGCCCCTCACTGTGTGTTTCTCACTATGAGTCCCAACCTGAGGGGTCCCTCACTGTGGGTCCTTCACTGTGGGTCCATTACTGTAAGTTCCATATTGTTGGTCCATTACAGTGGGTCCTTCCCTTCACGAGGATTCCATTCTTTATGTGGATAAACTTGGCTCCTTTTAGCACTAGTCCCTCACTTAACACTGGTCCCTCACTTAACAATGGTCCTTCACTTAACACTGGTCCCTCACTTAACAATGGTCCTTCACTTAACACTGGTCCCTCACTTAACACTGGTCCTTCACTTAACACTGGTCATTCACTTAACACTGGTCATTCACTTAACACTGGTTATTCAGTTAACACTGGTTATTCACTTAACACTGGTTATTCACTTAACACTGGTCCCTTACTTAACACTGGTCCTTCACTTAACACTGGTTATTCACTTAACACTGGTCCTTCACTTAACACTGGTCCTTCACTTAACACTGGTCCTTCACTTAACACTGGTTATTTACATAACACTGGAACCCCTCACTTAACACGGGGCCCACTCTTGACGCGGGAGCTCCACTTAACACGGGGCCCACTCTTGACGCGGGACCTCCACATAACACGGGGCCCACTCTTGACGCGGGAGCTCCACTTAACACAGGGCCCACTCTTGACGCGGACCTCCACTTAACACGGGGCCCACTCTTGACGCGGACCTCCACTTAACACGGGGCCCACTCTTGACGCGGAGCTCCACTTAACACGGGGCCCACTCTTGACGCGGGACCTCCACTTAACACGGGGCCCACTCTTGACGCGGACCTCCACTAACACGGGCCCACTCTTGACGCGGACCTCCACTTAACACGGGGCCCACTCTTGACGCGGGACCTCCACTTAACACGGGGCCCACTCTTGACGCGGGACCTCCACTTAACACGGGGCCCACTCTTGACGCGGGACCTCCACTTAACACGGGGCCCACTCTTGACGCGGGACCTCCACTTAACACGGGCCCACTCTTGACGCGGACCTCCACTTAGCACGGGGCCCACTCTTGACGCGGACCTCCACTTAACACGGGGCCCACTCTTGACGCGGGACCTCCACTTAACACGGGGCCCACTCTTGACGCGGGACCTCCACTTAACACGGGGCCCACTCTTGACGCGGGACCTCCACTTAACACGGGGCCCACTCTTGACGCGGGACCTCCACTTAACACGGGGCCCACTCTTGACGCGGGACCTCCACTTAACGAGACTCTCACATAACATTTCAACCTCACGAGGAACTCACCATCAGATTAATCACATGTAATTTATTCATTATTCACATATATTAGCTGAGCCAGGCAAGAGAAAAGCTCTTGTAATAATCTCAAACACATGAGTGTTTATCTACGTAGTCTCCCGGCAGCTGCGTAATGACGATAAAGTCTAATTGGTCCCCGCAAGAGACGTGTCACCCACATGAAGAGGATTTAATTTATATCGCCTATAAAAGCCTTTTTCTCCAGTCTCTTCTAATCTTTCCTGGTTAATAAAACATTTAATTACTGCTTACCGTCAGGTGTCGGAAACCAAGGCTATACGTAGTTAATATTTTTTATTTGCTCGCGCCCGCCCTTCTTAGTGGACGGGTGGGCGGTCTCTATGTTTGAGTGGGTATGATTTTTTTAACATCATTAGTCACATGGAAACTTTTAACTAAATATTTGAATACTTACAGGAGGTTGAGTCCTCTCACACGATATACCTCTTAGATGGACTGGCGTTTTTTAACGAATTTTCGTAATGGATGCTTCAGAAAACAGTCGCATAACACACGGGTATCTATTTATGTTTATAGGTGGTCAAGGACACTAAGGGTGTAAGGAAACTCACATTTTTTTTATTCCACCCAGCGGAATCGAACCGGGAGTCAAATACTCACACCACCGAGCTCCCCAGTACCACGGGTCTGTATTGAGCTCGTAAGAAAAGTCGTGGTTTATTAATGGAAGAACTAAGTATGAGGGAGTGAATTTTGAGACACTTGACTCAAAGCAGTAAAGAATATGCAATTTGTATGTGTTTGTGTGTTAAAAGCTGTTATAAACTACTACTGTCAGATGCGTGTTTACTTTCACATCCTGTCTTCACTCACCTCGAAGATTAGTAATTGTAGGGATAATAGGGATTGATAGTAAGCGTGTTCCTCACGTGTTTGTCACCATGTCCCTCACATGTGTCTCATCTTGTCCCTCACGTGCTTGTCACTGTCTCTCATGTGTGAAGAGTCACATTGTCCCTCGTGTGGTAACTTATAAGCAGCTTACAGCCTAAGCCAGACAATTCGAATGTATGTATAAGTTGATTCGTGTGGTTAAATGTACTAGATGTAACCCTTTATTAACCAGTTTACTGTTCATATCAATTAGTTTATTGTTCCTGTCAACCAGTTTATTGTTCCTATCAACTAATTTATTGTTCTCATCAGCCACTTTATTGTTCCTACCAAATATTTAATTGCTCCTATCACAATTACATTAATTTATTATATTGTTCCTATAATCCACTACATTGTTCCTATCATCCACTATATTGCTCCAATCATCCACTATATTGTTCCTATCATCCACTATATTGTTCCTATCACCCACTATATTGTTCCTATCACTCACTATATTGTTCCTATCACTCACTATATTGCTCCCATCACCCACTATATTGTTCCTATCACCCACTATATTGTTCCTATCATCCACTATATTGTTCCTATCACCCACTATATTGTTCCTATCACCCACTATATTGTTCCTATCACTCACTATATTGTTCCTATCATCCACTATACTGTTCCTATCATCCACAATATTGCTCCCATCACCCACTATATTGTTCCTATCACCCACTATATTGTTCCTATCACCCACTATATTGTTCCTATCATCCACTATATTGTTCCTATCACTCACTATATTGTTCATATCACCCACTATATTGTTCCTATCACCCACTATATTGTTCCTATCACCCACTATATTGTTCCTATCACTCACTATATTGTTCCTATCATCCACTATATTGTTCCTATCATCCACTATATTGTTCCTATCACCCACTATATTGTTCCTATCACTCACTATATTGTTCCTATCACTCACTATATTGCTCCCATCACCCACTATATTGTTCCTATCACCCACTATATTGTTCCTATCATCCACTATATTGTTCCTATCACCCACTATATTGTTCCTATCACCCACTATATTGTTCCTATCACTCACTATATTGTTCCTATCATCCACTATATTGTTCTTATCACCCACTACATTGTTCCTATCATCCACTATATTGTTCCTATCATCCACTATATTGTTCCTATCACCCACTATATTGTTCCTATCACCACTATATTGTTCCTATCACCCACTATATTGTTCCTATCATCCACTATATTGTTCCTATCATCCACTATATTGTTCCTATCATTCACTATATTGTTCCTATCACCCACTATATTGTTCCTATCACCCACTATATTGTTCCTATCATCCACTATATTGTTCCTATCATCCACTATATTGTTCCTATCACCCACTATATTGTTCCTATCACCCACTATATTGTTCCTATCACCCACTATATTGTTCCTATCATCCACTATATTGTTCCTATCACTCACTATATTGTTCCTATCATCCACTATATTGTTCCTATCATCCACTATATTGTTCCTATCACTCACTATATTGTTCCTATCATCCACTATATTGTTCCTATCATCCACTATACTGTTCCTATCATCCACAATATTGCTCCCATCACCCACTATATTGTTCCTATCACCCACTATATTGTTCCTATCATCCACTATATTCCTATCATCCACTATATTGTTCCTATCATCCACTATATTCCTATCATCCACTATATTGTTCCTATCACCCACTATATTGTTCCTATCATCCACTATATTCCTATCACCCACTATATTGTTCCTATCACCCACTATATTGTTCCTATCACCCACTATATTGTTCCTATCACCACTATATTGTTCCTATCACCCACTATATTGTTCCTATCACCCACTATATTGTTTCTATCACCCACTATATTGTTCTTATCACCCACTACATTGTTCCTATCATCCACTATATTGTTCCTATCACCCACTATATTCCTATCACCCACTATATTGTTCCTATCACCCACTATATTGTTCTTATCACCCACTACATTGTTCCTATCACCCACTATATTGTTCCTATCACCCACTATATTGTTCTTATCACCCACTACATTGTTCCTATCATCCACTATATTGTTCCTATCACCCACTATATTCCTATCACCCACTATATTGTTCCTATCACCCACTATATTGTTCTTATCACCCACTACATTGTTCCTATCATCCACTATATTGTTCCTATCATCCACTATATTGTTCCTATCACCCACTATATTGTTCCTATCACCCACTATATTGTTCCTATCACCCACTATATTGTTCATATCACCCACTATATTGTTCCTATCACCCACTACATTGTTCTTATCACCCACTACATTGTTCCTATCATCCACTACATTGTTCCTATCATCCACTATATTGTTCTTATCACCCACTACATTGTTCCTATCATCCACTACATTGTTCCTATCATCCACTATATTGTTCCTATCATCCACTATATTGTTCCTATCATCCACTATATTGTTCCTATCATCACTACATTGTTCCTATCATCCACTATATTGTTCCTATCATCCACTATATTGTTCCTATCATCCACAATATTGTCCTATCACCCACTATATTGTTCCTATCACCCACTATATTGTTCCTATCATCCACTATATTCCTATCATCCACTATATTGTTCCTATCACCACTATATTTTCCTATCATCCACTATATTGTTCCTATCATCCACTATATTGTTCCTATCATCCACTATATTCTCCTATCACCCACTATATTGTTCCTATCACCCACTATATTGTTCCTATCACCCACTATATTGTTCCTATCACCCACTATATTGTTCCTATCACCCACTATATTGTTCCTATCACCCACTATATTGTTTCTATCACCCACTATATTGTTCTTATCATCCACTAATTGTTCCTATCATCCACTATATTGTTCCTATCACCCACTATATTGTTCCTATCACCCACTATATTGTTCCTATCACCACTATATTGTTCCTATCACCCACTATATTGTTCCTATCACCCACTATATTGTTCCTATCACCCACTATATTGTTCTTATCACCCACTACATTGTTCCTATCATCCACTATATTGTTCCTATCACCCACTATATTCCTATCACCCACTATATTGTTCCTATCACCCACTATATTGTTCTTATCACCCACTACATTGTTCCTATCATCCACTATATTGTTCCTATCACCACTATATTGTTCTATCACCCACTACATTGTTCCTATCATCCACTATATTGTTCCTATCACCCACTATATTCCTATCACCCACTATATTGTTCCTATCACCCACTATATTGTTCTTATCACCCACTACATTGTTCCTATCATCCACTATATTGTTCCTATCATCCACTATATTGTTCTATCACCACTATATTGTTCCTATCATCCACTATATTGTTCTATCATCCACTATATTGTTCCTATCACCCACTATATTGTTCCTATCACCACTACATTGTTCTTATCACCCACTACATTGTTCCTATCATCCACTACATTGTTCCTATCATCCACTATATTGTTCTTATCACCCACTACATTGTTCCTATCATCCACTACATTGTTCTTATCATCCACTATATTGTTCCTATCATCCACTATATTGTTCCTATCATCCACTATATTGTTCCTATCATCCACTACATTGTTCCTATCATCCACTATATTGTTCCTATCACCCACTATATTGTTCTTATCATCCACTATATTGTTCCTATCATTCACTATATTGTTCCTATCATCCACTATATTGTTCCTATCATTCACTATATTGTTCCTATCATCCACTATATTGTTCCTATCATCCACTATATTGTTCCTATCACCCACTATATTGTTCCTATCACCCACTATATTGTTCCTATCATCCACTATATTGTTCCTATCATCCACTATATTGTTCCTATCATTCACTATATTGTTCCTATCACCCACTATATTGTTCCTATCACCCACTATATTGTTCCTATCACCCACTATATTGTTCCTATCATCCACTATATTGTTCCTATCATCCACTATATTGTTCCTATCACCCACTATATTGTTCCTATCATCCACTATATTGTTCCTATCACCCACTATATTGTTCCTATCATCCACTATATTGTTCCTATCACTCACTATATTGTACGAAGTCTTCGGTTATTAGAAGTTGTTTAATCACTGGGCTCATGTTAAGTACATAATGCAGCGGAAAACCCGTAAGGGTAATACAGCGTCTGAATAGTGGAGATACTCAATATTCACTCACGAGAGGGTAGCTCCAAGTCCTTGGATAAAGAGTCCTCAGCGAGCATCAATGCACACCAAGTGAAGAGATTATATTCACAGAAAGCACTAAACCTGTGCGGACAATCACTGATTTTGAAGTTACTGTCTTGCTAGAGGCGTGTCGACATTACAGCTCAAAACTAAAAATATTCCCTAGCCCTCCTTCAGAGTGCAGGCACTGTACTTCCCACCTCCAGGACTCAAGTCCAGCTGATCGGCTTCCCTGAATTCCTTCATAAATATTACTTTGCTCACACTCCAACAGCACGTCAAGTCATAAAATCCACTAGCCGCCACTCATTCCTATTAAAACGCCCACAAACGCCTATTATTATTATATTCAGTTTGATGCACTTAATTTGGACGTGTCCTACATCACATGGGGAGTAGAATAGGTGTAGGTTAATCAAGTTTGATCCAAGATTGAAAATTAATTAAACTGAAAAAAATAATATGCGTCGAACCCTCAAGGGTCACAGTGCACTGTGAAGTGTAAGGGTAAGTAAGGTTTAGTGAAGCGGGGGTTAGTGTGGGTGTAAAATTTATGACAGAGCATAAAGGCGCTTGCAGTGAAAGGATGAGGAAATAAGAGGGATTTTCTTGGTTTCTTTCCTAAGGAAGACAAAAGATTGTTTGTGCCAATGCTGAGATTCTGATCTTTTACCAATAAAATATTTGCGTCCTGGGAAGGAAATATATGCTAATATATATATATATATATATATATATATATATATATATATATATATATATATATATATATATATATACGTATATTCAAATAGATAAAACAAAAGTCTTGTAAAAATGTTTTATTATTTACAAATCTATCGATAAGTTTTCTTGGAAAACATGGATGATATGTTGCAGTCCATTTCACGCCGCGCCTCTGACGCATCTGTGCACGCAGATGTGTGCACTTGTGTATGCAGCTGTGTGCACATGTGTATGCAGGGGTATGCAAGTGTGTGAACACTTGTACATACAGGTATGTACACAGGTGAGTAGGTGGAACAGGAGTGCTGTGATGCACAGTCATAGGATTAGAATTTCACAATTTTCTCATATGTGCAAGAAGATAACCATAAGCTTTTACAGATGTGTACAAGTTCACACATGGAAGGTATATATAGCCGGCTATCACAAAAAGTGCCCAAAATCAGCTGTACATGGATAATGTTTACAAGTGCATATGTGTGTGTACACAGTCACACAGGCAGGTATACACGAATGACTACACATGTGCACATATGCGAAGTTGGTAACAGATGTGCACATGTACACACAAACAACTGTACACGGGTGGCAGCCACAGGTGAAAACATGTTACTAAGCAGTTTAAAACTAGTGATGTACATTTATACAAGTTAAATATATTGACAGAATCTGATAGACTTAACCTTCAACAAATATCTTTGCGTAGGGTTAGTTATTCTCACTAGTGGTACGTAGCAGAGAGAGAGAGAGAGAGAGAGAGAGAGAGAGAGAGAGAGAGAGAGAGAGAGAGAGAGAGAGAGAGAGAGAGAGAGAGAGAGAGAGAGAAGAATGTTTAAGATAAGATAAAGATGGAACGACAGCTACCTTCGAGATTACGTCAGTCATTCAGTAAGACCTGGGTGGATTATACCTGGACTTAAGTGGCTGCTCTTTCAGCCTCGCCAAAGAATAATAAGAACGCCTATTGTACATTCCACTTTCCCCTCACGTTCCTATAAAAGAGAATTCCGAGAACAATTAAGCGTTCAGATTTTTATTCCAGTTTCAGAAATGAAGTCATTCTGATCACAATAAAATCCGCAGTTTTCCATTTTTGTGTTTATATATTCTATCTCTTCTTCCAACAGTACAAAAATTGGTAATTAGGCCAAGTAATATTGATTTAGTAAGTCAAAGATCTATTTACAAACGTTACTACAGTACCTTAACAAGGTATATATATATATATATATATATATATATATATATATATATATATATATATATATATATAAATTACAAAACTTCATTCAATCCTACAAAGACCCAATTACACTACAAGATCTAACAAGCCAAAAAGTAGACAACGACTGCCTTGTATTTATGATATAAAGATACATAATGTACATCTATATACAGAGACTCTAAGGTTAAACAAAGCCGTCATGGGTTACTTGAGCAGCTCGATGAAATTCTACACTCTCTTGCTGGTGGTGGTGTGGTTGTCCTGCTGGTGGTGGTGTGGTGCTCCTGCAGGTGGTGGTGTGGTGCTCCTGCAGGTAGTGACGAAATCTGATACTGACTTTCAAATGTTTCATTATTGGATCTCGTGTACCATAAATATAAATAATTTAAGACGCGATAACGAGTCACAGAAAAGCATTCCTTTTTGACATCATGAGAGAAAATCACATGTAGGCAAAGAAACCTCTTTGAAAACCATTTCCAATGTCAAAGTAAATGACATAAAAGTTTCCTAGCAACCATTTGTAATCTGTGAGTTTGTATCACTATTATGTCTATATAATACTTAGTCTCATTGGCACAAAATTAATTATACTGAAATATTTTTGGTTTCTCGGTTTCATTTATTTTTCGTCACTCAACTTTCCTTTTATAATGAGACGGATTGAAATTGATTTTATGGCTTTTGAAATCATTATAATAGACCAAACACCAAATTTTATGGCAGGAAGGTTTTTAACTGTTCACATGATACCCCTTAGTTGAGTAGAGATACACTGAGAAAACGTTCGACAATTAGAAACTAGTATTTCTCGTTAAAGTTGTATATTTTACAAGAGTAAATTTATAACTTGTCAGTATAAACACGAGAACATCTCACAAGTAAGCATAACACCTCACTCCAAGTAGTCAAGGGTGTAGCCCAGGTTTTTACGCTGGAGGAACATGAGAATCTCCCAGAAGGGTGGTCGCTGGCGGTCGTTGGGTCTCCAACAGGCAGCCATCATGTCGTACAACTCGCGGGGACAGAGTGCCGGCTGCGGCAGTACCATCATACCGGAGCCGTCGTCGTGGTAACAGTGAGACACATTCTCCAACACCCCGTCGTCACTAAGCTCGTCGTAAGGCTGCCGGCGGGCCATGGTCAGTATCTCCCACATTGTTACCCCGAACGCCCACACGTCGCTCTTGGTGGAAAATCGTCCCTGAAGGACAGATTCCCACGCCATCCACCTGATGGGCAGGAGAGCACGACTATCACTCAGCCGATAATAATCGTTAGAATATAGAGGCCTGCTCATTCCAAAGTCTGAAATCTTTATGGTGAGGCTTCTGCCCACCAGACAGTTACGTGTTGCTAGGTCACGGTGGACGACGTTCAGTGTCTCTAGGTATTTCATTCCCGACGCAATCTGTGTGACTATATAAATAAGAGCACCGTAACTTACAAATGATGGCTCTTTTATGCTTGTAGAAACCCCTTTGAATGACACACTTGATATACCTTCCGTCACATGTCTTCGAAGAAACTGGTAGAGATCACCATAGTCCATATACTCCAGCAACATGCATAGTGGCTCAGAGGTGTTCACTACACCCAGTAGCTTTACAATGTTCTGATTATCAACTCTGCTAAGAACACGACACTCTTTTCTAAAATCTTCCTTGGCATCTTCACTTGCACCAACCTTCAGGCTCTTCATGGCCACTCTCCGGCAGCCGATCCCTGTAGCATCCTTTAATTCACACAGCTGCACCACACCAAAAACTCCTTCTCCCAGGTTCTCAACAACCCGGAGATGTGTTCTAGGCACCTCCGGTACTCGTCGCTCCTTACCTAAACTGGTGTCATCAGCTACAGCATAAATGACAGTGCCAGTCACACCTTGAATGTGTGAAGGCTGGCACAGAAGCGGTGCGGTGTAATACTCCTGATCAGGAGGTGGGGGAAGAGACGGTACAGGAGCCAATGGTACATCTCGCAGATTGCACACTGTAGGCAAAGTTGCTGGTGGCTGAGTCAGTGGAACAGGAGGTGGAGGAGGTGAATAAACCTCGGAAAATGGTGGAGGAGGCGTCATGTTTACATCTGGAATAGCATAATCCACAGAATCATCAGTGTCAGTGGGAAGTGGACACTTGAGAGGAATCTCTGACGAAGTGACGGTGTGTCCCAGAGTGTAGTAACCAGGGTTGTGTATAGGACCTTTGAAAGGTTCCTGGTACATGGCTGTGGTCTCTTCATCCATCGTTACATGCCCATACAATTTTCCTTTTGCCTTGGCATATCCATTGGATACAGGTGACAGATTCACATTGATGTGCAAGTCTTTCATCTTCATTGACACTTTTCTCGAGTCCATGCCAGTGTCAGATGATGAAGGCGACTTTTTATTAGACTTTCTAGTAAGCCATTTGTGGTAGTATTTTACACCCAGAACCACAGGCAATGTGCCAAATATTAAGGCAACAAATATAAGACCACCCAACAGCAAAGCAGAGGTCTCCTCTGCTGGGACCACAGATGTGCGCTCCTCCACAAATCTTTCCTCGTTCATCTTCTCGGTAGACACAGACAAAGTTACATCTTCATCTGTCAAGTTGCAGTGACATGGCACTGCAAAGAAATAATTGTAAAAGCACATTAGTCTTTATTCCTTAATGGGCTGCAATGATATTCACTTACATTCAATGGCACTCTAATAACCAATGCTGAGAGCTTACTACTTGGAGAAAATATTCCTGTTAAAATTGTATAGATTCTTTCTCACCTGAATCAAATGAGACTTCTGAGATCATGATCCACTTGAGGGCGAAATACAATTGCAGCTTGATGTATTTGGCAGCAGCGTTGTGGAGTCTGATGGTGACGTTGCGAGCATTTTCAAAGATTCGGTCCACCACGTATTCATACTCGACGGCCTCCTGAGCGTGGAAGTGTTCCCCGCCCATACTGAACAGAACACGGGCGTGCGAGAACACCTGTATGGTAAACAAACACAAATCTGGTAATGAAAAGAAGTTTATATATAAATTACAAAAAAAATGATAGAGACTCTTGAAGAGTGTCTCGCTCAAAGGCTGAAAACCATTATTTTTTTTTATCTTTCTTTTAATTTACTTTACAATAGCTAGATAATATATATGGTACTCTAGCG
Source organism: Cherax destructor (assembly GCA_009830355.1). Taxonomy (NCBI): domain Eukaryota; kingdom Metazoa; phylum Arthropoda; class Malacostraca; order Decapoda; family Parastacidae; genus Cherax; species Cherax destructor. The sequence continues at coordinate 589,761 of WNWK01000150.1, forward strand.
CCATGAAAAGAGAACATGTGCTTTTGTACATTTAATAAATTTCTTTTGTTTTGTAGGATATTCAGATATTGCGTAAATTTTATAAAGGCTAATATTTAACACGAATATGTGTTTCTGGTATTCATTTGCTTTGCAAAATCAACTGTGAGTCTTTGCTCTTACTTGGCACTCCAGATGGCCCTTTCAACTAACCTAATTGTGCACACTTATCACACAAGCTGCTTGAGATAACATAGGACAGTGGCCTACCTGGGAATCCTTGGTAAACAAGTTGTTGGCATAGATGTGGACTGCCGAAAAATTCCTGACCGAATCGAATTCGAAGGTAATCTCTACTGGCTGCCCCTGGCGTGTGGTGTTCTTCCAGCCGACCCACTCGTAGCCTGTAAGGGAGCTACTGGTCATCATCTACAATAATACACTCAGAATCTTGAATATTATATAGAGTTGAATAAGTGCATGGCCCGAAAAACTCGGAAATTTGGAAGTGTGGGATAAGTGAATCATATTTAACCTAGATATAAAACGAAATATTTCCAGTGAAGAACATAAATTGTTTGAGTGGTGCTGGGGACCGAAATGGCGTCTTTGTGATTGAAACTCCACAGTTGTATCGATTCAGCAGCAAAAGTGTAAAAAAAGATTTCTTACAAATTTTGTTACTTTCACGATATGGCGAGATTCTCATTTCAAGAGTTTAGATGTGTGGTAACTGAATAGATGTTACTCTGTACCTATTTGAGTGAACTATATTCCCTTAAAAAAGCTTGGGTGGGTGAATATACCCCGAATATAGCATGAGTGAACAGCGTTACTCAACATCTTGGATGTGTGTGGCAACTGGAAATCGCACAACCGCAAAGCAACAATAAACTATACTAGGTCTAGGGGAGAGCACGCAAGAGACTACAACTGCCGTCCTGAGGCAGTATACTTGAAAAGTATCCTTCATTACTTTCAGTAGGAACTTACTCCAACCTTTAATTTAGGCAAATTACTCTCACTGGGGAAGACAGTAGAGGGTACATATTACTCCATTTCTTCCGGTGATGAAGGTTATAATGACAGAGGTGTGGGTCAGTGCTCTGAGCTGCAGGGGTGACCTCTTCATCACTGTCCTTTAGTCAGGGTATATGCACCAAGAGGTGTATATTTCTCAGGTGTATACATGAATAATTTACTTAAATCCCTACTTTGAAGATTAAAGTGTTTTCGACCGGTGGTGTACATGTAAATTAAGTAGTCGATAAGTTTTAAACCTCACAAATTAAACTATGCCTTAATGTTTCGCATCGCGAGCATTAAGAATCTTAGAATATATAATACAGGTATACTGTACGTAATTTTAAAAGGTAATTCGAAAACAATAACTTTATTTGCAGGTAAGGAATATATAGCAAATTAGATTTAAAATTCTCAACGTATCCATATTTTTTTTTTGGCGAGTCGAACTGGAGTCTGAGAAAATGAGAGTCCACCCTCCTAACCACCCGAACAGGATACTCTCCAACCTGCCACATTCGGAAGCTACTGGACACTTGCAGACGCCACCAACTGTGACCCAACTGCTACAATTTTTACCGAGACCATCTTTCAGTGGTGGAAACAAGAGCAGACTCAAGATTTTGTCTCCCTTTATCATCTATAAACTATGTAACAGACGTTTGTAACAAACCAGGGGGGCGCTGGCTGAATCGTTAGAAAGCTGGACTGTCATTTTCACAGACCCCAGTTCGAATCTCTGAAAAACCTATGGAGTGTTACAAGCACCAATTAAATTTTCATAATTCATTTTCAAAGGAATTTTAATATTTCACATTATATAAAAAAGAGAAAAGTATCGGAGAATTTGCGTGAAAACTGAAGATGGAGAATTCCACTTAATGTGTAGACATCACTACGAATACTTAAAAAAAAAATCCAATAGATTGGAAAGAAGATATACCTGTTTCCAAGACGTAAAATATATGTGAAATGGTTAAGAGAACAGGTTCTGATAATTAATGGTACTATAATAACATGATTTTTAAATAAAGAATAATGAGAGGGATTACAACCAAAGTTTCCAGAGGGAAAAATCTGTTTTCCTTGTCAACCGATATTTCATATCGATACGGAAGGCCGTGTTAAGGGCAGTGTCACAAGGTACCATTGTGGATTTTCAGTGCGAAATTACAAGAAGCAACATCAGGATGATGACAAAGTTAAACGATTAGATTTTAGATCTAGAAGTCGAAGCAGCTAGTTACTGTGCACCACAAATCTATCCTATGTAAAATAATGCAAGGGACATGGATACACAAAAGGCCTAGGTACTAGGACATATATAAGTAAACAAATATATTACAATCATAACTAGAAAACTTGTTCAAAATTTCTAGTATTTTCACTATTAAGATAACTTGACATACCACAGTTACCAGTTCACCAAGGTACCACGAGTTAAAATAAATATGAGAATCCTTTGCAATGCGAAATGACATGTACTGTACATGGTATGATTGATGGCGTGAGAACTTCCACACTGAGACCTAGGTTCGAATCTCACCCCCCTCCTCATTGATATGTGACCGCTACCTTACCTCGTCCCATGGCTAGAGCGTCAACACGGAAGTTGGTATGACCCATCTCGCCGTCGGTGAGTTGACCCAAGCCCCCGGAAAGCCAGCCATCCTTGCGGGAGCCGTCATAGGTCAAGTCAGTGAGTGCTGTATCGCTGCCTCTGGGGTCACCGTCAGACATGCTATACGATACAAGCCCATCTGGAGGGGAAGTAAAACAAACAGTAAGAGTTAAACGTATACTTTAAATAGTTTTGTACCATCAGGGAATCTTTTATACTTTTATATATTTATTTGTGCATTTATAAAAGATGGGGGTCTCAGGGAGAAATTAAAATGTTTTTCCTCGAAGCATTTTTATCTACTCCCAGGTTACTAGGGGCCGTGGTGTATTGTGCGTTCTAGCTTTTCAGTATTCAGTTAATCGGTATCTGCACATTTATTTACGCACTCTCTCTCTCTCTTCCATGAGGCAGTGGAACAGAATTCTTCCTACGTAAGCCATGCGTGTCGTGGGTTAGTAACCCCATCTCCTGTACACATTACTAAAGTTAAACTTTCGTTTTTCTTTTTAGGTCACCCTGCCTCGGTGGGATATAGAAGATTTGATAATATATATATATGTCGTGCGAATAGGTAAAACTAGTCAATTAACAAGAACTCATTTAAAATTAAGTCTTTTCTAAAAATTTCTCTTATACGTTTAAAGATATATTTTTTCATTTATGTTAATGTAAAAACTAATAATTTTGTACCAAAAGAATCTTAGAGAGAGAGAGAGAGAGAGAGAGAGAGAGAGAGAGAGAGAGAGAGAGAGAGAAATATGCATACGGTTGATATACTTTTGAAGAATTCCGAGAGTTTTTCTACTCCCAGAGCCCGGCCTTGGGCCAGGCTCATCTGATGTTTGCCTGGTCAACCAGGCTGTTGCTGCTGATGGGCCGTGGCCCACATATCCATCACAGCCTGGTTGATCTGTAAAACACTTGTCCCAGCAGTGTTTCTGATAAGATGTTGTATAATCTGGTGCCACGGATGTTGATACATGCAGATACCAAACTGAATATTGAGAAGGAAGACTACAGAATACACCACGATCCCTATTGATTCTTTCCGTTGAGAACTACAGTATTACAGACTAGTTACTTCTATTTCCTACTAGTTTTGTATAAATTAGTTTACCAAATGCTCTGTCCCTACCCTCCACTCCTTATGCCCAAACCTTCAAAAAAGATAAAAGGGCTATTGTTCTTATAGGTTTTGTTTTAACGTGTGTATGTTTGCACTGACCTGAGTACTGGCAGCCGTAGAGTTCAACCCTCATGCACACGGTCCTAGGGTGGTCACTATAGGGAAGGAACCTTACCCGCGCCGCTATCATGGGTGGACTTAGTTGGGAAGTCTTGGCCAGATAAGTGTTGCTGTTCCCTTCCAGTAACTGCGGAAGAAAGGCGTTGGGGGTGAGTCTTGTGTGCCATGTTTTGGATGATAAGACAGTTATTCCAGGAATCATGTTCGCTGACCTTCCTGTTTGATCGAAAACGTAAACAGCAAGTGAAACATGTTACTCAAAATCACGAAATCACTCCGACTGACGAAGCTTCCACATGTGGCTACAAACAAGCCTAGCACTCTCCATTTCTTTATCTCCTCTTACTTTCCTCCGGTTTCTCCTCTCCCTCTTAATCTACCTTTACATTCCTCGTGCTGGGGCTGACCCTCTTTATCTCCCTTTGCATTCCTCATGTATTTCCTCTCCGTTTTTACCTACCCTTACTTTCCTCACATTTTTTAATTTTCTTTTCATTTTTCCTTTCTTTCCCCGCTTCTCTCGTCTCCGTTCACCACTATTTCTTGCTTCTCATTAATTAATTGCTACACAATGTTTAAACATTTACTTATTTATTGTCTCAAGGAAGTTATTAATTCCACAGGTTATTGTTAGACTCGTTAGTGATAATGTGATCAATGGCAGTTTTATGTGAGGGTATATTTTTTTTTTTTTTTTAATATCGAGGAACACAGGCACACATCCCGAAAGTAATATATTTCAATGGTGTTATATAATGCTGACTACACTTTGGCTTAGTTTAAAAAAGTTATAAAACATAACATTAGTTTTAGCACTTTTTTTTTAAGTTGCCTAGTAAATGTTGGTGCCAAATGAAGAATTAGAATTCCACGATATTCCGCGTGACAATATCTATGATTCAATAAGCCATAATCTAAAACCTATTGATAAAAAATTCTGGATGATTAAGTGCTCTAAGCATAAGACATATTAAGAACCTGAGTTAGGAGCCATTCTTACCTCCTGTCCGCGACCGTCAACGTAAGTGACCCAGTGGTCGAGCCCTGGCCGCCATAGCTGCAGCTTGTACTGACGGGCGAACTCCTTGCCCTGCCCGTTGCCGAACCTGCCCTGCACTTCCACCTTGGTTACCACGTGCAGCACTCCAAGGTTCACCTCCAGGAACTCCTGCCCACCTCCGTGTACCATCTCGCGGGGACACCAGGCGCCGCCTCCCGCCTCAACGTGGGCTCTGTACAAATAGCAAATTTGATGTTTATCATTGAAGGAGTAATGGAAATACTTTGCCATTTTAATGTATAAGTATATTGAGTGTTAGTATATTGCAGAGTTAACATGACTATTAAAATTCCCAGATCCAAGTAAGAGGATGGTAGCACGAATTCCTTGCATTAAAAGCCATCCACGAGCAGTATCAAGGCATCATTTCAAGGCACCCCCCTTGAAGGGTCCTTGAAATGATGGCACTAAACTCAGCATAATATACAGGCTTATAAGCCTACGAATGTCCTCATGTGGAGAAGATACTCATCACAACAGCTTCAGTTCAGCACAGCTAGGAAGTGAGACTGTATTGTTTTCAAATACTGTATTTCATGAAGTGCTAAACCAGTGGGAGTCATTTGGCGCAATGAGTAATTGAAGCTTGAGCCTCCGGTCATGAATCGCGACTCGATCTCTCTTCAATTCAGTCAGGATGTCTGTTACTGCCAAGTGAGACATCACTGCTACCCTTGGGAGATCGGGTTCGTCTGGTTAGTTTTGAGTGCAGTATAAACAGTGGAACAAGGTGGTGACGGTACCTGGAGTCGCTTCCAGAGGTCACCTTTCCCACGGCCCAGTCTCAGATCAGGCCTCTTGGTTGCTGACCTGATCGATCAGCCTGTTAGTGCCCACTGTTGCAGTCCAACGTATTCACCAGAACCCGGTTGATCATGAACTTTTTTTTTTCAGAACTATGTCAAGTTCCCTGTTGAAGACAGGTCTCCTGCTCCATCTGCCATGCCTCTTGGGTTCATAAGTAGTAATTTCGGTGTGCAGGTTTGGGGCCAATTCCTCCATTATCTTCCGGGTGTAGATTATGATGTATCTTTCTCACCTACTTTCTAAGGAGTACAGTTCTAGGGACTTCACTCCCAGTAATTTTGGTACTTGACTTAATTTATACGAGCTGTGAAGGTTCTCTACATTTTCCAGCTTAGCAGTTTCGCCTGCCTTGAAGATGGCCGTTAGTACACAGCAATATTCCAGTCTAGAGAGAACGAATGATCTGAAGACAGTCATCATTGGCTTGGCATCTCTTGTTTTGAAGTTTCTAGTTATCCAGTCTTTCTTTTTTTGCAGTTGTGATAATAACGTTGTTGTGTACCTTGAACGTGAGATCTGACATTATCACTTCCAGGTCTCTCACACTTAACTTACGTTTTACTGAGTGGTTTGAACTTGTACTCTTGTTACTCTAGTTATATCGGCATCGATATTTTACAAAAAAAGCATCACAGGATGTTTCAGACTCTGAGATGACCTTAGCTTGTAATTGACGTTGACCAGACACAAGAGCCTCATGGATTACTGCCGACAGTACTGAAGAAAAGATACGTCGCTCATCAAGGTTTAATTGGAACAACTTTTCGCTGCGTGCGAAAGCCCTACACAAAGCGAAATGTTGTCTAATTAAATATTGTCTGCCTTCAGCAGGCAAACTGGAAAAAGTAGGCACTTTGTAAATATTACAGACTGTGAAACACAGAAATATTTATTATTTAAAAAAAGTGACCAGGAAGACATTAAGAAGTATAGCCACTGAATCCAGCACAACATTTCTGGACTTCCAAATTGTCTGAAGACAAATTCTGCGGCGCTCGTACCTCTGGCAGACAATTGGGTAAATAATGAGGTGTGGGAATGGTGGCGGGGGAGCACAGCTGATTTATTGTTCCAGGCCAGATATTGACGCACCCATCAAGTGTGCATCACTTTAGTCTCTTTTATCATCTCTCTCTCTCTCTCTCTCTCTCTCTCTCTCTCTCTCTCTCTCTCTCTACACATGAAGAATGTCTAGTTTGCGTAGATTTACGATGCAGCAAACTGCATGGTTGTAAATGGTATTGTGATGACAAACTGCATTATTTTATGGAACAGATTTGACGTTCTGTCTGAACCACACATTACGGTCCAACCACCTACCCTTAGGTAGTCCTGGTGGGAGATATCATTGTAAGGCAGCAGAACACAGAATTCTGTCGTAGCAGCCTGCGTAGGAGGTTGTCGTCGAGGTGCGAGTAAAGGTGAAGGGTAAAAAACGACACAAAATACAATTTTCAAGACTCACGTCGGAACCAATGATTTACAGCAGAGTAGATGAGAAGAGAGTTTTGGCAGATGCAAAGCTCTTATTAAGAAATTCAAAGAGAGTAGAAGGAGACTGTGGTAATTACAGTTTACCACCACAGTCTAATATAGATGCCTATACACACAGTAAAAACCATTGAACTAAATAAAGGTTAAAGGATTTGTATGAAAAGGACGAGTCTGGACAATATTGGTCTGTGTGACGACTTCAATACTGACAGAAGTTTAAGCAAAATGGACTTCATTTGAGCGACGTGTGTAGCGGGAGATTAGGAAGACTTGCTTGAGGGCGAGGGTGGAGGAGATGACGAGGGTAAGGGAAGCTGTGGGGATGGGGGAGAGGACTGCTTACCACAGCAAGGTAAGTAACCAGTCAGATAAGGAATTTAAGTACCCCAACTGGGTAGACTAGTTTTTACATGAACATTCGCAGTATATTAAAATGAGGGACCAACAATCTACATATTCATTATCAGGGGATCGAAATATTTCTGCTTTATGTGAATCAATGTTTGGCCCAAATCACGAAATAGCGGAAATAGCCTAGACTGGCTACAATATTTTTAAAAGGATGGCAATCATAGAAAAAGGTGAAGTGACTTTATGTTAATTAACATTGAAATACATGATACAGGAATTCAAAAGCATTATGTAAGCAGAATATGACTGTGTAAGTTGAACTCCAAGGAAACGGGAACAAGAAAATTATACGTGATGTATTATATCTTCCCCCCAAACAAAGCCAAGGTAACGATGCTCTGTTGAATTATGAAATTAGACAATCTATAGACACAAAGAGGTAATATAAGCTGGTGACTTTTTTTCAGCACTTGATGAGGGAAACAAGAGGTTGCCAGAATTGTCAACACGACAGAGGACAACTTTCTTACTCAAACTGTCACATGGGCTGCTCTGGGCAATAATATTTTGGATATTTTTCTGATCACAGACTGTGACATTATCCAGTCATGCGAGGGAGGTGAGAGATTACCAAACACTGATCATAACATTATTTGTTTCATAATCATAAACTTTGATATTAAAAATATCATCATGATTCAAAATTACAGAGTAGTTAACTTTGATAAGATGTGCCAAGAACGTAAATTGGATCAAACTACTAAATACAAATAATGTAGAAATGTGGATCAGATTTAAAGCAAAAATTATAAACATCGAGAAGTATAATATACCAAGAAATATAAAATGCGAAAAGTTAAAAAATAAAAAAAAAAAAAAAAAATGCTGGATGATTAGGCAATTGGTTGAGATCATTAGCAAAAATGCGAAATGCGTTTAAGAAATATAAACTGACCAAACTAACTATAAAGAGTCACAAAGAGAGAAATCAGAAATGCTAAGTAAGAATTTGAAAGACGTATTGAAAAATAAATGTCAAAGGTAATCCCAAAGAATTCTTCAAATAAGTACGTCAAGGGAGAAAGGAGGTAAAAGTAACGAAGAAACTATTAACCAGCAACAAATTGAGAAAAAAACACATAACAGAAACATGACGTCTTTACCCAACACGACCCTCGTATCCGTAGTATTGTTAGATGATTGTCATCAGCGTTCCTAGGCCGCAAAATTTGTTTTTAGGGCCTGACACTGACTATATATTCACGAAAAATCCAGCATTGACAAAATAAAATACTTGGAGAAAATTGATACTAACAGATCAAGTAAGACATGTATAGACTGGAAACTAACAAATGTTACTCCATATTTAAAAAAAGGGAAAACAAGACTTGTGCTCAGCTGTCGTCTCATCAACTTAACGTCAATTTCAAGCAAACAAATGGAGATTGTTATTAGGGACAAGATTTTTAATTTTCTGGAAAAAAATAACCTAATAAGCAGAAGCAGGACCACTGGTACACAACTCTGAGTGGCAGTGAAGTAACACAATAAATTAAATTGGAAACTGTACGAATTAGGTACAAGTTGTAATATCCCCTGCCTTCTATCTCTCCTGCAGTGTTTCTGTCGGTGTTCCAATATGGTGTGGTACATCTCCTCCCTCTTATTATCAGGTTGTCAGTCGCCGGAGCGAGAGGAAAGAAGAAAGAGAGCCTTCTGTTCTTCTATCCTTGACTTGCACACATGGAAATATATAATAGTTCTTAATCAAGACAGAAGTAGATAGTTCTCAGCAGAAAGTCTCGGTGTGGACTACCAAGTTCTCTGTTATTTGCCTTTCCCGTGTACTCTCTCTCCCATCTTAAAAATTCCTTTCTCCTTCAAAAAAAAAAAAAAAACAGAATATTGCATTGCATGACAGTGATAAACCCAAATGGGTTATACAAGAATAATTAGAGGAGAGCCTTGTTTCTCACTCACCTGCCGTACATCGCGTTGACAGCGGCGTCGAAGTACGAGGAGGCAGAGAGGCGTTCATCAGGGATGGCTCCACTCTGCATGCCCAGCGCTGCCTCACACTGCCCTGAGAGAGGATGGTAGACAGTGCCTGGTTATATCTCTTAATGGCACTAGCTCGATCTCAAACCAGGCCTCATAAATTACAGAAATAAGAACTATTAAGAACCCAACCAATAAGAGCAAAGATAAATGCATACTGAATGTAAGAAGAAATTTTTATGACTTATGTTTTCGTACATATTTATGAGACAGGAAAAAAAATACTCTCAATCTTACTAGACTGCAAACATTTAACTCGTGACTTGATGATGGTCCTGGATGAATGGAAACTTCGTTCAGTTTTTATTTCCGATTTGTGTGCTAGGTTGCGAACTCTTCCAACCACAGCGTTTTAACATTTATTCTTTTTTTAAGTTATTACTTCAACGTATTACAGACTAATGTAATTTACATTCGTCCTTATGGGAACAAATTCGTTCGGTAACGGAACTCGAACAACATTCTGGAAAGAATTATCGACGAAAACCGAGGGTATTTGTTCCATGTTTTGCAGTGAAGTATCTTTATATCTGTTGAAAAGAATTTCAAGCCTAGATGCCTACGACAATGCAAATTTGAATATTAAGACATCGTCGCTCGTACTGATTTTTTCTTTTAAACTCATGAACACAAACGTAAAACGTTGACGTATTTATTTGTCTAAAAAAAAAAAGTGAAATAAAACACACGTAGTACCAGGTCGCTATAGATGTTTTCCTCAGATTTTTTTTCATTCCAATACAAAGATAACAATAAGCGGGGTATGTAAATAGTGGTCAAGAGAGGGTAAGGTCTAATTAAGATGGTATAGGTAATCTTGTAAAACTTATGTATATTATCAAATCACTAGAAAAGTGACAACTGCCCTGATGGCTGGAGGACGGCCAGTATAGTCTCTATATGTAACAGACAAAAAACACTGAAATGCAAGGCGTTATCACTGATGTGCATCCTATCAAAAATAATGAAGATTGTCATGCATAGTGTGTTTCAGCACACTATGCATGACAATCTTACTAGCCCCTTGCTCCCAGCATTTTAGTCGCCTTTTACGACACGCATGGCTTACGGAGGAAGAATTCTGTTCCACTTCCCCTTGGAGATAAGAGGAAATAAACATGAACAAGAACTAGTAAGGAAATAGAAGAAAACCCAGAGGGGTGTATATATTTTTGTACAAGCATGTGTACTGTGACCTAAGTGTAAGTAGAAGTAGCAAGACGTACCTGAAATCTTGCATGTTTATGAGACAGAAAAAAAGACACCAGCAATCCTACCATCATGTAAAACAATTACAGGCTTCTGTTTTACGCTCACTTGGCTGGACGGTAGTACCTCCCTGGGCGGTTGCTGTCTACCAACTACCAACATGCAGATGGTGTTAAATTCTTAAGAATAATTAGAACAAACCTATACAATTACATTACTCTCTACAACAATAAGTGGTTCGGCAGACGGTACAAAATACCCCAAGTACTGTGTATTCTTGTCTCCTCGTTGTCTAAAACTGACAAGAGGGATAACATTTGGGACGACAAGAATGAGTTCCAAAGAAACCCAAATAAGCTAAAGAGGTCGATGAACAAATAACTGTTGAAATTCTACAAAAAATACAAGATCATACAGCCTTGGGGATGGCGTAGATAAATCAGAAACTGAAAAAAAAATAGATCCAGGAGCGAACATTATGCAACATATTTTACAAGAAGTGCACACAAAACCCGTGTGACTTTAGTTTCACGTTTGTTACAAATAACAGAACAGCGTTCAAGAATTAGCCTAAACAAGAAGATCGGCAGACGGTGAAAAATTCCCCAAAGAATGCCAGAGACACGACGAATATTCTAGGAGTGTAAATAAGTGTAAAAGGCCCAAGACTTGTCAACACCCTTCCTTCATATATAAGGAGAATTACCAACAGACCCCTAGCTGTCTTCAAGAGGAAATCTTACAAATACCTCAAGTAAGGTCCTGATTAGCCGAACTGTGATGCCTATGTTTTACTGGATGCTCCTAACACCAATAGCCCGAGTGATCAGGCTATCAATCATTAGGTCTGGTCTGGGACCTGGCCACGGGGGTAATAACTCTCGGAATCGACAACATGTAGTAGACTCGACCCCAGGCAGGTTTATAATGTACACCACGGTGAGTGTAACTTTCTGAGTACTACTTAGTGAGAATAATTCAGTGAGTAAAACTCGGTGTTTACTACACTGAGTGAAGTGCAGTGAGTACAACTCAGCAAGTACACACATTGCTAAGATCCACAAATCGTCGAGGCTCCACTCAGGTGTGGATCCCGCATTTCTCGATACCTGGGGTATCGATAGCATGCGTGCCAAATTACCCGGGGGTATTGCTGGCATGTGTTCCGGGTTACCTGGGGGTATCGATGGCATGTGTGCCGGGTTCCTGGCGAGGTTTCACCAGACATTAGCTTGTTTACTGTGTGTTTAGGGTAATTAATAGGTTTGCGGACCATGACAGGGTGTTCCAACTCACGTGTTTTACAGTTATCTCCACTGGGAAGAAAGTCAAAGCGATGTATATTTAACATTGTTTCAAAGGATTCTCGGTGTCTGGATGTGACAGGATTGAGTTACACAGGCGATCCCCTGCGTACGTCAGTTTGTGTGTATTTGCACTCATCTAATTGTTGCGAGGGTAGAATGCCAGCTTCTGTCTTTGCCTCCTACATATCTGAAACTTGTGTAGTCTACTTGCATCACTCTCCATTGTAGGATACTTAACATCTTCATTACACTGAAACAGAATAAGTTTTAACTGACATCCCTGTTTTCTCTTTTGTGTTTATAACTTCCATACATACATCCGTCGAGTATCTCACATGTTATTATCCTATCTCCCATAATTCTTCAATCCTTTAAGGTCGCAAGATTTATGTATATTTAATTCTCTCCCTAAATGTCAGCCATATCAGGTATATTACCAGTCGCGATGCGAGCCCCTGGATTTTCTTTAGCAGTATTACCTGCTTGATCAAGTGTGGTTCCAATCTGGTGCTTCATACTCGATGGCAAGCTTGACATATGTGCGCCAGTGTGGAATTAAACAAGTATGTGATATCCAAGCCTAGTAATGGTCTAAACTAACTGTATATTTAGTTTTACGTTCTTAGTGGGTTTCAGTGGGTTCAGTAACGTCGCTGTGCTGTAGATGGGAGTTGTCAGGTTCCAGCGCCTCTAGCGGATTGGTCCTAGAAATGTACTTCCGTTGCTGACATGTTTACAAGCACTCGTACTTCTGCTCTTGAAGACCATCAGACACACCTGTCCTTAATCCCTCTCCCTCTTTGTCTTCTAATGGGAGTGTTTTCCTCTGCACAAGATTCATAGGATTACTTCACACATTTTACTTTTATGCCAACCACCCGCAGGTCTGCCTTCCCCGTGTCTAACTCCCAGGGGGTTGCCTTCCCCCATTACTATCTCCCTGGGGCTGCCTTCCCTGTGCCTCCATCTCCCGGTGGTTAGACCGACCACTTTCAACGTTTTTCAGGCACGTGTTATGATTTATAATCTCAGGTGTCTACGCTCCAGAGACAACAGTGGGCTTTTAGCAGTTTGAATGAATTAATAGAGGCAATTATTATTCTTTATGCATTATCTAAGTCGCTGTTAGCATATTTCAGTAGGTTATCAGTAGAGGGTTTCAGGTGCCATCACCCCCGCGGCCCGGTCTTAGACAAGGCCTCCCGGTTGCTGGCATGATCGCTTATTCTGTTGATGCTGGCTGCAAGTAAATTAGTGAATGCATCATAGCTCTGCTGCTCAGAAACAGACTCGTGGAAATTATCAAGTTTCCTCTTGTAGACAGCGAGGGACCTGAGGGTAATTCCCCTTAAGCATGAAGCGAGTGTTGAAGAGTCTTGGTCTCTGTACACTTACTGAGTTTTCTTTTAGTGTGCTCACTGAGCAACTTTTGACTGGAGATTTATCACTCCGTGATTTAAGGGGTAAGGAGTGTGTTCAGGGTCAGTGTTTTCAGAACACTAGAAACGGACATTCGAAGGATATTGCTAAAAAAAAGTGACAGTAGCTGCACTATTGCCAGATTAGTGAAGTGTTAGAAAATGTGCAGAATTTATAGGTTCAGTAACGAGGCCTGGTCTCAGACCGGGCCGCGGGGTCGTTGGCCCCCGAAACCCTCTCCAGGTATACTCCAGGTATTCAAAATTTCCTATTTATTTCGTTCATATCTGGCGAATGATTCATCTTACTGGCTTTAAATTTTCAACCCTAGTGCACAGTAATAGTGCGAGTTACATGCAGGTAGTGCAATAGTTTTGGAAAGGGGTTCGATATCTTTCAAAAGCAAATAAAACTGGGACCATCGCTACATGACAATTAGTTAATTAACGAACTTTCGCAAGAACAACATTAATTCACTATGGTGAGAGGCATCATGATATTATTAATTATCCAGAGACACTGTCTCTTGCCTTGAATCCAGCGTTCCTGCCTTTACCTGCAACTTTTCCTGTTAAATCACGTTAAATATATCTGAGTCTGCCTCTTCTGAATGGCTTCAATATTTACCAGTTGATGCATCAAACTAACACGATAACACCCATTAAGTTTAGTCAGTCAGCGAGATAATTTGTCAATATACTTAAATAGTTAAAAACTTGCAATAGTTGGAATCCGCGTGGTAACAGCAGAATGCCTCCTCTGACCGGCTTTAAACTTTCGGTTATGGCGCGTTTTCCAGAACTCAATGTTTGCATTGTCCTTAAGCTGTATAAATCCAAACTTGCCAATTTAATTAAATACATAGTGATACTGATTTACATTCATTAACTAAAGAAAGCCTCTTTTTGAACGCTCCAAAACATCAACACTAATTCGTTGGGTAGAAGGGTGTTGGTGCAAAGTTGAAACTGTACTGACAATTTAAAAAAAAAAAAATTGCACCTACACAGCCTAAACCATAAAAAATATTGAATCCGTTTCAGAGGATGACTCAGCAGTTACACGACTGATACCGTTCGGAATTATTTTGATAAAGGAAAAGCGCTAAACTAGTAGGGGTCACATAGCCCCCCGAGGAACAGGAGACATTCATATTCGATCCAAGGAAGGTAGAATAATTCCAGGCCTTCAGATCAAGAGCCCCTTACCATCATAAAGGTAAAATATTGCAATAATGTAAAATAATAATCACGATTTCGAGATTAAAAGTGGCAAAAATCGCACCTCCACTCTCCATTAACAATATTTCGAATCACGTATCTGTCAAAAGAACTTGGAAGGATTAAAAGAAGGTCTTTGAAGAAACATAAAATACAGATTTCGCGAACTATTTTGATGAGATCGTGGAATGACAGCACGTAAAAATGAGGTCATTTAGAAAAACGGAAAATGTAGGCAGATGGATATTCAATTTTCTAACAAATAGAACACAAAAAGTAATAATAAAAAAAACAAAATCTAGCCTTAAAGTAAAAAGTCTGTTGTTTCTCATTCTCATAGCAGATATAGATAAAAGTAGCTCATAAAAGCTTTTTCTTTAATCATTTGCAGGCGACACAAAAATAGGCATGAAAATATCCTCAGAAGACACTGAGTTAAAGTAAGAGGATATAATCTAAGTCTTCCAGGTAGAAGTACCAAAAATAACATGATGTTCAATGGTGACAAGTTCCAATTGCTTAGAAATGGATAAAATGACGAAATAAAAAAAGGAACACGATATACAACACGGGATGGCCGCCGAATAGAACGAAAGAACATTTGAATGACCTGTGTGTAATGATATCAGCTGACCTGTCATTTAGAAAACGCAATAAGGCAAATGTGAAAGCTAGACAAATTTTAGGGAGGATAACGTAAATATTCAAGACAAGAGAAATATTGCGAGTGGTGACGTAATTCAAATTGCTTTTTGCTCTCTCGATTGAAGTATTGTTCTGCGTTGACAGCTCCTGTCAGAGCAGGGGATATATCACCACTGGAACTAATACAGAGATCGTTTACAGCCTGAATAGAGCCAATTAAGCATTTAGACTACTGGTAACGCCCAAAAGTTCCGAAGCAGAGAGTTACATGGTAACACACACACACACATGATAAAGCTCATGACGCAGGGAGAGTGACCCAGTAGCGGCCAGTTAAGAGGCGGGGCCAGGAGCTATGACTCGACCCCTGCAACCACAACTAGGTGAGTACACATACATATATATATATATATATATATATATATATATATATATATATATATATATATAGAAGATACTCGAGGGCCTGGTCCCAAACCTACCCAGTATGATAATAACGTAATGGAATGAGAGATGTGGAAGCAACTTTAAAATAAATACAATGAAAGAAAGGGGCGCTGTGAACAAAATAAGAGAACAATGTATCAACATCTGTGGGCCCAGAAGATATCAGTGATGCTGTCGGGACCAGAGTAGAAGTCTTAAAGAAAACACTCATCCATACATTCGTCATGAGTCAGAACAAACAGTCCGCTGTCAACAGCAACAACCTAGTTGGTCAGGAAAGCACCAGACAAGGTTGGGCAATAGTTACGCTGCGGGAGCAGAAAAACTCTCGAAACCGGTCCCAGGTAAACTCCAGGAAACTAAGGATATCCCATTTACACTTGAAGTGGACCTCAAGATAATAACAGAAATAATGATAATAATAATAATAATTATAATAATAATAAATACAGAAGGGTAACTGATACCCTTTTATCAATATCACATAGCTTATGTAAGAGGTATTTATGAAGATGACTCTGTGAAATATGTCTCTGGAACATCTTGACACACAGACACATCTCGTCAGACTTGATCTGACATTAAAGAAACCACCGCCGCTCACCGACTTAATTAAACACCAGTAGTCGTTACTTCTCCTCTTGTGGCTGCTAATGAGACTTGCACACCCACAATTAGTGCAGCCAAACACAGACACCAGAGAAATGTCAGGGAGTTGGAAGTCTTCGGGGGATGAGATTCTTCAAAGGGCTCTTGATTCAAGGAATTAAAGTTATTGTACATTTCCTAGGAAAAAAACATGATTACCTTCGGTTCCATAGCCGTTATATGACCTCTTAACATATATACATACATACACACACACATATATATATATATATACTGAACTGCTTAAAAATATAAACATGTCGCGACAAAGGTAAGATAGTATTAGCCGAGAGATCATCGATTTAGAGCAAAAACTTAGGATGTCATGCCAAACAGAAGAAGCACAGAGGAAACAAAAGGCCAACCAGGATATGGCAAGAAAAACAAAATATTTTTATTCATATGCAAAATCCAGGCTAAGAACTCTACTTGTAGAAATGGACCATTAATGAGAAGAAACTCGTTTACGGACGATGAACTAGAAATGATCAAAATTCTTAAGCAACAGTAGGAGTCGGTGTTCAGCAATTCACTAAACGACAGCATTCACTCCATCAGAAGGCCTCGCAGACAAACTAACTGGCCTTATTACCAATTCCATAGATTTCGAAAAAGAAATTGAAATCATGCCCGCTCACTCAGCACCTGGACCAGATTCATGGAATGCCCTATTTACAAAAAAGTGCAAAGTACCACTAGCAAGAACCCTCTGTATTCATTAGAGAAAGAGCTTAGATCTAGGTGAAATACCGGAGGCCTTAAAGAGTGCAGACATAGCTCCTTTGCATAAGGTAGGTAGTAGAGCACTAGCTAAAAATTACAGACCACCAGCCCTAACTTCCCATATAAAAATCTTCGAGAGTGATGAGACGTCAGATTACAAATTTCATGGAACAGCACAATCGGCATAACCCAAACCAGCATGGTTTTAGAGCAGGACGATCATGCCTGTCACAGCTGCTAAACCACTATGACAGAATTACAGAGGCGTTGGAAGACAACCAAAATGCAGATGTGATATACATAGATGTTGCAAAGGTGTCTGACAGATGTGATCATGGGGTGATTATACCTGGAGAGGGTTTCGGGGGTCAGCGCCCCCACGGCCCGGTCTGAGACCAAGCCTAGTGGTGGATCAGGGTCTGATCAACCAGGCTGTTACTTCTGACCGCACGTAAACCGAAGTAAGAACCACAGCCCGGCTGATCAGGTACTGACTTTAGGTGCCTGTCCAGCGCCTTCTTAAAGACAGCCAGGGGTCTTTTGGTAATCCCCCTTATGTATGCTGGGAGGGAGTTGAACAATCTTAGGCCCCTGACACTTATTGTGTTGCACACAAAATGTGTGCCATATGCAATACAGGGAAGATAAACAGATGAATTTTCGGGTTCGTAACACACATACCACAAAAAGTAGTAGTAAACAGAGCAAAATCCAGCATCAGCGAGGTAAACAGCTCAGTTCTCCAAGGCACTGTCCTGGCACCTCTGCTGTTTCTCATCCTCATAGCAGACAGATAAAAACACCTGTCACAGTTTTGTATAATTTGTAGATGACACTAAAATAAGCATGAAAGACACTTCGGTAGAAGACACTGAAAAATTACAGGAAAATATAAGCAGTGTTATCCAATTTTCAGTGGAGAACAACATGACGTTCAATGGTGATAAGTTCCAGCTGCTTGAACATGCAGCATGTCTGATAACTTTGAACATGCAGCATGTCTAGTAATTTCAACTAGGTCTTAAAGACCAGAACTTGAGAGAGAGAGAGAGACAGAGAGCAGGAGCAGGTAACACGAGATCTGTTGGCAGGGTCCCAGGTATAGGGCGGTGGCCCTGGTGTGTCAGGGGTTGTTAGTGTGTGGGAACACAGCCCAGCAGGTGTTCCTTGTCGTGAGCGTCAGCGTCAACTGACCGCTGTAGTTTGTATTTAGTGTCCGAGGTTGTTAGCCTCTTTTGCTGCTGTGAGGACCCGCCCAAATACGCATCTGGGAGAGGGATGGTAGACGCTGACCAGCAATCTCTCTCTTTGCAGTATATTCAAATCTCTTTAAACACCAAGCGAAGAAAAAGATACGTTGCACAACACATCACTTTTGCTAGAACAACGTTTCACTCTACGTAGAACTCCATCAAGCTCTACGTAGAGCGAAAAGTGTTCTAAATAAAAACCAATAATGCAAGTTTCCTCTTCACTTCTTTTGTCCGTAAGTTATTTGAATCCTTAGCAACACCATTTAAACAGAAAGCGTCGAGTTCATTGCTAGTGTCGTGTGCTAGAAGCAACAGTCACTCGTTAGCTAGTAATAATGGCTCCATAAGGATGAAAACATCGTCTAAGTTTCATCTACAATTTACAGGTTAGTTGTGAATTCTTCCAGTGACGGTACTGTGATTTTTATTCTTCATTTTTCACGTAGCTTTAGTAGTGTCGCTTATCTGAAATGGTGTTAAGCGCAAGGAAAAAAAAAAAACACTGATCGGAGAGGTGATAGCCAAGACTTGCGCCAAGAATTGGCGAACGGAGAATCGAACCCACACACCAATCGTCGGGCTAAATAACCCACAAGGGGTGGAGTTCTTCCGAAAAAGAAAAATAGGTTGTTATGCTACGCTGCAACAACAACAAACGCTGGCATTCCATGTCGACCTTTGTTGATCAGTAAGGCGTTAGAGAACAGTAGGGAAGCTTAGAATTGTTATCTCTTAATGTCAGGGTGAAATTATTTTAATGGAGATTTATTTCTCTTTAATACAGATATACTCTCAGGAACTTCTTTTGTTAAGTATTTACGAAGACGTAATTGCCCTGTAGACTGTGTCTGGTATCCTCTCCTGTGTTCAGATATTTTTTTTATAGTAAAGTCAAATGGAATTGAAGTTAATGGCCTCTGCATTGATTATCTCTGCTTCTTGTGAGTGGTTATTTATCTTATACTTACCTTAGGACGCTTCCAGGGCGTCATTGCCCCAGGGGTCCAGTCCCAGATTAGATCTGGTTGCTGATCTGATCAACTATGCTGTTAATGCTGGCCTCAGGCAGACCAACGTATGCACCACAGCCCTGCTAATCAGAAACTGATTTCAGGAACTTTCTAAACTTCCTCTTGAAGAAAGCCAGAGGTTAGTTGGCAATTTCCTGTATGCTTTTATCTGGAGGTACTGTGTACCGTCAGCCAAGTCTTGCTTTTATTAAAAGTGATTTCGGTGTGGAGATTCAGGACCATTTTCTTCAGGATTTTTCAATTATAAATTAACCATAATTTTTTACGGGTAATGAAGATTCTCTGTACATTTTCCAGCTCTGCAATTTCTCCTGCCTTGAAGTGTATCGCAGTTGGTTAGGTATCTATTGTTTTGAATGTTCTAGTTATCCAGTCTATCATTCTCCTCGTGGTAGCAATTGCAGAAGTCTTTATTCCCTCCATTCTATAGCAGAGAAACTGAAATCTGTCCTCAGTGAACATCATGTTGTTCTCAGTGGTCCATTATAATAAACTGTTTTTGCTTAAAGATTCACTGTATCCTCGATAGATACCACTCTTATAGGTGATACCAACATTTGTGTAAAAGTGGCGCCATCAAGGAAACAGCAAATCTGCCAGCAGATATAAATCAAGTCTTTCAATGGGCCACTGACAACAATTCGATGTTTAATGAGGACAAATTTCAATTGCGTTGCTATGGAAGAATGTAGGAAATAAGGACTGAAACGGAGTCCAAGACAAACCTGAATAATTCAGAGAGGGAAAGTTCCGTGTGCGAGACTTGGAAGTGATAATGTCGAAAGATCTCATATTCAAGGCTCACGGCATGTTGTTATCACTGCCACAGAGAGAATGATGTGCTGGATAACTAGAACACTTAAAGTAAAAGATGCCGAGCCAGTGATGCAACTCTTGAAGTCACTAGTTCTCTCATAACTGGAATTCTTCTGTATACTAGCGGCCTCCTTCAAGGCAGTGCTAGAAAACGTACAGAGGATCCCCATTGCCAGTATAAATTAAGCCAGTCGTCTAAACTGCTGAGAACACTTGAAGTTTCTTGAAATGTACTCTTTGGAAAGGAGACGAGAGAGATGCATTTTAATTTACAAATGGAAAAGATCTGGAGGGACTGGGTCCAAGCCTTCATACCGAAATCACTCCATATGAAAGGAAGAAGCTTCATGTAAAGGTAACAACTCGATAAGTGTAAGAGGTCCTCGACTTTTCATGCATAAGGGGAACTGCCAACAAATCTCTGGTTGTCTTTAAAAGGGAACTTGGCAAATTCCTCACATCAGTTCCTGATCAGTCAGGCTGCTGTGCATAAGCTGGACTGCGCATGGTACTTACAATACTGTCGATCATGCCAGTAACTTTTCAGTGGGAATCACTGAAAGGTAAAGATACCTTTCGCTCCTACATTCCAAGGCATATAGTTGAAGGGACTTCAAACGTTCCCAGTGGTTCTGATATTTAATCAAGTGAAGACTCATTGTAAGTTATCTAGCTCGGCAATATTCAGAGCCTGACGATAACAAGTAACAGACAGACACAGACAGACAGACAGACAGACAGACAGACAGACAGACAGAGACAGACACACACACTAAAATTAAAATATTTTGACAAAAATTCATTATTTTAGATTCGCTGTGTCTTCGATGGACACTACTCTCAAGAGAATCTGGTGTTATCCAGCAAAGAATGTTACGGTGCTATGACTTAAGTCTTCATCTATGTCGGATCTAAGACTGAGAAACAGATGTGGGGCGAGTACTGTACCTTGAGGAACAGAGCTTTTCACTGTGGCAGTCTCGGACTTTACTCTGTTTACTACTACTCTCTGGGTTCCATTTGTTAAGAAGTTAAATATCCATTTGTCCAGTCTTCCAGCTATTCCTCCCTCACGCATTTTGTGTGTATCACACCATGGTCGAACTTGCCGAAGGCTTTTAGTCTGAGTGATGGATTATTGTAGTGATCTTAGTGGTGATGGATTAATTATCTCTGTTGTCTGAAAAGTGTAGATTATGTTTGTGAAGTGAGTGGTTATGGATTATCTTAGTAGCTGGTGATAGATTATGTTTGTGGTCTGTATGGTTTTAAGTGGTGAGGGATTATCGTAGTGGTCTGAGTGGTAAGGGATTTATTTTTGTTGTCTGAGTGCTAACGGATTACCTTACCACTCAATTCCATGACTAATTAATGGTCCAAGTCGGGGCGAAACGTCGTCTTAAGTTTCAATCTCCTACCTGTGGGTTATTTGTGTATAGTCTCAGTGTTATGAATTATATTGTGGTATGAGAGTAATGATGATAGTGATATTTTAATGCTAGTGGCCATAAGATAATCAACTCAACACCCGGTGCATTCAACCACAATCTAGTCAACTCACTACAGCACCCAGCATATTAAAAGATACACTACGGCGTGTGTCATGCAATAGACTAAACACATATCATACATTACGTTGTACGCTATACATTATACATTAGGTTGTGTTGTATGCAGTATAATCCATCGTAACACCAACTATGCAAAAACTGTCCCTGTATAAATTAAACTTAATTCTACGCTATATAATTCGAAGAAAATCTTTCTGCTTAAAATACGCAGACTACCATGAATATAATGTACCTTCTTCCTGGTTGTCACAGGTGGCAGTTGTCGCTGCCACTCACAGGTGGTAATTGTCACCCCTGCCTCGTTGCAGGTGGCAGGGAGCAACACCTGAATCTTTGTAGGTGGTGTTGATGAGCACCACACTAACACCAGTGGGTTAGAGAGTGGAAGCCTCGGTCTGGCTCCGACCAACAGAGGTGATGGCCAAACCATCGTTGAGTCATCAACCTCTGTATCGTTGCAGGTAGCAGAGAGCAACACTTGAATCGTTGCAGGTAGCAGCGAGCAACATTTGAATCCTGCACCTCGGAACAAGGCAATAAAAGTTCCACATCAGCTGGTATGATAGGTGTGTGGGTCTTAGACGATGCTACGAGGGTAAAACAAATACTCTCGACTACATCTTAATGCATGAAGGAAATTACCTGGTGTCCCTGTTCACCCACCAGTAATAATAGGTACCAGGGTGTTAGTCGACTGGTGTGGGTCGCATCCTGGGACAAAACTGACCTAATTTCCCGGAAATGCTCTGTATAACATAACAAGCAGCTTTCTATATAGTAGTATGTCACTGATGTCAGCTAGGCCTGTATACCTTATACATGTACTTGTAGAAATAAAGATATTATTATTATTATTATTATTATTATTATGTGAGAGGAAGATCACATTCCTGAAAGCAGGATAAAAACAGCTCCTCTCCGAGGTATCTAATACTGAGGAATGTTCAATAACATCTGGCAGGATATTTCAACACGGTGATGAACAGGATACCTCATGTCAAATTCACCCATATTAAAATGTAATGAATATAAAATAACTACGAAATTTAACATAAATTTTATGTGTTATGAGTTCTCACCTGTATGAAGGCAGGAGACGGGGACCAGAGTCACGCAGAAGAGTAAGAGCAACAGTAGCGGAGGGTCCATCCTGTAGGTGACGTCCCTCACACCAGCATCTGGAGTGATGCTGTACCTCGGTACCACACGTAGATACTTTCAGCCAGTGAACCAGTTGAAGTAGATACCCTGTTTTCTTAGCTGCTCCTCAACACGTAAGCCTTCGTTTCACAAAATACTTTTCCTCACTAATCAATACCATCGTCACGACATACTTTCTCACACTAAACACTAGCACTGTTAACCGCTTTAACTCATGCTGATTCCTGGACTGGTATTCGACCTGCTATCTAAGAAGTCAGGTTTTTCGATAGGGGCCAAAGATTTCACTCGAACTGATTCTCAAATTTGCTGTGTCTTAGTCTTCACACTTTGCACCAGCAGTCACGATGCATCTGTGGAAAGAAAAGAAATAATGTACAGTCAAGATCACTGAATATATAAATAGTGGTTGTCTATGCGACCTGTGACTGGTAAGCCACTGGTTGTCAACAGATGTTAGTCGAGAGAGGAACACAAACAGTGCAAGATTTGTTGTTTTGTTTATGTAGTACAGTACCTTCCACGAGTGGAATAGATTACGTTCAGGAGAAAAAGAAATATTGTTTATTTTCAATCAGAAACACTTTAGTAAGAACATATTTAGTTTTATTTAATTAGTTTTTATTTATAAAGTTTTGTTAAAAGTATGGTCGGGATAGGTTTAAATGGTAGGTTTATTATCTGGGTTTAACGCAAATCGACAACGAGAGGATCATTCAGGCGGCATGTAACTTGAATAGTGTACACCACAACTTGAATAGTGTACACCACAACTTGAATAGTGTACACCACAACTTGAATAGTGTACACCACAACTTGAAAGTGAACCCGAGAGGTACACGACTTTTAGTTCTACAAGAATCTTGTTCATTATTCGAGAACCTGACCTTAAGAAGATTTTGGGGTTCAATGCCCCCCTCACCCGATCCACCATAGTGACCCCTGGTGTAGGTGACCACCTTAGTGACTGTTGTTGCAGGTGACCATCTTTGTGACTGTTGTAGTGACCACCTTAAGTGACTGTTGTTAGGTGACCATCTTAGTGACTGTTGTAGGTGACCAACTTAGTGACTGTTGTCAGGTGACCATCTTAGTGACTGTTGTAGGTGACCAACTTAGTGACTGTTGTTGCAGGTGACCATCTTAGTGACTGTTGTAGGTGACCATCTTATGACTGTTGAGGTGACCATCTTAGTGACTGTTGTAGGTGACCAACTTATGACTGTTGTAGGTGACCATCTTAGTGACTGTTGTAGGGGCCATCTTAGTGACTGTTGTAGGTGACCATCTTAGTGACTGTTGTAGGTGACCAATCTTAGTGACTGTTGTTAGGTGACCATCTTAGTGACTGTTGTGACCATCTTAGTGACTGTTGTTGCAGGTGACCATCTTAGTGACTGTTGTAGGTGACCATCTTAATGACTGTTGTAGGTGACAATCTTAGTGACTGTTGTAGGTGACCATCTTAATGACTGTTGTAGGTGACCATCTTAGTGACTGTTGTGTAGACCATCTTAGTGACTGTTGTGCAGGTGACCATCTTAGTGACTGTTGCAGGTGACCATCTTAGTGACTGTTGTAGGTGACCATCTTAGTGACTGTTGTAGGTGACCATCTTAGTGACTGTTGTAGGTGACCATCTTAGTGACTGTTGTAGGTGACCAACTTAGTGACTGTTGTTGCAGGTGACCATCTTAGTGACTGTTGTAGACCATCTTAGTGACTGTTGTAGGTGACCATCTTAGTGACTGTTGTAGGTGACCATCTTAGTGACTGTTGTAGGTGACCATCTTAGTGACTGTTGTAGACCATCTTAGTGACTGTTGTAGGTGACCATCTTAGTGACTGTTGTAGGTGACCATCTTAGTGACTGTTGTAGGTGACCATCTTAGTGACTGTTGTAGGTGACCATCTTAGTGACTGTTGTAGGTGACCATCTTAGTGACTGTTGTAGGTGACCATCTTAGTGACTGTTGTAGGTGACCATCTTAGTGACTGTTGTTGCAGGTGACCATATTAGTGACTGTTGCAGGTGACCATCTTAGTGACTGTTGTAGGTGACCATCTTAGTGACTGTTGTAGGTGACCATCTTAGTGACTGTTGTAGGTGACCATCTTAGTGACTGTTGTAGGTGACCATCTTAGTGACTGTTGTAGGTGACCACCTTAGTGACTGTTGTTGCAGGTGACCATCTTAGTGACTGTTGTAGACCATCTTAGTGACTGTTGTAGGTGACCATCTTAGTGACTGTTGTAGGTGACCATCATAGTGACTGTTGTAGGTGACCATCTTAGTGACTGCTTGTAGGGACCATCTTAGTGACTGTTGCAGGTGACCAACTTAGTGACTGTTGTTGCAGGTGACCATCTTAGTGACTGTTGTAGACCATCTTAGTGACTGTTGTAGGTGACCATCTTAGTGACTGTTGTAGGTGACCATCTCAGTGACTGTTGTAGACCATCTTAGTGACTGCTGTAGGAGACCATCTTAGTGACTGTTGTAGGTGAAATCTTAGTGACTGTTGTAGGTGACCATCTTAGTGACTGTTGTAGACCAACTTAGTGACTGTTGTTGCAGGTGACCATCTTAGTGACTGTTGTAGACCATCTTAGTGACTGTTGTAGACCATCTTAGTGACTGTTGTTGCAGGTGACCATCTTAGTGACTGTTGTAGGTGACCATCTTAGTGACTGTTGCTGGTGACCATCTTAGTGACTGCTGTAAGAGACCATCTTAGTGACTGTTGTTGTAGGTGACCACCTTAGTGACTGCTGTAGGAGACCATCTTAGTGACTGCTGTAGTCTACAAAAGATCACATCACTCAATCATTTAGTCCCGTGTGTAAAAACACAATGAAAGACATTCTTTCCTGGGACCTTAGCTAAGACCCTTAAGGTGTCACAGAGCACATCGGAAATGGGAGGTAATAAGGTTTGATCCGAGGAAAGGGGTGGGGACCTGCAATTCCTTAACTCAAACATCTTTCACCATCAACAAGGCACCCTTGAAAGGTAACACACACACACACACACACACACACACACACACACACACACACACACACTAAGATGTCTCTACCTCAACGACAAACAAAATTCAATTGAAGTTATATTGACTTCCACGAGACAACAGATCATATCACATTCTTGACAGCACATCCGTCTGTATGGTAATACTGTCAAGTAGATCCCGAGACTGACACACTCACACTGCAGATAACAGTTGTAACAAGGAGAAGGAGAGACACTGGTGACAGACGAAGAACTGAACACGTACACTACACGACACAGGTAAGATTTGTCAGGAAACAGGACAAGTGTTTCCTGGCGTGGGTCTTAAAGTCATATGATGACCCGCCGCTGGAGCTTTTGGTTATCTGACCGAGGCCTTCCGTTGGCTTACCGGACCACCCCTTTAAAAATTAGGGTTATATATACGACACAGCTGCTACGTCGCCAGAGTCTGACACAAACTGTTCTTTGTCCACACCATGAAATACTAAGCAAGACATATTCTAGTTTAGATCATATTTCTTCCGTTACGTATAGACTGTGCCTTGGGCTGCTGGGCTATGGGCGTGGGCGTAGGCTGTGGGCTCGGGCTACGGTCGTGGGCGCTGGTTGTGGGCGTGGGGGAAGTGCGTGGCAGAGTTGGTGTGTATGTCCAGACACACACAGGAATCGTAAGGAGTCGTTCAAGACACTGTACACAATGTACGTCAGGCCCATACTAGAGTATGCAGCACCAGTTTGGAACCCACACCTGGTCAAGCACGTCAAGAAATTAGAGAAAGTGTAAAGGTTTACGACAAGGTTAGTTCCAGAGCTAAGGGGTATGTCCTACGAAGAAAGCTTAAGGGAAATCGGCCTGACAACACTGGAGGACAGGATTGTTAGGGGAGACATGATAACGACATACAAAATACTGCGTGGAATAAACAAGGTGCACAGAGACAGAATGTTCCAAGAGGGGACACAGAAACAAGGGGTCACAATTGGAAGTTAAAAACTCAGATGAGTCAAAGGGATGTTAGGAAGTATTTCTTTAGTCATAGAGTTGTCAGGAAGTGGAATAGTCTGTCAAGCGATGTAGTGGAGGCAGGAACCATACATAGTTTTAAGACGAGGTATGATAATAGAGCAGGGAGAGAGATGACCTAGTAGCGATCAGTGAAGAGGCGGGGCCAGGAGCTGTGAATCGACCCCTGTAGTAAAAATAGGTGAGTGCACACACACACACACACAAATGATGATGTTCTGATAAACCAAATAAAAATGGTTTTTCATGGGGCAGCTTAACACCATCCTCTCCCCTACAATGACCCACTCCCCTACTCTAACCCCCTCCCCTATCATGACCCCCCCTTCCCTAGCATGGCCTCCTTCCCTTCCATGACCCCCTCCTTTCTTCTCTACGCCCCCTCCCATCCCCTGAAGTTCCCTTCCCGTCACCTCTACACCCCTATTCTTACCCTCTGTGCCCCCTC
Source organism: Cherax destructor (assembly GCA_009830355.1). Lineage (NCBI taxonomy): Eukaryota > Metazoa > Arthropoda > Malacostraca > Decapoda > Parastacidae > Cherax > Cherax destructor. The sequence continues at coordinate 617,341 of WNWK01000150.1, forward strand.
TCTTCCCCTCTACGCCTTTCTTTGTATTTAACTCCTCCTTCCCTCCCCTCTACGCCTTCTCTCCACGTCGTATCCCACCCCCT